>OU342741.1:463006110-463536794 GCA_910589775.1 Avena eriantha
GCAATGACTCTGGCTGTGGTTCATGAAAAGAACACACATCCAATGACACTGGTGGATCCATATGTGGTTTGTGAGAAGAACAAACATGCAATGACTCTAGCTATGGTTCATGAAAAGAACACACATGCAATGACACTAGTGGATCCATGTGTGGTTCATGAGAAGAACACACATCCAATGACACTAGGTGTGGTTCATGAAAAGAACACACATCCAATGACACTGGTGGCTCCTTATGTGGTTTGTGAGAAGAACAGACACACAATGAGACTGCTGTGGTTCATGAGAAGAACACACATCCAATGACACTAGATGTGGTTCATGAGAAGAACAGACATGCAATAACACCAGTATATTCCTAGGTGGTTTGTGAGAAGAACAGACATGCAATGACACTGGGTGTGGTTCATGAAAAGAACAGACATGCAATGATACTGGTAGATCCATGTGTTGTTTATTTAGAAGAACACACATGCAATGACCACATGCAATGACATTGGTGGATCCATATGTGGTTGTGAGAAGAACAGACATGCAATGACTCTAGCTGTGGTTCATGAAAACAACACACATGAAATGACACTGGGGGATCCATGTGTGGTTTGTGGGAAGAACACACATCCAATGACACTGGGTGTGGTTCATGAAAAGAATACACATCCAATGACACTGGTGGAACCATGCGTGGTTTGTGAGAAGAACACACATCCAATGAAACTGGGTGTGGTTCATGAAAAGAACACACATCCAATGACAATGGTGGATCCTTATGTGGTTTGTGGAAAGAACATGTATGCAATGACTCTAGCTGTGGTTCATGAAAGAACACACATGCAATGACACTGGTGGATCCATGTGTGGTTCATGAGAAGAACACACATCCAATGACAGTGGGTGTGGTTCATGAAAAGAACACACATCCAATGACACTGGTGGTTCCATGTGGGGTTTGTGAGAAGAACACACATGAAATGACTCTGGCTATGGTTCATGAAAAGAACACACATCCAATGACACTAGTGGATCCGTATGTGTTTTGTGAGAAGAACAAACATCCAATGACTCTAGCTATGGTTCATGAAAAGAACACACATGCAATGACACTGGTGGATCCATGTGTGGTTCATGAGAAGAACACACATCCAATGACACTGGGTGTGGTTCATGAAAAGAACACACATCCAATGACACTGGTGGATCCTTATGTGGTTTGTGAGAAGAACAGAAACATAATGAGACTGGCTGTGGTTCATGAGAAGAACACACATCCAATGACACTAGATGTGGGTCATGAGAAGAACATACATGCAATGACACTAGTGTATCCCTATGTGGTTTGTGAGAAGAACAGAGATGCAATGACACTGGGTGTGGTTCATGAAAAGAACAGACAGGCAATGATACTGGTGGATCCATGTGTGGTTTGTTTAGAATAACACACATGCAATGACATTAGTGGATCAATATGTGGTTTGTGAGAAGAACAGACATGCAATGACTCTAGCTGTGGTTCATGAAAAGAACACACATGAAATGACACTGTTGGATCCATGTGTGGTTTGTGGGAAGAACACACATCCAATGATACTATGTGTGGTTCATGAAAAGAACACACATCCAATGACACTGGTGGAACCATGCGTGGTTTGTGAGAAGAACACACATCCAATGACACTGGCTGTGGTTCATGAAAAGAACACACATCCAATGACACTGGTGGATCCATGCGTGGTTTGCGAGAAGAACACACATCCAACAACACTGGGTGTGGTTCATGAAAAGGACACACATCCAATGACACTAGTGGATCCATATGTGGTTTGTGGAAAGAACAGACATGCCATGATTCTAGTTGTGGTTCATGAAAAGAACACACATGCAATGACACTGGTGGATCCATGTGTGGTTCATGAGAAGAACACACATCCAATGACAGTGGGTGTGGTTCATGAAAAGAACACACATCCAATGACACTGGTGGATCCTTATGTGGTTTGTGAGAAGAACATACATGCAATGACACTGGTTGTGGCTCATGAGAAGAACATACATCCAATGACACTAGATGTGGTTCATGAGAAGAACCGACATGCAATGACACTAGTGTATCCCTATGTGGTTTGTGAGAAGAACAGACATGCAATGACACTGGGTGTGGTTCATGAAAAGAATAGACATGTAATGATACTAGTGGATCGATGTGTGGTTTGTTTAGAAGAACACACATGCAATGACCACATGCAATGACACTGGTGGATCCATGTGTGGTTTGTGAGAAGAACACACATGCAATGACTCTGGCTATGGTTCATGAAAAGAACACACATTCAATGACACTGCTGGATCCATATGTGGTTTGTGAGAAGAACAGACTTGCAATGACCCTAGCTGTGTTTCATGAGAAGTACACACATGCAATGACACTGGTGGATCCATGTGTGGTTCATGAGAAGTACACACATCCAATGACACTGGGTGTGGTTCATGAAAAGAATACACATCCAATGACACTGGTGGAACCATGCGTGGTTTGTGAGAAGAACACACATCCAATGACACTGGGTGTGGTTCATGAAAAGAACACACATCCAATGACACTAGATGTGGTTCATGAGTAGAACAAACATGCAATGACACTGGTGTATCCCTATGTGATTTGTGAGAAGAACAGACATGCAATGACACTGGGTGTGGTTCATGAAAAGAACTGAAATGCAATGATACTGGTGGATCCATGTGTGGTTTGTTTAGAAGAACACACATGCAACGACCACATGCAATGACACTGGTGGATCCATATGTGGTTTGTGAGAAGACCAGATATGCAATGACTCTAGCTGTTGTTCATGAAAAGAACACACATGCAATGACACTAGTGGATCCATGTGTGGTTTGTGGGAAGAACACACATCCAATGACACTGGGTGTGGTTCATGAAAAGAACACACATCCAATGACACTGGTGGATCCATGCGATGTTTGTGGGAAGAACACATCCAATGACACTGGGTGTGGTTCATGAAAAGAAACTTGCACGCTCTAGCCGGAGGCCGAAGAGCTGAGCTCGACAAGACCTAATGTCTCCCCTTCATCGAGTCACTCGCAGTCATCAACACATCCCTCTACCCGATCTAGCACAACCCCACAAATCTCGCCGTACAACCAGCTACCTTCCCCTCTACATTTCCACTTTTAACTATCGCCAATTTTAGGGCCGTGTCAAACTTCATACATAGAAATTGTGTATGCGCCCTTTGCATGCGGCTCAATATAGAAATGCCATGCATGGCCCGAGAAAAAAACATGATGTACCGTGCGCGTGTCGTGGTGCACGGTGCAGTAGACTACGCGACGCGTTGCACAGTGGTGAAACAAAACGTGCCTTTCTTCCATCCACCTTAACTATAGAGCCCCTCTCCGCACACCCACTCTCACTCTCCCCACGCAACCCTCTCCACTGTCCCACCAGCATCCGCAAACTCCCAAGAATACCCCATCCGTGCCGGCGATGGCAGTGGAGGATAAGGTGGCCATCGTCGCCTCCGAGGCCGCCAGCAAGGAGGCCCCCGTCTCCTCGCCGGTCCCCCACGACGCGTTGAAAGCAGCCGCCGCCCCTTTCCAGGCCCCAGTCGAGGCATCGATGGCAGCCGCCATTCCCGTCCAGGCCCCCGTCCTCGCTATAGACGGAGCCACCGAAGAGGACCCCCCACCGGCGAGGAGGCCCCGCCAGTCACAAGCAGATCAAGCACTTCTCGGGCACCTATGATCCAGATAAGTATATCGCTCCGCTGAACCCCTACAACACCGGCATCGATGACCCATGGTCGGAGGTAACTAGGGTTTGCTCCCCTCCCCTGGTTCTTCTACCATTCCCATCGTTGGATGCTAGATCTTGGTTTATTAGGATTCGCTTGTTTGCATTTCGATTGCTCGATCTTCTTACATCATCTACTCCCCCATTTTCCTTTTCTTCCAATAGGTTTCCGGTAGCGACGTCTGCAGCGATGACGAGTCCATGCACACCAAGACTCATCAGGTGCTGAGGAGGCTGCGGGCCAGCCAGTACGACGCCTTCTTCAGGGGCGGCGACTACAGCTGACCCTTCTGCAAGGGGATCGCCTTCTGCTGGGTGAGTCTCGTCGGCACTGACTTCAACTCCTTACTGAAGCATGCAGAGGCCCCAGGCTCCGGCATCCACAAAGGCGGCGAGCGCGAGACCGTGAACATCAATGCCTACAGCGCTGAACACCGAGCTCTCGACATTCACCTCCGAAACCTCCAGCGGGTGGCCATCAAAGTGGGTCGGATGCCTCCAATTAGGCCCAAGGCCCCCAAGATCAAGGGACTGGACAACAAGAAGTGGAGGAAGGGCCGGAGGGAGGAGGCGGAGGCGGGGGCGCATGAAGGACGGGTTGGATGTGTCCTTGAATGTATCTGCATCTGCGGCGGCTGCTGCTGCTTCTAAGAAGCTTCTTTTGATTTCCTATATTTTGCTTGCATCCTATTTCTGGCTGAATGCATCGAACCTCGTTAAGCAACCTACTTTCTATCGCTATATCCTATTTAGCTACACACAGCTATATCCACATTTGTTTTGTTTTCTGAATGAATGTATTCTACCTGGTGTGATTTGCTGCTCTAGACTTGCTACCTGATCGGAGGAAAAAAGAGGTCCAAAGGGAACGAATTATCGAAGAGAGAATCTTCTCTAGATTTGGTACCAATTTGGGCAAAATGAAACATATATGTTTAGCGAGAGAGGAAAATGGTACTCTTTCAAACTGCCAGTTAACGAGCTACCATCTTGACGAGGCCCCATCTTGACATCTCCCTCTACAAGAAGGAACATGATGTCGTCCATGGAAAAAGTCGCCGAGTGGTCATGTCACGTTTAATCTAGTGTGCAAAGGCTACTACTGCTACTACAACACATGCACAAGGCAACGGGGTCATCGAGTGCACGGTTGTCGACGGGACGCTGCAATTTATTGCCACTTGATTTTAATAAGACATATCCCATTTTACACAGCGCTCCCAATCTCACTTCCAATTGGGCCCTACCGCTAGTAACTTCGATGAGTCAAGGGCCCCCTCGAGTAGATCTAACGTTGCTAGAAATTGGTTCCGCGCCACTTGCATGCAGTGGAATCGAGGTCTGCCATGAGCGTGTTTTCAATGCTGCTCTAAAGTGGAGATCGTGGCTGTTTCAAAAAAAAGGGAACCCAAAAAAAAGGTGGAGATCGTGGTAGCCCCCCCGCCCCTCGCCCACCACACATGTCCACTCGAGGACTACGAATGGTACGGTGTTTATAACCCCCCCTCAACCTTCTTCTTCCATGTGCTCGTGTCATTTGCCCTAGTCTGTCTAGTCCCAAGACCCCAATCTGCACCTACCGCGCGCGCCGAAGCTTCCTCTCTTGCACTACCTCCTTCCCTTGGTGCGCCATGAAACCTACCCGTGAAGACGAGCCGGAGGTGAAGCCAGTTGAAGGCGTAGCAGCAGATGGCTCGGTCGTCGCCAAGCAGGTGGAGGCGTCTTCTCTAGGCATGAACGCCTCTTATCGCCGCACCGTCAAGGGTGCGAGCTCATCCGTCTAGCCAGTAGACGTTGCTGTCGAGCAACAGGTGGCCGACAATGTCGTGGTGCCAGCGGTAGATCTGGATGGGGGGCAGGCGGCAGGTGGAGGCAACCCGGTGCTCTACATCAACAACCCCATCGCCGTACAAGAAATCTTCGACGCAATCGTGGAGAATGACGAGTTCGAGGAGGAGGTCCCTGATGAGGAGTCTGAGGTACTACATTGCTAGCTTCTCTAGTCGCAACCGCAGATTTCACTGTTCATACATAGGATTTGCTCAATCGTGTACATATTCTTTTGCTCTTGAAGTAGGGTAGTATATATATGGTTCGATCGGTCGATTGATGCATCTGCCATCTAGTCAAAACCCCAATCCGTCTGGTCACAAAACCCCAATCTGCTCATCTGCCATCTAGTTGAGTGTTGATTTCGATACACACCATGCCTATAACATTACATTTCTATTCCTTACTGAGCCTAATGATTCAATTTTGCCCCAAAATAGTGCAAGGGCATCTGATGGTGTCGTTTTCTTAGGGATGGTTAGTGAACCTGATGCAACAATGCATATAAACAACATAGGTTGTGCTGTTGGTATTTTGGTTCTCCGACTCCATCGCTGAAAAAACGAGGCCCTAATTTTTTTCTCGTATGGAACTTATATATAATCTTTGTATTGTTTCTGATCTATGAATATGTTGTATGATGCATATGTATATCCCTGAATATTTTTTTGTACGATTACATTTCAATTTCTTATTGTGGCCAATGATTCAAATTTTCCCCAAAGAGAGGCAGACACATTGGTGTCAGATTTTTTCAGGGATGAGTTAGCGAACCTGGGGCCATGTACAAGATCAATATAAGCTGTGCAATTATTACTTAGTTCGCTTATGCCATCCCTGTAGAAACTTATGAGGCCGCAATCTTTATTCTACATTCATAGAACTATGATATTTGAATTATCTATTCCATGCATTCATAGTGTATAAGAATTACATTTTAGTTTTTCACCTAGGCCGATGATTGAAATTTGCCCCAAAATAGTTCAAGGGGAGACACGTATGATGGTGTCATGTTTTAGGGATGAGTTGGTGAACCTGAGGCAGCAATGCACACAAACAATATAGGTTGTGGTGTTGGTACTTTGGTTCTCCAACTCCATCTCTGAAACAAATTATGAGGCCCTTGATTTATTCTCATATGGAACTACATATATGATCCTTGATTTGTTTCTGATCTTTTAATGATTGGTATGATGCATATGTATATGAATGGTTTTGATCATAAGTATTTTAACATGTACACGAAGATTAATTGTTTGGTTTTTTATTTATAATTACAATATTTAGGCTTGTTTTTGTACCTGACTATGCATATCCTTGGATATTGTTTTGTAGATTACATTTCAATTTCTTGTTGTGGCTAACGATTCAAATTTTTCCCAAAGAGAGGTAGACACATTGGTGTCAGATTTTTTCAGGGATGAGTTAGCGAACCTAGGGCCATGTACAAGATTAATATAAGCTGTGCAATTGTTACTTGGTTCGCTTACGCCATCCCTGTAGAAACTTATGAGGCCGCAATCTTTATTCTACATTCATAGAACTATGATATTTGAATTATCTATTCTATGCATTCATAGTGTATAACAATTACATTTCAGTTTGTCACCGAGGTCGATGATTGAAATTTTCCCCAAAAGAGTTCAAGGGGAGACACATAGGATGGTGTCTTGTTTTAGGGATGGGTTGGTGAACCTGAGGCAGCAATGCACACAAACAATATAGGTTGTGCTGTTGGTACTTTGGTTCACCAACTCCATCTCTGAAACAAATTATGAGGCCCTAGATTTATTCTCATATGGAACTACATATATAATCCTTGAATTGTTTCTGATCTTTTAATGATTGGTATGATGCATATGTATATGAATGGTTTTGATCATAAGTATTTTTAACATGTACCTGAAGATCAATTGTTTGGTTTTTTATTTATAATTACAATATTTAGGCTTGTTTTTGTACCTAACTATGTATATCCCTGAATATTGTTTTGTACGATTACATTTCAATTTCTTATTGTGGCCAATGATTCTAATTTGTCCCAAAAGAGAGGCATATACATTGGTGTCAGATTTTTTCAGGGACGAGTTAGTGAACCTGGGGCGATGTACAAGAACAATATAGGTTGTGCAATTGTTACTTGGTTCACTCACGCCGTCCCTAAAGAAACTTATGAGGCCGCAATATTTATTCTACATACACTCTGATGCAATTATTTGTCATTGTGTTGAGATGAAATGATATATGAACCGATCAAACTATTGTTGAGATGCTTTATCTTTGATATCCACGGATATATTGTCTTGCATATGCATGTTGTCAATTCTTGAGTTGTAATACAATTCAATCATATGTATGAGTTCTAAGTTATGTTATTAAAAATCAACAGGATGATGATGATGAAGTGGACGATAGCAAGGTATCTAGGGACAACAAGAGCCGCTGCGTGCTGAGGCGGTTACGGTATGGGCTAATCTCTTTCCACCGTATGTGGAGACTGTTTTTCCCATTCTATGGTAGAGCAATCAACGTGGACCTCGACAACATGATCCAGCACGCGGTGGGTGTTGTCAGAGGCGGAGGCAGTAGCCATAGGCCGATTACCTTGGTGCGGCATGCAGCCTTCGGCAAATTCCTCCGGGAGTACGTCAAGACTGGCATGTATCCCATCTACTAGGATGTCGCTGCCTCCTGCTGATATGCCCTGCCCTGCTAGGCATCTCCGTGTCCTGGCCTCTTGATGTCGCCCCTGCTTTTATATTTTTTAGTTAATTACTACCTGTGTGTGGCATGTAAGACAATATATCCGTGGTGTCTCTGGTGACCTTCTATATTAATCTACTCCTTTATATGGAGTGCCTTAAAATTTCTAGTGTTCAATTATATTACTGATCCTGCTCATGCACACTACAAAATATTTCTAGTGCTCGATTATATTATAATTGTCAATGAATACATCAACAAGTTAAATTGGTCGAAAATTTTGTATTGAAGTAACTAAATGATCTCACATCGGCGGTGGACGTTGGCAGAAGCCGAAGACCTTGGAGCGGCATGCAGTCTTCAGCAAATTCCTTGCAGGTTCAACAACGGGTTGCCGCCACCCAGCTCCGAATTCGCTTACAGGTCCAACATGATAGAACTTGAGCTACCATAGAGACCTCGGCAGAGGTGGCAGAATTGGTGCGGGTGCAACCATGGCGACGGCGAGCTCAGATTCTAGAGGAGGAAAACAGAACCGAGCATTGTCAACACGGTGAAAGATCTCACCGGGAACCAATTCTCGTCCCCGCACCGTGCCATGGGTGCGTCCATGGTGAGGGCGAGCTCCGACTCAGGATGGGGAGGAGAGCGGGGCCAAGCAGGTTCATCACGTCCCAGCTCTATGCCATGGCCGCGCCCACAGATTGCCGCTTCGGTGAAGAAGAAGACGCGTAATGGATGTAGGCACCAATGCTGCAAGCCTACATGGACAAGAGCTGGGACGAGCAGGTTCATCCATGTCCCAGCTCCGCGCCATGGCTGCGATGCCCCACAGATTGCCGCTCCGGGGAAGAAGAAGACGCGTAATGGATGCAGGTGCCAATGCTGCAAGCCTAATTGACACCTAAGCGACAAGAGCGACATAACGGCGAGAACTGACAGGGGGGCCAACTTGACGGCCGTTAGCCTGATTTTTTGTATTGAAACGTAAAGTTGAATTCGTGCTGAAAAAGACCCTTTGAGTATTTGGCACACCAACTGTAGTCATTGCGGCTAATTTCAGGGAACTTGGGTACCGCGTTGCCTGGGCGCCCCAACTTTCGGGCCGCAAAATGATATTCTCCTTGGAGGCAACGATGGCCACCGCATCCTCCTTCGCCATCGCCAGTGCTGTTGGGGTTTTCTGTAGAGTTTGTAGAAGCTGGTGGAACAATGAAGAGGGTTGCGTGAGGATAGTGAGAGAGAGTGAGAGTGGGTAGGCAGAGAGGGATAGGGAGAGGGACTCTATAGTTAAGGTGATGGGAAGGGACATTTCGTTGCACCACCGTGCACCGCACCGCGTAGGCTACTGCTGCACCGTGCACCGCGACAGGTGCACGGTACGTCACTTTTTTCTCATGCCATGTATGGCAGTTCTGTATTTAGCCGCATGAAAAGGGCGCAGACACAATTTCTATGTACGATGTTTGACACGGCCATAAAATTGCCGATACTTAAAAGGGGAAATGTAGAGGAGAAGGTAGGTGGCTGTACGGCGAGATTTGTGGGGTTATGCTGGATCGGGTAGAGGGAGGTGTGGATGAGTGCGAGGGACTTGATGAATGTAGAGACGTTAGGTCTCCTCGAGGGGCCCCCTCCTCGAGACCCATTTCTCAGCTCTTCGGCCTCCGGCTGACGTGCGGAAGTTTCTTGCGGTAGGGCCCATTTGGAAGTGAGATTGAGAGCGCGCCACGTAAAAATGGGATATGTCTTATTAAAATTAAGTGGCAATAAATTGCAGCTGCCCGCAGACGACCGTGCACTCGATGACCCCGTTGCCCTGTGCATGTGTCATGGCGTAGTAGTAGTAGTAGTAGTAGTAGTAGTAGTAGTAGTAGGTTTTTTACACGTGATTAAACATCACATGACCACTCGACGACTTTTTCCATGGACGGCTTCGTGTTCCTTCTTGTAAAAGTCTCGCTGAGAGAGATGTCTGTGTTGTCTCACACTGTACTGTGAAGGGCACGATGTGTGCAACGATCTGCGTTGGATCACAGAGGATTAACGGTTGGTGCACATGATCTGCGTGACAACTGTGACAACCAATCAGGGTATAGCACACATAGTGAGCACAGGTTTGGGCTTCTACCACACAGAGAGAGAGAGGGCAAAACTAAGTAGTATCAAAAAACCATGGGCAAAATTGACTAGTATAAAAAATGGAAAGTGAGTGTATTATACAATGAAATACATCTTGGCATACATCAAATTATGCCAAGATGGAACTACTAGAGTCATTGCATGTGTGTCCAACCATGTCTAGGAACCCTAGCAGCATGCTGGGATTCAACTGCAGCATGCATTCTACCACCACCTTGAAAGATGCTGCATCCCCACACCCACTTGGATCAACTAGAGTTCATTGCATGTGTGTTCTATTCCTAAACCACATTGATCCACTAGATTCCATTGGATGTGTGTGTGTATTAGTGTGCATCATTGTGGTTTTAGGAAAAGAACACATGCAATGATGTCACTCCACCATGTGGTGTCCAACCATGTCCAGGAACCCTAGCAGCATGCCGGGATTCACCTACAACATGCATTACACCACTAGCTTGAAAGACGTTGCATCACCACACCCACTTGGATGTGTGTGTGTGTGTATCAGTGTGCATCATTGTGGTTTTTGGAAAAGAACACATGCAGTGATGCCACTCCAGCATGTGTTGTCCAACCATGTCCGGGAACCCTAGCAACATGCTTGGATTCAACTACAACATGCATTCTACCACCAGCTTGAAAGTTGTTGCATCTCACCACACCCACTTGGATGTCTGTGTATCAGTGTGTTTTTGGAAAAGAATACATGCAGTGATGCCACTCCAGCATGTGTGTTCTTTTCATAAACCACATGGATCCACTAGATGTCATTGCATTGCGTGTTATTTTCATAAACCACATGGATCCACTAGAGTTCATTGCATGTGTGTTCTATTCCTAAACCACATGGATCCACTGGATGTGTGTTCTTTTCATAAACCACATGGATCCACTAGAGTTCATTGCATGTGTGTTCTTTTCATAAACCACACGGATCCACGAGATGTCATTGCATGTGTGTTCTTTTCATAAACCACATGGATCCACTAGAGTTCATTGCATGTGTGTTCTTTTCATAAACCACATGGATCCACTAGAGTTCATTGCATGTGTGTCCTTTTCCTAAACCACATGGATCCACTAGAGTTTATTGTATGCATGTTATTTTCATAAACCACATGGATCCACTAATGGTGGCCATTAGATCGAGTCTTCTAGAAGGCACGCCCCAACACACTTGTTCTGCATGATGATTGTTACATACCATTCGATCGGGGTGCTTGGACGATTGGGTTGGTTCTCCGTAAGAGCGATCCGCGAGTAGGATGTTCTGCGACATGATTGGCCACTCTTACTGTCCGTTTTCTCTAGACAAACTAGCAACAACGCGCGCTCAACTTTTTCCAGTGTCACGTGTTCCATGGGCCACCTGCCAGTGTCACGTCCCTTTTACTTATCTTCCTCCCCATACTTCTCTTCCGTCCCCTCGAAGCCACTTTCCCCACTTCTCTCCCATCCTGCCGTAGCCGCAAGCCGACGGCGCCTCTAGCGACCTCTCCCGCAACCACCCTAGTCCCCCACCCCCTTTCACCATGGGTTCAAGGGGAGACGGTGAGGAAACGTGTCGTGACAACAGGGATGGTGATTTCCATGTAAGTCGTCACGTCTCTAACATTTGTGGCCATTTATCTATTTTTAGCTAGATCTACTCTGATTACTCATGCACCTATGATTTGTTAGGCCAACCAGACACTGTACGACTTCGACTATCACGGTTTAGCGGAGGAACACAATCCTCCGCTATGTCAACATGGATATGTGCATGCTAAATTTGTAGCATTCGAAGGATGAAACACAGGCATGCGGTTTTTAGGGTGTCAAGGACATGGTGCAATGTTGCCACGCAGAAGTTGCGGTGTTGTCAAATGGGTAGATCTAGAGTGGCCCAAATCAACGTAGAAAATGCTGGAAAAACTATGGGATATGACTGTTGAGTTGAAAGAATCCATAGTCATCCCACTTCTTGAGAGTGCTGAGATGAAGTTATTTGACCATGTTGACACAAACAAGCTTAACCGAGATCTTAAGAGGGTGCAAGACAAGGATAGCAAAGTCAGTAAGGAGAGGGACGTGGCGTTGGCCCCAAAGGCTCAAGCAGAGCAAGAACTAACTCAAGCAAGGAATGAACTTCACCAGGCCAAAGTCCTGCAGTTCACAACTATGGATATTGACAAGTGCATGAGGATAAATGCAGAGAAACAATTGAAGCTGTACAAGGAAGATGCTAGAAGGACGGAGAAGATGATTTGATCCTTGCTCTTGCAGGAAGATGCGCATCAGGCTAACATTAGGAAGATCAAAGAGATGTGTGATAACTAGTTCTATTTAGCTTGAGTCCATACTTTTTTAAGTTGTGATAGTAGTACTTGTTGACCTAGCGGTCTAAACTAGTGGTCTCGGAGTCCTGGGAGAATTTTTTTTTCATCCGTTAATCTTTCTTAGCCCTCCATTACTTCCTTTTGTCAGATGATGGTGGTATATGACTATGGTGGTTTGTTTAAACGTAATCTACATGGATTGTGCCACATGCAAATGTCACAACCAAAATTTATAAAGTGTTAGTACATACACCCTGTTACTGGAGATCCGGGAGCTTCGCTAGACGGGCTCAAGATTAGGCCAGAAAGTGGTGCCGATTTCCTCAGTGTCTGGGAGTTATCGGTTGCCACTGCTATTTATATTGCCATGTTGTTGTGCAGCAACTGAAATAAGTTGCTGCTTCATGGAGTGGAGCAGCTTAAATAATTTATTTCTGTACCACTAACATTCCATCGAATTTGGAGACCTCCCGCCCCTCAGCAATCGTGGAATCGGTGCTGCGTGTTTTCAGATAGTAGTGGCACAATCACAATTTCAGATGCAACTAGTGACTCGGCCGTTTCCAAACCTCAAGTCATGGTACATTTTACTCCGAGAACGTGGGTAAATTGTTTCGCCCGACAAGTTCCACGGACAGCGCTCCAGAATTTAACCGAATTACATATATAGGTTCAAGTTCAACACATTATTTTGCATCTTCATTGCCAGCAGTCTTCTTCCCCTGCCTGGGTGCCAAGCCTTCACGTCGACTGGCTTCTTCATTTCCTGCCTTCTTCCTCTTCCGTGGTGCCAATTTTCTTAGCTTCACATACTCTACATCGCCGAGACAATCAGCACCAGAATCGTGTCCAGCACCATCAGTCCACTCGTTTTTATTTTCTTCCGACAGCAAAATGACTAACACGCTAGTCATGTTTCTAACCTTGCGGTGCTTCCTGCCAAACATGACTGTTGCATAACTGCCTAATATCTATGGAGTAAACAAAACAAAAATTACAATTCAGCACAAACATGCGAACCCCAAGAGACTTTTGCTTACCAGGAGCTAATTGTCCTCGAGCTACCACCCTGTCCAAGAATAGCAGGGCGAATCCCAGTTGCAGCAGCTTCCACATCCAGTACATCACAATTCAGCATAAACATGCAAGCTGAAGCATACCTTTTCATCAACCCAATTAGCTGACTATCACACGTTAGAGGAACCATGATGCCTAATTCATCCATGAAGCTGAACTTTGCAGTCTGCTTCGGCCCTATTTCAGCATGTTTACGTAGAGCATCAACCATACTAGGGATAGTGCAGATCTGCGCAAGTGCTTCTTCCATCGTGAGATAATGGTGTCCAAACCACTTGCCCTTCACCAATTCTGATTTAGAGTCGTAGCTGAAGAGGGCTACTATAACCAGGGAAGGGTGGTCTACGGAGATCCCACTTGATAGAAAACTATGGACACAAAATGTTTGTCAGCGTTGGGCTAGCTAAACAAATCTAGGTTCAATAGCCAGCTAGCGGTTATACTTAGTGCGGATATCAAAGAGAAGAGTAGCTCACCCACATGTAGCGAGAACTTCTTCCTCCTTGGTAGTAGGATCCGCCATCCACCGTGCTACTCAGCTCTTCGGCGGAGGAGGCGGGCTAGAGACTCGCAACGGTGTTACGGCATGCGACATTGGAGCCCGGGATCAACAAATGGGCGCATCAACTTGGCGCCATAAGTCAAATGTTCGAAGGGATCGTTCTGCTTGGAGGGTGGATTTCGACGCTGCCGGTGCAAGGGGAAAGGAGAGAGTGGATTTGTGAAATTGGTCAACGTACCTAGCCACTCAGTTCCTCGATTTGCCTAAGAGGTTACCGCGTTGGCGCTCCCATCACGGACAGATCAACGACATGTGGGTCTCGACCATCTACTTCACGGGGCAGTTTAACGGAATGTTTGATTTGGTAGGGGTAAGATGAGTTTGCCTCTAAATGGCCCCTCTCGGTAGTTGGCAGCGCTACTTTGTGAAACGCGGCAATTACAGGCAACTTGGGTACCATGATGCACTCGCCCGGGAACTTTCGGGCCGCAAACCAACAAGCCCTATAGGATGGCCATTCCTGGGAGATTAGGATCTTTCTCATGGTGTAGCTATATACTACTTTTTTCATGAGTAATGTTCGGGTAATTAAAAATTTAAACTATAGGTACCCTAATTATTGCACAAACAATTCAAAAAAATGTTTTTGGGTGCCCCAGAGGTGTCCTAGGCTGGACTAGCGCTGAGGGTTCAGAATTTAAGTTTGTCCTATCTTTGAGAAGATCCCCTTTAAGATCAAACAATTCCATCGAATTGAGTATGACTGTATGTGTGATAGCATCTACTAAACCGAATGAAATTCAAAAAATGAAAACATGCACATGGAGTCCTTATTTGTTACCTACTACCTAGAAAATATCATAAACAAGACATATATTTTTTTGGACATGCAAATCTTCACTATTACAAATGGGCATGATTCAGAATCCACCTAGAAAAATATTATAACCCATGTGTAACATATGTGATAGGAGTAGAAAGAAGATTAAATGGACAAGATAGAATCCATAAGATACAAATGGGATAGATTAAAGAGATGATGCCCCCAACTCAATTTGTGCATTTAGCAAAAATACAATTAGCAATACACAAGATCCAAATAAATCATGGTTCCATCACATATGGCACCAACTAGAATATAATTAACATGGGTATACCCATGTCAGGTACTTGAGATTAGCCTATACGGTTCAACCCAAGGAGTCCACGGTGCAAATGAAGCCTGACAAGGATTTAGGTGGCCCATTGGAGTTCAACTTCTTGAAGGACACACCAAAGTGAAGATAGAAAATTAAAGGGAAAACTCTAATTTGTAACCAACTTGACCTGCTATCTCGAGACCTGCGAGGAGGACCAATACACACACCTCCGCATACACCTCGCCAGATTGCATCTGTGCACCCTTGTACTTTTCGACTCCCTCGTAATCAAGAGCAGACAAGCAGAAGTACGGTCCTCTACAAGGCCTGAACCTAGGTAAAACCTCATGTCACCTCTGTGCTTGTTTGCTAGCACATCGATGCCTACAACGCTCCCCACTTCCTCGAACCTAAGTCCATCAACAATGGGCATTGATGAGTTGACCCCTCGTCAATTGTCGCCGTTTGTGGGAAACGAGAGTGCTGATTGTTGTGGCTTCCTCGGCTCCATCAACCTCGATCTATGACTCTGCTACAGTGGAGACTCGCCTCCTCTTCGACTCCCTCGACTTCACTGTCCATGCGCTAGCGACTTGCCCGGATTTCGAGTCCGTGGGTGACAGGATCGGCCTGGCGATCGGAAGATTACATTCCCAAGTTGGTCGGCTCACCATGCTTCGCCTCCTCGATTAGTCGAAGACCCCCGCGATTGCTCCTGCGTCATGGTTCCCACCGCCAATCGGCACCCTGAGCAAACTCAACGCCTCAGCATTAGTCGAGGGCACGGATGGCGACAATAGTTGCGAGTCCGATCTGGGCGATCTGGCGTCAGAAGATATGAGAGCTACAGATCTGAGAGCTGCAGGAGCAACAACTTCCCTAGCCACTACAGATCTGGCGTCATTTTTGTACATATACTCATCACTGTGGGCTTGCTTAGTCCATTCAAGTAGGGTGTATGTTATCTTTGGATGCTTAGTAGTTCTTGCTTTCTTATGATTAGCTCCAGCTCGCTAATAGTTTGTAGCATGTCTTATGAATGTTTGCTTGCATTGCTCTATTCAAAAATTGGTATGACATCGTGGTATCCTCCTCTGAATGTTTCATTTGAATTGACTTGGCACATGCTCACGCATGCACATGACTGTGATAATCAGTTAAGCCTTGATGAATTATTTTTCCTTGAGGATCTTGAATCACTTTCATGCCAGAGTAGTCATGTTCTATTGCAAGCATGATAATGACAGCTATTGCTCTCTCGTTTGTCGCTCCCTTACTATTCCTAGCCTTCACTTCCACTAAGTATGTTTTACTCAAGTTTCCAACTCCCTAAACCAAATATTTCCAAAGTGTCCACCATACCTACCCATTAGTATCATTTGCTATTTTCGTGCATATTCAATATGCCTTGTTTTCTTCCGAATAAAATGTTTGCTTGTTATGAGAAAGTTAGTTAGTAAAGCTCTCATGAACTTGATGGCACACTTTATTTTCTTGCACTTAATAAACCTGAACCATTGCGTCCTTCTTTGTTGCGTATATGCTTGCGCTTTATGAGTTGAAGTTAGCAGAACCATGTATCATGGGGACCGCTTTCAACACTTCATAGGTATTTTGTACCTAGTTGATCTCATGTTCTTTTGCTTATGGATCCCGGCGGTGTGAAATAAAAGTGGAACTTGTAAGATCATGGAGTTTGTATGTATGTTAGAGAAATGCCTGGGCCGCTAGCCTAAGCCATGCCTAATCATGGTGAAAACTTGTAGCATAACCATAATGAGCATTCTATGAAGCATCCTCAATAAAAATCTATGCACATAGTAAATAAAAAGATCGCCGGGATGCTCATTGTCTGCTTGCCTTGTTATTTTGATTATGGGATAGCTCCCGTGTCATGTGCAAGGGGTACCCCGTTGGCAGTTCTCTATGATACGTATATACTTACAATGACAAGAGCTTACTTGTGACTGAAGTTGAGTAGCATGAGGATCAGTCTTCGTAAGTAAGGGGCATGAGACTTCGATTTATAACTTGTCAAGCATATCCTCTTAGTTGTGTCACTTTCACCTTAACCACATTAAAGATGCTTATGATAGGGGCAATGAGAGCTCAAAGCTAACAAGTACCATACTTTCAGCATTTGGAAGCCTTTCAAATTATTTAAAACCTTTTCTTGTTGAGTCTCCATTTATTATTTGAGCACCTTCTTGAGAGCATAGTTGTCATTCTTTATGTTTGTTCCATTACTTGATTATTTGTGTTATGACTTTGATGCTTGTATTCTTGATATCTTTACTTCTAGTCACCACTTGAACTTCAGAGGTGCCTTGGAATTCATAATCAAAGGCAAGCGAGATACCACTCTATCATACCTTTTTATGAGCATTGTAATGTTGCTTATGTTCGTGCTTCATGCTACTTATTATTCTTGAGTTGGAATCTCTTCATAGCTTGCAATGACTATTAAGTAGACTTGGTTGCATACTCTTTATTATGAATTGTCTAGGTAGTTGATCACATTGCTGAGAATATTTACATCATATGAAGCAAATGTGTTCGTGAAAGTTCTTTTATCGCACTCAGTTTTCAACTGAATTTCTTGAGGACAAGCAATAAGCTAAGCTTGGGGGGAGTTGATACGTCCAAAACGTATGTACTTTCCCGAACACTTTTGCTATTGTTTCTCCTCTATACTTGTGTGATTTGGATGCAACTAATGCAAACTGACGTTGTTTTCAGCAGAGTTGCGTTGGTGTCTACTTTTTGTGCAGAAAACCAACTATCAGGAAAAATCCCGGAAAATATGCCAAAAATCCTATTTCACCCAAAGACTCTAGGAGCCAGAATACGAGACGGAGAAGAGCCCTGGGGTGGCCACACCACCTGGTGGTGTGGTCCAGGCCAGGCCGTGCCAGGGGGTGGTGTGGGCCCCCAGGCACCCCCTCAGCCTCTCTCCTTGCCTATAAGGAGCCTTCTGACCTAAAAACTTCGGGGGGTTGACGTTTTTCCAGAAGGAGTTCCGCTCCACCGCCACCACCAGATTCCATGAAACAGCACCAGGAACTCTGTTCTAGCACCCTGCCGGGACGGGGAATTGGAGGAGATCATCGCCATGATCATCACCATCGCTTCTCCATCGACCATCCATGTTTCCCCCATTTATGAGTGAGTAATCCCCCGCGATAGGCTATGGGGATGGTAGGGATTGGATGAGATCGTTCATGTAATGGCATCAGATTGTTAGGGCATGGTGCCTAGTATCTTTTATTAGTGCTTTATGACTTTGTTGCGACTTGTTGTGCTTAATGCTTGTCACTAGGGCCTGAGTGCCATGATTTCAGATCTGAACTTATTATTGATTCATTATGATAGTATTGTTCTTGGTCTTAGCTGCAAGTTGTATACACACGTCGTTGTCCGGAACCTATGGCCCCGAAGTGATAGAAATCGGGATAACCGGAAGGGAAAGGCTTTGATGTGAGGATCACATGTGTTCACGGAGTGTTAATGCTTTGCTCCGGTGCTCTATTAAAAGGAGCACCTTAATTGCTAGTAGTTCCCTAGAGGCCCCGCTGCAAACGGGCTGGCAGGAGAAAAGATGTTGTGCAAGTTCTCATTGCGAGCACGTATGACTATATATGGAACACATGCCTAGGATTGTCTAGTACATGGGTGCTTTATCTTATTTATCTGTTATTGCCCTATGTTCTGATTGCTATGTGAATTGTCTTGTCCATGCAACGCCCGTCCATCCATACATATGCCTACCGCACTCGAATCCCACTGTTTACTGCTTTTGTTACTACTGTCTTTGCTTTACTACTAATGTTACTTTACTATTCCTACTACAAAACTGTTGCTACTGAAAACTGTTGTGAGCAAGATTGTTTCCAGGTACAGCTGAATTGACAACTCAGTTGTTAAGGCTTATAAATATTCTTTGGCTCCCCTTGTGTCGAATCAATAAATTGGGTTTCACTTCCCTCG
Organism: Avena eriantha; assembly: GCA_910589775.1. Lineage (NCBI taxonomy): Eukaryota > Viridiplantae > Streptophyta > Magnoliopsida > Poales > Poaceae > Avena > Avena eriantha. The sequence goes on from OU342741.1 coordinate 463,025,626, forward strand.
AAAATACTGCGATACACCCCCTATACTTGTGGGTCATCAGTGATCGCTCGACTCAACGAGCGCAAATGGACGGCAGACGAGTCAAGCCTTTGACGAGCTCAGCTCTCTTCCATTGGAGGATTCTCCACTAAGGGCAACAACTATGCAGCCACCAAAAGGCGCTCTCGACTGGCCCAACTCAACGACAAGGAGCGAGACGAGGCCACTCGAGCCCTCGACTTCTTGTTCATGATGGTGGATTCGCAGGGCAACATGCTCCCGAAAACACCGCAAGCAGCGGTGATAGCAGCAACCATGTACCTGCTCAACAATCAGCCGCCAGTTGGGGATCCATGATCCGCCATGCACCGATCTACAAACGATGGCCTGGGACTGGTCGAAGCTGCACTCACCAAAGATCCAACACCTGAGCCGAAGAAAAGCAAGGTTCTAGCCAAGTACTACTCGCTCTCCTCGAGTGACGACGAGCATGACCTGTCGCGGCGACGCTGCTCACATCGACATGATCATAACTATGACGTGTGTGACGACATCACATAGTGCACGGTCGACAAGATGCACGCAAGGCGCGCCCGATCGATCAACTTGGAGGATGAAGGAATAGAGCTCTGCGGTGCCGTCTGCTTCAGCAGGGCCATACGGTAAACACGAATGCCTAAAGGGTTCAAACACCCATTGGAGAACCCAAAGTTCGACGACCTCCAAGACCCAAAGATCTGGCTGGAGGACAATATCTCCTCCGCCAGGATGCATGGTGAAAACAAGAGCATGGCCATGTAGTGCCTCTAGCTACAGCTATAGGGCGCTGCCCACGCGTGGCTCAATAATCTCCCCCGCGGGTCGATCTGCAGCTAGGAGGAGCTGGTCTACAGCTTCATGCGAAACTTCAAGGGCACTTACAAAAGGCCCGCATCAATCGAAGAGCTAAAGGCTTGCTATCAAAAACCCGATGAATCACTACGCTCCTACATCCAAAGGTGGTCCATCATTAAAAACTCCACAGAGGACATCTCCGAGGACCGCGCAATGGACGCGTTCAATGGCGGCATACACCACAGAGAGCTCAGGGAGGAGCTAGGCCGCTTGAAGACCAAAACGATTGACCACCTGATGGAGATGACGAACAGGTGGACCGATGGAGAGTACTCGGTGAAAAACAACCGCGTCCACTCGGACGACGATGACCTCGGCCGCAGATGCGACTGCCAAGGAAAGCATCGAATGCGCGACTATGAAGCGCGAAGAAGTTGACATGGTTACAGCTGGCTACACTGACAGACGTGACGACGGTAACCGCAATAGCGGGTACCGTAGCGGTGGCTACCTCGACAGCGGGAAAACCACGTAGGTATGGCAACGCCGTACCCACGGCGAGGAACCTGGAACATCGATCTAGGATAAATTATGTAGACATTGCAACGTCCACTTCTACATCGACAAACACAACGGCAAGAAGAATTCCAGCCACCTCCTAAAGGACTATCGCGAGTTCCACAAGCTCCACAAAGGCCTAGCCCGGATGAATCGCGACGCGATAAATCAGGGTTACAGAGCTGCCCCGGGTGTTGTGGCTCACGAAGCACCACCACCACCACCAGAACCATCACCACTTGCGGCTGCACCAGCCCAGAAAAAATGAGGCAAGCAGTACCCACGACCGCTGGGGAATATGGGCATGATCCAAAAAGGACGCCCATCCAATCGGGTACAAAAATCAATCACTCGCCAAGTCAATTTGGCGGTTAACTCTCCACCCTCAACCACTGAGTACCTCAGCGGCTGCGAGTACCTCGCCCGGGCCATTCTCCCCTGGTGCTCGAGGTGCAAATTGGTGGCTTCGAGATGATCCACTTCTTCATGGACGGCGGCAGTGGCATCAACCTCATGTTTGCCAGCACCTTGTGCGATTTGCGGATCCCCCTCTCCTACATAGAGGCCTCTGACACAATGTTCGACGGCATCGTCCTAGGGAAAGGCTTATACCCCTTGGGCAAGATCAACCTGGATGTCATCTTCGGCATGCCAGCAAACTTCCTACGAGAGCGCCCCGAATTCGAAGTGGTCCACTAGCCCTCACAGTACCATTGTATCCTCGGACGTGTCGTGTTTGTGAGGTTCATGGTGGTGCCACACTACGCCTACCTACAGATGAAGATTCTAGGACCAAATAACATTATCACCGTAAGCGAAAGCTTCGCCAAATCAGACAGTTGTGACCGGGAATTCAATAGAATCTCCCAATCCTGGGAATGCAGGAGGAGCTAGCAAGGCTGAAAGAGTCGATATACAACGGTGTCCCTCCTCCTAGTAAGCCAAACGCACCTGACCAGTCCTTCAACTTGTCGATGCACCCCAAGGCTGTCCAGGTCCACCCAACGGACCTGACCAAGATGACCCTCATTGCCAACAACTTGAGTCCCCCATAGGAACTCGTGCTCATCGAATTCCTCCGTAAGCACTAGGAGATCATCGCCTGGTGTCCAGCAGACATGCCAAGGGTTCCTAGGGAATTTGCCGAGCACTCACTCAATGTGAATCCTGATGCTAGACCAGTGAAGCAGTCGGTACATTGATTGTCATAACCAAGGGAAAAAGCGGTCGGTATGGAAGTCAACAGACTCCTCAATGCCAATTTCATATGAGAGATCAAGGAAAGCACCTGGGTAGCAAACCCCGTGCTGGTTCCTAAAAAGGACACGGATATCCTGTGGATGTCTTCACCTGCCTCAACAAGCATTATCCGAAGGTCACTTCCCATTGCTGTAGATCGACCACATAATCCACTCCACCGTACGATGTGAACACATCTTCTTCCTCAACGCCTACTCAGGCTACCATCATATTCGAATGAAGGAAGAGGACCAGGAGAAAATGGCCTTCATCATGCCCTTCAACGTTTCCTGCTACAGAACAATGCCCTTCAGGCTGAAGAACGCAGGAGCCACCTACCAATGGTGTATGCAGGCCTGCCTCAAGAACTAGCTTGTCCAAAACATCCAAATTTATGTCGACAGCATTGTCGTCAAAACTAAGGAGGAAGCCACATTACTCGACGATCTCCGCGATACCTTCGACAACCTTGACCACTATCGGATCAAGCTGAATCTGGAGAAATGTGCCTTCAACATACCATCTAGGCAACTGCTCGGGTACCTTATATCTGCCAGAGGAATCGAGGCTAACCTAAAAAAGATAAAGGTCATACTGGCCATGGAGATGCCAAAGAATGTCAAAGGCATCCAACGGCTGGCTAGGTGAATCGTGGCGCTCATTCGATTCATCAGTCAAATGGGCAAGAAGGTGCTACCATTCTACCAGCTCCTCCGCAAAGCTGAGAAGTTCGAGTGGACAGACAAAGAACAAGAGGCATTCGAAGATCTCAAGCACCTACTCTCCACCTCACCCGTGATGGTAATGCCCAGGGAGAAAGAGCCCATGTTGCTACACATCTCTGCCACCAACCAGGTGGTTGATATGTCCATTTTGCATCACTATTCTATGTCATAATTCACTGTTATTCATTGATATATTTTGTATTGAGAGGTGATACTTATGTTATTTCATCTGTTTTTGCATGGTTGATAACTTTTGGAGCATAGACCACTGCAGTTAGGATTATGATGGAAAAGGTGCTGTTTGGAGGCAAAATTCGCGAAGATCAGAAAATCTGGGAAAATATACGGAAAACCCTATTTTTCCAGAAGACGAAGGAAGCCAGAAGGGGGGCTGGAGATGGGCCACAGGGGGCCCACACCACCCCCTGGCGCGGGCCAGCCTGGGTCGTGCCACCAGGTGGTGTGGCCGCCCTGGTCTACCCCTGGCACTCCCCTCTGGCGTATATTATCCTCCCGAAACCCTAAGACTCGAGGAGCGACCACAGAAAGATTCCGCCGCCTCTGCGGGGCGGAAAACACCGAGAGAGAAAGATCTCTCCGGCAGACAGATTTCTGCTGGGGGAATTCTGTCCCAGAGAGGGGAGATCGTCGCCATCAACACCACCATCAATATGGACTTCATCAGGATCATCATCATCATCACCACCACCATCATCACCATCAGCACCATCATCACCATCTCCATATTGCTGTAACAATTGAGTTGAATCTTGCATAGCTCATAGGGGAAACTTTCTCGGTGTTGATTACTCTTTGTAGTTGATGCTATTGAGTGAACCATTGAATTATTGTTTATGTTCAGATTGTTATACATCATTATTCCATCTCTGATTATGATCCATATGATGTCTTGTGAGTAGTTCGTTTTGTTCTTGAGGACATGGGAGAAGTCATGTTGTTATTAGTGGAATTGTGTTGAGAAAGATTCAATAGTTCGATATTAAGTTGTGGTGTACTTCTTCTAGTGGTGTCATGTGAACGTCGAGTACATGACACTTCACCTATATGGGCCTAGGGGAATGCATTGTGTATTTGGCTACTAATCGTAGGGGTTGCCGGAGTGACAGAAACCTGAACCCCCATTAGGAAACCATTGCACAAGGGACGTAAGGGTCTTAGAGTTTAAAGATGTGGTTAGGTTTCTACCTTATTTACTTTCTTGTACTTACAGATGTTTGCAAGGGGTATAATCACAAGTATGTATTAGTCCTAGGAAGGTTGGTACATTAGCATAGGTTCACCCACACAACACTTAGCAAGCTAAAGAAGATTAATCAACTATATGAAGCGAAAGCACTTGACAGTCTTCCCATGTGTCCTCGAGAACGTTTGGTCATCTTAAGTAATACAACCGGCTTGTCCTTTGCTGCATAAAGGATTGGGCCACTTGCTGCATTTATTCCTACTGTCTTTTATTTACTCGTACTTTGTTTACTTTCCTAATCAAAAACCCCTTAAAATCTGTTTGCTAAGTATTTGTAGAGAATTCCTAATCCATACCACTAGCCAGCACCTTCTGCTCCTCGTTGGGTTCGACACTCTTACTTATCGAAAATACTGCGATACACCCCCTATACTTGTGGGTCATCAAGACTATTTTCTAGCACCGTTGCCGAGGAGTGAAGCGCTATTGGAGAGTGGATTTGGTAAAGGAAACTTCTACTGTGAGTATTGTTTACTTCTGCTAGTTGTTTATTTTCATTATGGATAATTCGCTGAGTTTCTTATTTGGTAATGCTACTACCACTGCTAAGGTAGTAGATAAACCACCACCTGGTGAAATTGATGCTTTCAAAATACCTACAAGAATTATTGATCGTGTTATGGATAACTACTATGTTGGGGATGGAACTATCCATCTTGGTGATCATTTGCTCTTTATACACAAATTATGCGGGTTTTTCAAGTGTGCAGGTATTACTACAGATCAAGTTAAGAAGAAGTTATTATCATTATCACTGAAAGGAAGAGCTGGGGAATGGTATAAGCTACTGAAGAATGGTCAAGCTCTGGAATGGGAGGAAATAGTGCCTCTCTTTTATTCAACGTTTTATCCTCCTAGTGAGATTCATAAAGATCGAAATCAAATATACAACTTTTGGCCTCTTGATGGAGAGAGTACAACTCAAGCTTGGGGGAGATTGTAGTTATTAATGCTCAAATGTCCTATTCATGAGCTCCCCAACAATATTATTATCAATAACTTTTATGCAAGGCTCCCTCTACATGACAAGGATTTATTGGATGCTTCTTGTGCTGGATCATTCACTCGCATGGAAGAAGAAGGTAAATGGGATCTTCTGGACCGTATTCAAGATAATTCTGAAGCTTGGGAGAATGACAAAGGTAGGAAGTCAGGTATAAATTATGATTATGAATGCATTGAATCTTTTATGGGAACTGATGACTTTCAAAACATTAAAATGCTTATGGTCTAGACTCTCAAGCTATTGCTTCTTATTTTAAGGCTTTTGCTTCCTACATTGAAGTGCCTGAAAAGAAGTGGAATAAGTATCATGAACCTTATAAAGATGTTGCTAAGAGTGTTCCTGCAAGAAATACTGAAGTTTATACTACTAATCATGTCTTACATGAACCTCATATTGAGAAAATGCCTTTCCCATGTAAGATATAGGAACATTCTATGATAGCTAATATGGTTAATGAAAGTACAAATAAAGCTGTTGAACCTGATAAACAAACGGTTGATGAACCTATAATAGCAAATGTGAAAGACTTTGTCACCAAATATGAAGAAGAGGGACATACTATCCTTTGTAAGGATACCTCTAATATTGTTTCACATAGTAGTGTTATGAGAGCTAGTATGCCTGTGTTTTCTATTAGAATAAGTGATCATTGTTACGATAGCCCTTGTGATAGCTATATTGTTAAGTTTATACATGATACTGAAAGTTACTATGAGAGAGGGAAAAGTGTTCTTATGTATCTCAATAATATCAAGTTTCCTTGTTTTATGCTGAAAGTTTTTACGTTGCACTTGTTTTACCTTCCTATGCAAGTAGCCTCTGGTTTCAACAACTTGTTTGTTTACAAAATTCCCTTGCATAGGAAGTGGGGTAGACTTAAAATGTGTGTATTTTTGCTTCTTAAAGCTCTCTTTCACCTCAATTCATATTCTTATGTGAGCATCTTCAAAATTATCATGCCCATCTTAATGGCTATAAAGACAGATCTTTTTGAGAGACAACCCAATTTGTTTTTGCTTTTTTGAGTCTTGAAAGTTATTACTTCGGTAATAACCGCTCCTTATCTTTTTTGTTTGATTTTTGCGTCAAGATCAACTTCTAATGAGAGAGAAGTTATATTTGGGGAAGTTGCTGTCCGAAACAGATTTTTGTGCTTCACCGTATATATTCGTGAGAGATCTCTGTATGTCGGATTGAGCTGTAATTTTTTGTGCTTCTGCCCCAGGTTGTTATTTAACTTTCATTAGTTTTGCACTTTTTGATTTGAGCAACATAAGGGTTACGAAAAAATTGATTTTTACCTGCTGGTCTGTTTTGACAGATTTTGCCACTCTTGCATTTGCTTCTTTATTCAATTTCCTTTTTGAGTTCTTTTTGGGTTTTCGAAAGGAGTTGCTACAGTAGCTTATGTTTTGATGGTTTTCAGTTGAAGTTGGACTCAAAAGGTTTTATCACTTCATATATACTAATGTTGCTAATGAGAAATGTGTGAAGTTTTGTGTGAAAGAAATTTCCAGGAAGTGGAGATAATGGTGTAATAAGGAAGAGAAGGGTTTTATGACTCAAGTAATAAGTGTATGAAGATGAAGATATTGATGTTATTCAAGTGGTGACTCTGGAAGAATGTACTAGACACCAAATTTAGAGACCTGCAGAGTCCGCTTTCAAATAGGTAACAGTTTTGGTAAGAAAAGTTCCGCGAAAATTCTATCCAACTATATTTTTGCAGTCTTTAGACAATAAGGAAAGCTGCAAAGCGAAAGAGGGATGGAAACGGAGCCAGGGTGGCTCACACCACCCTGTGGCGCGGGCCTACCCCTGGCCACTCCACCAGGTGGTGTGGCCACCCTGGACTCCGTCTCCGACTCGTTTTCTCCCAGTACCTTCCTTTTGTTTTGAAACTTCATAATATATAATCCCTCGGATCTCCCGAGGTTCGTATATCGTGTTTTCATCGTTTTTTTGTTTCGATCTATTTCTGCTAGGAACTATCTTTGAAAGTTTAGAAGCACAATGGTGTCCGCCAAGGATAAGGGAAAGGAGCCTATGGAGGAAGATCTCCAAGACACCAAGAAGGGGCTAGTACCTTTAGTCTCTTGCCCTGCATCAACGGAAGCCCTACGAGTCACTAAGGAGTTCTGCGATAAGTACCGATACTTGCGGAGGAAGGTGGACATTCTTCAATGGGAGAATAATAGGCTTCGCAATATGCTAGAAGATTTCCTCACGTCAACTAAGAAAATAATACCACCACCACCAAAGGAGTAACTCGTCATCAGGTTTGGCATCCCCTTGGTTTGTTCCAAGCTTGGAGGAGTGTCGCGGTATCACATCACTATCTTCTATCTTTTTACCTTTTTAGTAGAGTCATATCTTGAATAGAGAAGTTATTATGTAGGATGGTTTGCATTATGGAAGTGTCCCCTCTCTCGTTAGATATGTATCCCTTGGTGTGAGTTACCATTATGGATTATTAATGAGAAGTTCTATCATTTACTCTTTTGCATAGCTTATATTAGTTTTCAATTCGTGGTTATATGATTGATCTTGTTGTTAGTATTGGTAGCACTTTGGGATCATTGAGTTAATTTAGATGGTTTTGGCAAACCTGGCTCAGTCAGTAGCAACACTATTTTTGAGAGTTGAATGAAAAAGATAAAAGTACTCTAAAGAAATATAATTTCATCATCTTTCTTTCTTGATTTTCTCATAAGTCTAGTATTCTCTAGTTAAGATCTTTTGTGCTTCCAAGCAAGATTGCATGTTTGTTTTTATCACTTATATGTTTGTTTGTTTCCTTCAACGCTTGTACTTGCTACCCAGCCTTACTAGCCAAAAACCTGTACTGAGAGGGTATTCTTCTCATGCATCCACCTCCTTTAAACCAAAACCTTTGCCATTTGTGTCTACCTAGTAGCATTATTGCTATTCCAAGTAAATTCTTGTTTTATCTACCTCCCAAATTAAACTTGTTATGTCAAAATTAGTGATTAAAGCTCTCACGAACTTGATGGCACACTTTACTTTCTCGCATCTAATAAACTTGAACCATTGTGCTCACCTATGCTCCGTATATGCTTGCGCTTTGTGAGTTGTGAATTAGCAGAACCATGCTGTCATAGGGAATGCTTTCAACATTGCACTGGTACTTTGTACCTAGTTGATATCATGTTATTTTGTCTATGGATGTCGTCGGTGTGAAATGAAAGGGGAGCTTGTAAGTCCATGGAATTATGCATGTGTGAGAAATACCTGGGCCGCTGGTCTAATCCATGCTGACATGGTGGAAACCTGCAGCGTAACCATAGTGAGTATCTATGAAGCATTCTTCTTATAAAAAAAGATTGAGAAAAAAGAGAAAAAAAAAGATACTATGAAAAGAGGAAAGGTAGAAAAAAGCACCATATTCCCACGGTAAATAAGAAGATTGCTGAGATACTTGTTGTCTTCTTGCCTTCACATTTTGATATGGGGATTCTTCCATACCATCGGGCAAGGGGTACCCTGTTGGTGGTTCTCTATGATACAGATGTGCTTACGATGACAAGAATTACCAGTGACTAAACTTGAGTATCATGAGGAGTGGCCCTCGTATTCAAGGGACATGAGTTTCTCAATTTACAACTTGTCAATGCATATCCTCGTATTTGATCACTTTAACCTTAATCACCTAAAGATGCCTATGATAGGGACAGTGAGAGCTGAAAGCTAGTAAGTATCATAATTTTTGGGAGCTCTTTATGAGACTTGCAATCCCTGCTTCCCTCTGCGAAGGGCCTTTCTTTTTACTTTTTAATTGAGTCAGTAAACCTATTCCCTTCTATCTCAGCAAGTATTTTGAGTTGTTGTGTTTCATTCATATGATGATTTATTCAATCATGTTTCTTATGTTCCTCCTTTTGCACATTGCTCTTATCTTGATGTTTACTACTTTGAAAGCTATCATTCAAAACCAGTTATTTGTGAACTCCAGCAAATTATCAACTATTCTTTGACCATGAGCTAAGTTTGCCATTACCAATTATGATTTACTTTATGTATCTTTATGTGTTTCCTTTGCTTATTGCAAGTTGAGTTATATAATAGTGAGTTGTCTTCTATTATGATCTATGTATTGATGAATGTGATGCTTCTTGTCCGTATTCTTTTATCGACTCTTCACGCCATAAACCTGAGGCCATGTTTATTGAGCTCAGTTTCGCTTGGGGACAAGCGAAGTCTAAGCTTGGGGGACTTGATACGTCCATTTTGCATCACTATTCTATGCCATAATTCACTGTTATTCATTGATATACTTCGTATTGAGAGGTGATACTTATGCTATTTCATCTGTTTTTGCATGGTTGATGACTTTTGGAGCATGGACCGCTGTAGTCAGGATTCTCATGGAAAATGTGCTGTTTGGAGGCAAAATTCGCGAAGATCAGAAAATCTGGGAAAATATACGGAAAATCCTATTTTTCAGAAGACGAAGGAAGCCAGAAGGGGGGCTGGAGATTGGCCACAAGGGGCCCACACCACCCCCTGGCGCGGGCCAGCCTGGGCCGCGCCACCAGGTGGTGTGGCCGCCCTGGTCCACCCCTGGCACTCCCCTCTGGCGTATATTATCCTCCCAAAACCCTAAGACTCGAGGAGCGACCCAAGAAAGATTCTGTCGCCTCTACGGGGTGGAAAACGCCGAGAGAGAAAGATCTCTCCGGCAGACAGATTTCTGCCGGGGGAATTCCTTCCCAGAGAGGGGAGAGCGTCGCCATCAACACCACCATCAAGCTGGAATTCATCGGGATCATCATCATCATCATCACCACCATCATCACCATCTCCATATTGCTGGAACAATTGAGTTGAATCTTGCATAGTTCTTAGGGGAAACTTTCCCGGTGTTGATTACTCTTTGTAGTTGATGCTATTGAGTGAACCATTGAATTATTGTTTATGTTCAGATTGTTATACATCATTATTCCATCTATGATCATGATCCTGTAGTGGACTCGGATCGATAAAGGATCCTAAGTCCCTGTGATTAACATGCTAGTCCCTGGATCATTAGCTAGCACTCACAGTCGATGAAATATCATGTAAAACACAAGTCTTTATTACATGAATCGAACAATCCAGAGTTTACATTATTACAACAGAAGCAAAAAAATATAGAACTTGGAGTCCCATCAATGCCACAGGCAGGTTGAGTGAAGACTCGTGATCCTAGCGCACCTTTCAACGATCTCCAAATTCTGCACATAAAACGTGCAGCCAAACGAGTTGGTCAATACTTTGAATGTATTGGCAAATTACACCAAGGAAAGAACAAGACTAACTCTACATGCAAGGCTAGAGTAGGCTTTGGGGTTTATTTGTGAAAAGCCAATTTTATCAATGTAAAGAGAAAAGAGGAAGAATGTTTTCCCTACTTTGTAAACTTTGATAAATAGTATAGGGTCAAATGGAACACGTGGATATTACTCACCAAGTGCCCAAATCAACCTAGCACTTGGATATTACGCACCAAGTTCCCAAAATCTCACCCAATGGCGATATTACTCATGCCTTGGGGTTTATAAAACATTAAGTTTGGAAAAGAGAGAGGAAGATCTTTCAGAGGCTCCATCCTTCAGATGCTCAAAATGTTCTTTTCCGTGAACTCGGCTGATCGATCAGATTGCAATACTCTCGAGAGGTTGTGCACTTTCCCCACAATCCATGATCAAATCCTTTTACAGATAAGACCATGGCGAAGCCTTCCCTTAGTAGCCCCTCTACCAGCTGGATCCAACCGTGCCAAGAACCTCCAAATGTTGGTACCCCGGTGAGGTTTCCCACTAAGTACTAAGCCAAGACAGAGCCCATATGTATTGTGGTTGCACGGGAAGCTTCTGAATTCTGAAACATGGCAGACTTCTTTGATTCCTGGGCGGCCGTCCTCCACCAAAATCTCACTCGTTGTCCCGACAACCATTCCGCCCAGAAGAAAACTTAGTTTTATTTTGAAGGGGTTTTGGAGAAGAAAAGTTCGCTCGAGAGAGCTATCATACTTAGAAAATTCTTGAGTCTTTCGAACCCTTCCAACGGTATTTGATATACATATAGCATAGCAAGCAATACTTAGCAAAAACAGGGGGAACCTATTAGGATAGAAAATCCTAAGTATAAAGCTACTCATGGCATACTACAAAACCACACTTGCAAAAATAGTAATAAGAAAGCTACTAAAAAACCTACACATGCATACTACAAGATTTGAAGAGTAAAACATGCATAGTCAAAAACTGGGACATAACATGAACAAGTGGTGTAACTTGCCTTATGTTTGTGTTATGGGTGATGATTGAATTCTTCTGCAGCAATCGCACCCTCCGAACAATCTAACGCGAGGACAAAACAATTCCAATCAACACAGTTACAAACATAACAACCACAACAATGATGAACACAAGCATGCATGATGATTTAATATTAGTTCTTTGAATGGTATTAGATCATATGATGCATGTAGGAGATCATTTAATGCAATAGGGTATTTGTTATTAAATCTTGATGACCAAAAAAAGGCTTTAGTAGTTCCGTTGCAACTTCTTTCCTAATTGTCTAATTAAATTTGGTTATTATTTTTACTGAATAGAGGATATTAATACGGACCAGGAGGAATTGGATTCATCTTAATCGGAGTTATAGATCTTTTTCTAGGATTTATTTAGTGTTTAATGGAGTTTAATAAATCTGGACAGATCATACTGACAACAAACAAAACTAAGTACAGATCTGAAAACTACGCAAGATTATGAACTCAGGGACATATTACTCCTATTTTTTGGATATGTAGATTATTTACTATGAATTTAATGATTTAAAAGGCCAATAATACTAATTAATTATTCTCCAGTAATCTATACAGTAAACTTGTAATTTTATTCCAGAATCATGTTCTATACGATTTTGTGAATCCAGGGGTATATTATTTGCGATGTTTGGACATAGTATGAATTTTCTATGGATTTTACAAGTTAGATCTATAACTGCAATTTTAAATTCGAACGGAATATTCTAGAGAATATTCCGCTGACTGGACAGGTTGACCGTGCTGGCTGACTGGGACTAGATGCTGACCTGACGACGACGTGGCAACTGATCGGGACGATTGAATCTCGACCGTCGGGATGAGATCCGGTGGCTAGAAGAGAAGTTGGCTCAAAATAGACCCGATTTTGCCTAACAAAGGACTAGAAGTAGATCTATGTTAGAGAGATAAATCCGTAGGTCAAATCGAAAAACTTTGAACATAAAAGTTGTGGACGATGATTAGATCTACCTTTTCACAAAAGGAATTTGGATTCCAAGAAACGAGCGCGAGTAGATCTTGGAATTACGCCATCAGATATGAAATATTGCGTTGCGAAATTCTCCGGCTGTGGTGGATGAAAAGAGTTTAGGTTTGTCGGAATCGAAAGATTTCGACGAGATCTACAACTTTCGTGTTGAAGACGAAGGCAGCCGACGAAGTTTAGATAGGTTTAGAAGCGAAATACGATTCGGTAGGGTGTAGATTCGGGATTTCGGGAAGGAGAAGTGTTATAGCTGTGGCTCCGATGGATTATTTAGGCTTTTAAGATGATGGGAAGATAGATCTTGGAGTAGGGAACAAGTAGAAACAAATGGAAGTCAATTCGGAGTTGTAGATAAAAAGTGATAAGTGTTTGAATAGAGATAGGTTTAGAAATCAGATTTTCGCACGCTTTTTAAAGCGGAGGTGGGGAGGATCCTTCTCCCTGGCTGATTTGGTTGGCTGAGGTGGGCCGGCCGGTTGCCCCATTTTGTTTTTTTGTTTTTTCTTTTTCTATTTTGGTATTTTTTTATATCTTTTGCATGCGAACTCCAAATGACATGATTCTTGTTTCTAATTTTTTCTAAAATTCCGTAGATCATTATAAGATCATATTTGTAACATTTTCACTAGTTTGGAGATGATTTATTTATAAATGTCCATATATTCCTTATAGGAACATTTGGGCAAATCAACTATTGGATCTAGATATTAGGATTTGGATTCAATTTTTGGGAACTTTGCATGGATGCAAAGGAATGCTTATGAATGCTTCATGATTTTCATTTTTGCAAACATTCACAAAAATCCTAAAACTAAAACTCAAATCACGCCTTTTTTCCTATATGGCTACTTAGGTATTATCAAAAAGGATATAGGGTTTTATGCATTTGGCCTTATATGGCTACTATGCAATATTTCTAAATAGCTTCTTAGGGTTTTATTTTAACCACTCAACCAAAACACACAATGCCACAAATGCCCAAAACAACAAGTTCAATCATGTAACATGAAGGAACACATTCTTAACATCCAATGAAAATGAAGATGTCATGTTATCTTCTCTCTTTTCAAGCAAGTGGTGAAAAGCATCTAGAATGGTTTCATAAATCGAAGTAGAGACTTTAAGGGTCAAATAGGGAAATTAGAATATCACTCCACCATAATTGGGAAAGTCATTTTATTCCCTCTCTTTAATCATCTAAGCATGGTTGGATATTTAAAGAATCAAATAGTTGAAAAGAAAATGAAAACAAGTTGGATAGTCCTATTAATCCAATCTCATACAAGTTTTATGAATTCAAGGAAGCAAAATTATAACAGAAAGTTTCTTTTCTTTGAGAAATTTCAACAAAGTCAAACAATTCAACCAAGTTATTTTATTAAATTTACATTCCAAAATTAGGAGAATTTTGGGATGTGACAGATCCATATGATGTCTTGTGAGTAGTTCGTTTTGTTCTTGAGGACATGGGAGAAGTCATGTTGTTAGTAGTGGAGTTGTGTTGAGAAAGATTCAATAGTTTCTTATTTAAGTCGTGGTGTACTTCTTCTAGTGGTGTCATGTGAACATCGACTACATGACACTTCACCTAGATGGGCCTAGGGGAATGCATTGTGTATTTGGCTACTAATCGTAGGGGTTGCCGGAGTGACAGAAACCTGAACCCCCATTAGGAAACCATTGCACAAGGGACGTAAGGGTCTTAGAGTTTAAAGTTGTGGTTAGGTTTCTACCTTAATTACTTTCTTGTACTTACGTATGTTTGCAAGGGGTATAATCACAAGTATGTATTAGTCTTGGATGGGGCGGTACATTAGCACAGGTTCACCCACACAACACTTAGCAAGCTAGAGAAGATTAATCAACTATATGAAGCGAAATCACTTGACAGTCTTCCCATGTGTCCTCGATAACGTTTGGTCATCCTAAGTAATACAACCGGCTTGTCCTTTGCTGCATAAAGGATTGGGCCACTTGCTGCATTTATTTCTACTGTCTTTTATTTACTCGTACTTTGTTTACTTGCCTTATCAAAAACCCCTAAAAATCCGTTTGCTAAGTATTTGCAGAGAATTACTGATCCATACCACTAGCCAGCACCTTCTGCTCCTCGTTGGGTTCGACACTCTTACTTGTCGAAAATACTGCGATACACCCCCTATACTTGTGGGTCATCAGTGGTCAGCACTGTGCTAGTGGTAGAATAAGCCGTAGACAACAAGGTCCATGGGGTGCAATGCCCAGTCTACTACCTCAGCAAGGTGCTCACGCCAACAAAACAGCGGTACCCGCACTATCAGAAGCTGGCTTATGGCGTCTTCATGACAGCATGGTGACTGCGCCACTACTTCCAGGAGCACACCATCGTCATGGTGAACGATGCTCCACTATGATACATCCTCAACAACCCTGATGCCATGGGACGAGTCACTCTTTGGGGAATCAAACTATCTCCACGAGACATTACATACGAGAAGCGAGTGGCAATCAAGTCGAAAGTTCTCCTGGAATTCCTCGTTCACTAGAACAAGCTAGCGCTGGTGTCATCCTGATGTCGCCACAGGGTGACAAAATGAGATATGTTCTGTGAATGCAGTTCCGCGCCTCCAACAACGAAGGAGAATATGAGGCCCTGCTCCATGGGATGCGGATGGCCAACTCCTGCGGCGCAACGTAACTCGTCATCTACGGTGACTCCAAGCTCATGGTGGACCAAACCATAAACCAGTGCGACGCTCTGAGGGACAACATGATCGCTTACCACAACCTCTACGACACACTCGAAGGAGACTTCGATGGTCGAACTGCGACACGTAGACCGCCAAAGCAATGGGGAGGCTGATACGCTCGCCAACATAGGATCCACCAGTGCTCCGGTGCCGCCAGGTGTATTGCTGGAACAGATCCGTGAATGCTCCATCAAGCCAAAGGCTCATGAAGGACCGTCCAGCGCGTCAAAGGACTCAGGGGCTACGCCACCTGAAGAACTCGAATGTCCCTGTAATGCGGAGCAGGGACCCGAACTTGAAGGCCCCATGGAGATCATGCTCATCGAACCGTCATGGACTCAGCCGTACATCACATACCTGCTCAGCAAAAGGCTGCCAGATGACCAGACAGACGCGCGACACATAGCGCGACACTCAAAAGCTTTCACCATTATCAACGACGAGCTATATAAGCGCAACATTACAGGAGTCTGTCAATGATACATCTCCAATGGTGATGGGAGAGACATCCTCCTCGAGATACACAAAGCCACCTGTAGTCATAACGCCGGGAGTCGCGCCCTCATCGCCAAGGCTCTACGAGCTGGATTCTACAGGCCAACGGCGATACGCGATGCCTAGGACATCATTCAAAAGTACAATGCTCGCCAAAGGTTCACGAATAAACCACACGCACCTGGCGTAGAACTCAGGCCAATACCTGTGGCCTATCCCTTCACGCAATGGGGACTCGACAAGGTTGGAAAGCTGCAAAAGTCATCGCCTAGAGGTTACACTTATCTCCTTGTCACAGTTGACAAGTTCACCAAGTGGATCGAGGCCATGCCGGTGACAAACCAGACGGGCACCACCGCCGTCAAATTCTTCGAGTCCATCGTCTTCAGGTTCAGGGTGCCACACAACATCATCATCGATAACAGGACGAACTTCACCTTGAATGAGTTCTAGGAGTTCTGCGAAAACCTGGGAGTCAACATCAGCTATGCTTCGGTAGCACATCCCTAGACCAACAGTCAAGTCGAGAAGGCCAACGACCTCGTCTACAACGACATCAAGAAGAGACTCCTCCGACCACTCGAACGAGCAGCTGGGTGTTGGGCAGAGTAGCTACCATCAATACTATAGAGCCTACGCAAAACTCCAAACAGCACCACAGGCTACACCCTGTTCTTCATGGTACATGGCGCCGAGGCGGTATTACCTGCAGAAGTGCTCTATAAGGCCCCAAGGGTCATGGCATACAGTGAGGCCGAGTCAACAACCACACTCAAAGTCTGTGTCGACCTCCTCGAGGAAGCACACAAGATCACGGCGGAACGGTCCATGATCTACCAGGAGAGTCTATGCAACTACCACATCCGATAGCTACGTCCAAGGTCCTTCATCGAAGGAGACCTCATCTTGAGACTAAAGCGGAAAGGACACCTCAAGCTCGAATCCCCTTGGGAGGGACCCTATGTGATTACCGAAGTAATCCCAGGTGGCGCCTATTACCTGAAGGATGTAGAGAGCGGAGTCGCATACTCCAACCCCTGGAAGATCGTGCAGCTACACCATTTATACCCCTAGATGTTTTTTACTTTTATAATAAGGCTACTCAGCTAGGATACTTAGACAAACATTGTACCTCCTGATATTCTACAAATAAATAAAGCTAAGTGCCTCCAACTCTGTATTTTGTTTTCATTTACATTGCTATTTCTGCACTCGGGGGGCTGCGCCACCCTATCAACCTCATCACACGAGCAAAACAATGACCTGAGTAGCTGACCACACTGCTAAATAAACCCTTGGTAAAACCAACCCGGTTGTAACGCAACTAGTAGGCTGGCAAGGCGGTGCGATGCACAAGACTCAGGCTAAACGAAAAGGCATTACATACAATAGCTCACTCGTGAAACAACTAAGCTAACAGCTATACATACAAACATGGGTATCAACACCCAGTCAAAATGATTATACAAGTTTTACAGCACATATACATCCTATGCTGGTCGACAACTATCCTATGGGCACGACAGGAGAACATTAGTGCGCTCGTCGAACAACACGATGTCTTCTGCTAAATGATCAACTACTCGATAATGAGGCACCATATTCCATGCCATCCCTGTCGGAGGAGGCCGCGGTCTTGCGGCAACAGCATCTAGATCCACATCAGGTCGCAGCATGCGCACAAGCTCCAGTGCAGCCTTAGCACCCGCAACGAGCTGTTGGTGCACGCACTCACGTATTGCATCAGCACTCCGAAAATTCTGCATCAGGGCCAATAGGCTCGAGGGTGTGGCATCCAATGGAAACATCGCCCGAAAGATATGCCTCAGGCACGAGACCGCTTTCTTCAAAAAATGTAGCACTTGCAACACGCGATCTTGCAACATCGCCAACGCGACTTCACGATCCCGGTCGGTCCAAAAGAATCGGCCAACTTCTAGTTGATCTTGGGTCAAACAGCTCAGTCGAATGCTGATGCAATCTCCCTCTTCCTGCAGAATGAGATTGACAACTTCAAAAGGCAGCAACATAAAGGCATCAGCCACCAGAGACAGCAACACGGACACACTGCAGCAACAAAGTCGAAGCAACACTAACATTGCAATTGCTCACTGATTTGGCCACCTCGCGAAGAAGATAGGCCTCCCGCTCCAAAGCCTTCTCTGCCTTCGACTTCCAGATGTCGACAACACCACAGATGACTGGCGCCTCTCGCTCTAAGTGCTTCACACGGTCGCGCAGTTGAGACATGAGTGACAACTCCTCCACCTTCAAACGTGGCTGTGCCATGGGTTTGCCAAGGGAGGATTCACCAGGCGCATCAGCCGAAGGCATATCGTGCGGTTCACTCGAAGGACCCTAACTAAGCAGAAGATCGGAAGCATAAGGGACATTGTGCACAAAAGGTCGAATGATGCAAGAACAAAGATAATTTATACATCAATAATTGCATCCAAGTTCTCATAGGGGAACCCCCACAAAAGCGGTCACAAGAAAAGGCTAAAACGCTTCATGCAACTACAAAAGGAAGCGACGAAGACGGCTACGCCTACACTTCAGCACCCGCGGGCTTTTTTAACTCCACAGCAGCCTTCGACACTGTGGCCTTCGCTAAGGTGGTGTCTGACACTGACGCCTTCACGGTAGTGGCCCCTGATACTGTGGCATTCGCCACCTTCAGACGCTTCTGCCCCTTTGAGTACCTTGCCAATGTTTCTACGAGCCGAGGTGCATATTTTTGACAGCGAGTGGCAAAGGGAGCGAAAACTACCTGCTAGCCATCTGCGGTCACCGTCATCCTCGAGGAGACCTTCCTGGCATTCAGGTCGACACCATGTGCATGTGCCATCGCCAGCCCTAGGGAAGCACCAAGCCCTTTCTATGCATTCTTGAAATCTGCAGGGATGCCTTCCGCGAAGGAGTCGATCAGGGCATCTAGTTCTTCAATAAGTTCGGACTTGGGGACCATCTCCTCTCAAATATGCCCAAGAACACCCATGGACTTTTTGAGCGAGTCCTGGATGGAGACGCTACGGTCTTTGACTACAGCCATGGCGCCGGCCAACGCATCCTCACGAGCAAGAGCCTGGGGTCAAAACTCACCCCAGAAGCGTCTGCAGTAGATCCACATAAAACCATCAAAAGCAAAATAAGTAAAGAAAGAAAAGTTTTAGTGGCACAAAAACTGCAACATCAGCATACTTGAAAGTGCTTTCGCGACGGAAAGAAGCTATTCTGCAAATTGTTTTGTCTGTTAGCGGCAACAGCCATCAGCTCCTCTTCGTGCTACTTCGACTCCTGCTTGAGGCGGTCGTAGGCCACGAGTGTCTCATCTCGCTTGGTCTCCGCCATGCTGAGTCCCTTTTGAAGGGAGTTCACCTGACGGAGCAAGTCATTATTATGCTCTACAAAACAAGGAGACTATATCAAAGCCAATCAAAACAAATGTGTAGCAGCACAACACAAATCGACAAACTTACTTTGAAGTTGGCGATTGTTGATATCAAGTCAAGCATGCTACCAGCCTAGGTCGACGATCTGTTCGCCAAGGTGAATAGACTCCTGAAGAATGGGCTACGTAAGAAGGACAAATATCACAACTTGTTTTAACTCCAAGCACTAACTCTTCGAGTAAAAAAGGTTTGCAAATAATTACATGGCCATCCAAAGACTCTGAATTTTCCTTCTGAGTTGACGTCCGAGCAAGAACCAGGTGCTCCCCCACATTGGGAGAACTCGAGGAATTTGCGCTGGAGTTGGCCGCTATATTTGGAGAAGGTGCAGGCTCCGCCGCACCTTTGTTCTTGGAGTATGTGACTCCCGCCTCCTCCAGGAGACGGCAATCGTCAGACGAAGACGAGGCGGTCACGCTTTAGAAAAAGCATAGGCTATGTCATCATCAACGCAAGTCGTAGGACATAAATATTCAGATAGCAGCAATGTACAAGACTCACCCACCAAAGTTGTCGAGGTCGAAGGAATCATATGACTCCTCCTTCTACTTCCTCGGTTTCTTCCATGATGGAGGAGAAACATTGCACACAGGAACCGTTGGAATCAGATCCCCGGTATCTGCCCCAGTCGATGGATCCTCCAGTGTCTCCGGAGAATTAGCAACCAAGTCCTTGCTTCGGGAGCGCTTGCGAGTGGCACCCTCGCTGCACTCGTAGGCTCCCTGCTCCTCAATGATGGGCACAGTAGAACCAGATTCATCTTCCTCCACAGCCTTGGAGGGAATTACCCCTTCAGGCTGTGGCAGCAAAACAATGTTCACCTTCCATTCCTGCCAAAGCACAAGGTGAGAATCACAAAATTCCACACGGGCAAATGAAGCACAACAGAAGAAGAAATGATGAAGTTACCTCTAGAGGGGGTGACTCACGTGAAAGGGCAGCACGACTAAATCTCTAGGGAGTTTCTCCTTGACGGTGAACTTGGTCAGTTCCCTGAACCTTTTGTCCACTTTGCCTGAGGACAAATTATCTTAGGAGACGTGAGCGACGTTGTCGGTGCCAGTCCAAAGATAGATCAGGTGCGCCCTAGCCTGTAGTGGTGATACGTCCATTTTCATCACTATTCTATGTCTTAATTCACTATTATTCATTGATATATTTCGTATTGAGAGGTGATACTTATGTTATTTCATCTGTTTTTGCATGGTTGATGACTTTTGGAGCATGGACCGCTGCAGTCAGGATTCTGATGGAAAAGGTGCTGTTTGGAGGCAAAATTCGCGAAGTTCAGAAAATCCGGGAAAGTATACGGAAAATCCTATTTTTCCAGAAGACTAAGGATGCCAGAAGACGGAGTGGAGATGGGCCACAGGGGGCCCACACCACCCCCTAGCGTGGCAGCCCTAGGCCGCGCCAGGAGGTGGTGTGGCCACCCTGGCCCACTCCAGCCTCTCCCCTCTGGCGTATATCATCGTCCCGAAACCCTAAGACTCGGAGAGCGACCACAGAAAGATTCCGCCGCCACTGCGGGTGGAAAATACCGAGAGAGAAAGATCTCTCCGGCAGACAGATTTCTGCAGGGGGAATTCGTTCCCTGAGAGGGGAGATCGTCGCCATCAACACCACAATCAAGCTGGACTTCATCGGGATCATCATCATAATCATCACCACCACCTTCACCATCAGCACCCTCATCACCATCTCCATATTGCTGTAAAAATTGGTAGAATCTTGCATTAGTTCATAGGGGAAACTTTCCCGGTGTTGATTACTCTTTGTAGTTGATGCTATTGAGTGAACCATTGAATTCTTGTTTATGTTCAGATTGTTATACATCATTATTCCATCTCTGATCATGATCCGTATGATGTCTTGTGAGTAGTTCGTTTTGTTCTTGAGGACATGGGCGAAGTCTTGTTGTTAGTAGTGGAGTTATGTTGAGAAAGATTCAATAGATTGTTATTTAAGTTATGGTGTACTTCTTCTAGTGGTGTCATGTGAAGGTCGACTACATGACACTTCACCTATATGGGCCTAGGGGAATGCATTGTGTATTTGGCTACTAATCGTAGGGGTTACCGGAGTGACAGAAACCTGAACCCCCGTTAGGAAACCATTGCACAAGGGACGTAAGGGTCTTAGAGTTTAAAGTTGTGGTTGGGTTTCTACCTTAATTACTTTCTTGTACTTACGGATGTTTGCAAGGGGTTTAATCACAAGTATGTATTTAGTCTTGGATGGGGCGGTACATTTGCACAGGTTCACCCACACAACACTTAGCAACCTAGAGAAGATTAATCGACTATATGAAGCGAGAGCACTTTACAGTCTTCCCATGTGTCCTCGAGAACGTTTGGTCATCTATAGAAATACAACCGGGTTGTCTTTTGCTGCATAAAGGATTGGGCCACTTGTTGCATTCATTCTTACTGTCCTTTATTTACTCGTACTTTGTTTACTTGCTTTATCAAAAACCCCTAAAAATTCGTTTGCTAAGTATTTGCAGAGAATTCCTGATCCATACCACTATCCAACACCTTCTGCTCCTCGTTGGGTTCGACACTCTTACTTATAAAAAATACTACGATACACCCTCTATACTTGTGGGTCATCAAGACTATTTTCTGGCGCCGTTGCCGGGGAGTGAAGCGCTATTGGAGAGTGGAACTGGTAAAGGAAGCTTCTACTGTGAGTATTGTTTACTTCTGCTAGTTGCTTTATTTTCATTATGGATAATTTGCTGAGTTTCTTATTTGGTAATGCTACTACCACTGCTAAGGTAGTAGATAAGCCACCACCTGCTGAGAAAGATTTTTCCAAAATACCTACAAGAATTATTGATCGTGTTACGGATAACTACTATGTTGGGGATGGAACTGTCCATCCCGGTGATCATTTACTCTTTATACACGAATTATGCGGGTTGTTCAAGTGTGCAGGTATTACTACAGATCAAGTTAAGAAGAAGTTATTCTCATTATCACTGAAAGGAAGAGCTGAGGATAAGAGCTGAGGAATGGTATAAGCTGTTGAAGAATGGTCAAGCTCTGGAATGGGAGGAAATAGTTCCTCTCTTTTATTCAAAGTTTTATCCTCCTAGTGAGATTCATAAAGATCAGAATCAAATATACAACGTTTGGCCTCTTGATGGAGAGAGTACAGCTCAAGCTTGGGGAGATTGAAGTTACTAATGCTCAAATGTCCCATTCATGAGCTCCCCAACAATATTATTATCAACAACTTTTATGCAAGGCTCCCTCTACATGACAAGGATTTATTGGATGCTTCTTGTGCTGGATCATTCACTCGCATGGAATAAGAAGCTAAATGGGACCTTCTAGATCGTATTCAAGACAATGCTGAAGCTTGGGAGAATGACAAAGGTAGAAAGTCAGGTATAAATTATGATTATGAATGCATTGAATCTTTTATGGGAACTGATGACTTTCAAAATATTAAAAATGCTTTCGGTCTAGACTCTCAAGCTATTGCTTCTTATTTTAAGGCCTTTGCTTCCTACATTGAAGTGCCTAAAAAGAAGTGGAATAAGTATCATGAACCTTATAAAGATATTGCTAAGAGTGTTCTTGCAAGAAATACTGAAGTTTATACTGCTAATCATGTTTTACCTGAATCTTATATTGAGAAAATGCCATTCCCAGTTAAGGTAAAGGAACATTCTATGATAGCTAGTATGGTTAATGAAAGTATGAACAAAGCTGTTGAACCTGATAAACAAATGGTTGATGAACCTATAGTAGCAAATGAAAGACTTTGTCACTAAGTATGAGGAAGAGGGACACACTATCCTTTGTAAGGATACCTCTAATATTGTTTCACATAGTAGTGTTATGAGAGCTAGTATTCCTGTGTTTTCTGTTAGAATTAGTGATCATCGCTATGATGGTCCTTGCGATAGCTATATTGTTAAGTTTATGCATGATACTGAAAGTTACTATGAGAGAGGGAAAAGTGTTCTTATGTATCTCAATAATATCAAGTTTCCTCGTTTTATGCTGAAAGTTTTTATGTTGCACTTCTTTTGCTTTCTTATGCAAGTTGTCTTTGGTTTCAATAACTTGTTTGTTTACAAAATCCCCTTGCATAGGAAGTGGGTTAGACTTAAATGTGTGTGTGTTTTTGCTTCTTAATGCTCTCTTTCACTTCAAATAATATCCTTATGAGAGTTTCTTCAAAATTATCATGCCCATCTTAATGGCTATAAAGAAAGAGCTTTATGGGAGACAACCCAATTTGTTTTTGATTTTAGTTTGTTTTTTGTTTATTTGAGTCTTGGAAGTTATTACTTTGGTAATAACCGCTCTTTATCCGTTTTGTTTGGTTTTTGTGTCAAGATCAACTTCTAATGAGAGAGAAGTAAGATTTGGGGAAGTTGCTGTCTCGAAACAGATTTTTGTGCTTCACCGTAAAAATTCGTGAGAGATCTCTGTATGTTGGATTGAGCTGTAATTTTTTGTGCTTCTGCCCCAGGTCGTTTTGTAACTTCATTTAGTTTTGCACTTTTTTATTTGAGCAACATAAGATGTTCGAAAAAATTGATCTTTACCTGCTGGTCTGTTTTGACAGATTTTGCCACTCTTGCATTTGCTTCTTTATTCGATTTCCTTTTTGAATTCTTTTTGGGTCTTCGGAAGGAGTTGCTACAGTAGCTTATGTTTTCATGGTTTTTAGTTGAAGTTGGACTCAAAAGGTTTTATCACTTCACTTATACTAATGTTGCTAATAAGAACAGTGTGAAGTTTTTTGTGAAAGAAATTTCTAGGAAGTGGAGATAATGGTGTAATAAGGAAGAGAAAGGTTTTATGACTCAAGTAATAAGTGTATGAAGATGATATGATGATTCAAGTGGTGACTCCGGAAGAATCTACTAGATACCAAATTCAGAGACCTGTAGAGTCTGTTTCCAACTAGGTAACAGTTCTGGTAAGAAAAGTTCCGCGAAAATACAATACAACTATATTTTTGCAGTTTTTAGCCAATATGGAAAGCTACGAAGCGAAAAAGGGACGGAACCGGAGCTGGGGGCGGCTCACACCACCCCATGGCGCGGGCCCACCCCTAGCCGCGCCACTAGGTGGTGAGGCCACCCAGGACTCCGCCTCCGACTCGTTTTCTCCCAGTACCTTCCTTTTGATATGAAACTTCGTAATATATAACCCCCCGGATCCCTCGAGGTCCGTATATCGTGTTTTCGTCGTGTTTTAGTTTCGATCGGTTTCTGCCAGGACACACTCTTTGAAGGCTTAGAAGCACAATGGTGTCCGCCAAGGATAAAGGGAAGGAACCTATGGAGGAAGACCTCCAAGACCCTGAGAAGGAGAAGGAGATCAAGAGTGAAGGTGAAGAGGAGCAAGGCCAACACCTGCACACCGGCACTACAGTTGCAAGCATTGGAGTGGTGGCAAACCCTGCCAGGATCAGAAGGACTGCACGGATGTCAACTGGAGGGAATCCTCCGCGTCACTGTTTGGCACCACGGACAACGTCTCCACGCACCAAGAATCCTTTCCATACCCTTATCCATGAGCATCAATACCAGAATATGCCCAAGGAGAAATTACCCTCCAATTGGGATATGCCTTGTTCTAGCCATGCAAGAAAAGAAGACTTCAAGGAGGAAGAGTGGGGAAAGAATAGCAAGAGCTGGAATTCTCAACACGACATGATCATGAGCCGCATTGAGCCAAATTCACAGCTGATTCGTAATCTCACCTTTGAGATTGAGGACATGGGGAATCTGATCAAAGAGCTCATCGAGAGGATACCACCACCACCGAAGGAGTAATTCGTCATCAGGTTTGACATCCCCTTGGTTTGTTCCAAGCTTGGGGGAGTGCCGCGGTATCATATCACTATCTTCTATCTTTTTACCTTTTTAGTAGAGTCATATCATGAATAGAGGAGTTATTATGTAGTATGATTTGCATTATGGAAGTGTCCCCTCTCTCGTTAGATATGTATCCCTTGGTGTGAGTTTCTGTTATGGAATATTAATGGGAAGTTCTATCATTCACTCTTTTGCATAGCTTATGTTAGTTTTCAATTCGTGGTTATATGATTGATCTTGTTGTTAGTATTGGTATCACTGTGGGATCATTGAGTTAATTTAGTTGGTTTTGGCAAACCTGGCTCGGCCAGTAACAACACCTTTTTGAGAGTTGAAAAGAAAAAGATAGTAGTACTCTAGAGAAAAATTATTTCATCATCTTTCTTTCTTGATTTGCTCATAAGTTTAGTATTCTCTAGTTAAGATCTTTTGTGCTTCCAAGGAAGGTTGCACGTTTTTCTTTATCATTTGTATGTTTGGTTATTTCCCTCAACTCTTGTACTTGCTACCCAGCCTTGCTAGCCAAAAACCTGTACTGAGAGGGTATTTTTCTCGTGCATCCATCTCCTTTAAACCAAAACCCATGCCATTTGTGTCCACCATACCTACCTAGTAGCATTATTGCTATTCCAAGTAAATTCTTGTTTTATCTACCTCCCAAATTAAACTTGTTATGAGAAAATTAGTGATTAAAGCTCTCACGAACTTGATGGCACACTTTACTTTCTTTCATTTAATAAACTTGAACCATTGGGTCCTTCTTTGTTACGTATATGCTTGCGCTTTATGAGTTGAAGTTAGCCGAACCATGTATCATGGGGACCGCTTTCAACACTTCATTTGGTACTTTGTACCTAGTTGATATCATGTCTTTTGCTTATGGATCCCGGCAGTGTGAAATAAAAGTGGAACTTGTAAGATCATGGAGGTTATATGTGTGTTAGAGAAATGCCTAGGCCGCTAGCCTAAGCCATGCCTAATCATGGTGGAAACTTGCAGCATAACTATAGTGAGCATTCTATGAAGCATCCTCAATAAAAACCTATGCAAATAGCAAATAAACAGATCGCTGAGATGCTCACTGTCTGCTTGCCTTGTCATTTTGATTATGGGATAGCTCCTGTGTCATGTGCAAGGGGTACCCCGTTGGCGGTTCTCAATGATACACATGTATTTACAATGACAAGAGCTTGCTTGTGACTGAAGTTGAGTAGCATGAGGATCGGTACTCATAAGTAAGGGGCATGAGATTTCAATTTATAACTTGTCAAGCATATCCTCTTAGTTGTGTCACTTTAACCTTAATCACCAAAAGATGCCTATGATAGGGGCAATGAGAGCTGAAAGCTAGTAAGTATCATAATTTTTGGGAGCTCTTTATGAGACTTGCAATCCCTGCTTCCCTCTGCGAAGGGCCTTTCTTTTACTTTGCAGTTGAGTCAGTAAACCTATTCCCTTCTATCTCAGCAAGTATTTTGAGTTGATGTGTTTCATTCATTCATATGATGATTTATGCATTCATGTTTCTTATGTTCCTTGTTTTGCATATTGCTCTTATCTTGAAAGTTTACTACTTTTAAAGCTTTCTTTCGAAACCAGCTATTTGTAAACTCCAGCAAATTATCAACTATTCTTCGACCAAGAGCTAAGTTTACCATTACCAATTATGATTCACTTTATGTATCTTTATTGTGTTTCCTTTACTCATTGCAAATTGAGTTATATAATAGTGAGTTGTCTTCTATTATGATCTATGTATTTGATGAATGTGATGCTTCTTATCCGTATTCTTTTATCAACTCTTCACTCCATAAACCTGAGGCCATGTTTATTGAGCTCAGTTTCGCTTGGGGAAAAGCAAGTCTAAGCTTGGGGGGAGTTGATACGTCCATTTTGCATCACTATTCTATGTCTTAATTCACTATTATTCATTGATATATTTCGTATTGAGAGGTGATACTTATGTTATTTCATCTATTTTTGCATGGTTGATGACTTTTGGAGCATGAACCGCTGCAGTCAGGATTCTGATGGAAAAGGTGTTGTTTGGAGGCAAAATTCGCGAAGATCAGAAAATCCGGGAAAATATACGGAAAACTCTATTTTTCTAGAAGACTCAGGATGCCAGAAGATGGAGTGGAGGTGGGCCACAAGGGGCCCACACCACCCCATGGCGCGGGCAAGCCTAGGCCGCGCCTGGGAGTGGTGTGGCCGCCCTGGCTCACTCCAGCCTCTCTCCTCTGGCGTATATCATCCCCACGAAACCCTAAGACTCGGGGAGCGACCACAGAAAGATTTCGCCGCCTCTGCGGGGCGGAAAACACCGAGAGCGAAAGATCTCTCCAGCAGATAGATTTCTGCCGGGGGAATTCCTTTCCGGAGAGGGAAGATCGTCGCCATCAACACCATCATCAAGCTAGACTTCATCGGGATCATCATCACCATCATCACCACCATCACCCTCATCACCATGTCTATATTGCTGTAACAATTGCGTTGAATCTTGCATAGTTCATAGGGGAAACTTTCCCGGTGTTGATTACTCTTTGTAGTTGATGCTATTGAGTGAACCATTGAATTATTGTTTATGTTCAGATTGTTATACATCACTATTCCATCTCTGATCATGATCCATATGATGTCTTGTGAGTAGTTCGTTTTGTTCTTGAGGACATGGGAGAAGTCTTGTTGTTAGTAGTGGAGTTGCGTTGAGAAAGATTCAATAGATTGTTAGTTAAGTTGTGGTGTACTTCTTCTAGTGGTGTCATGTGAACGTCGACTACATGACACTTCACCTATATGGGCCTAGGGGAATGCATTGTGTATTTGGCTACTAATCATAGGGGTTGCTAGAGTGATAGAAACCTGAACCCCCGTTAGGAAACCATTGCACAAGGGACGTAAGGGTCTTAGAGTTTAAAGTTGTGGTTAGGTTTCTACCTTAATTACTTTCTTGTACTTACGGATGTTTGCAAGGGGTTTAATCACAAGTATGTATTTAGTATTGGATGGGGCGGTAGATTAGCACAGGTTCACCCACAAAACACTTAACAAGCTAGAGAAGATTAATCGACTATATGAAGTGAAAGCACTTGACAGTCTTCCCATGTGTCCTCGAGAACGTTTGGTCATCTATAGAAATACAACCGGCTTGTCCTTTGCTGCATAAAGGATTGGGCCACTTGCTGCATTCATTCTTACTGTCCTTTATTTACTCGTACTTTGTTTACTTGCTTTATCGAAAACCCCAAAAAATCCGTGTGCTAAGTATTTGCAGAGAATTCCTGATCAATACCACTAGCCAGCACCTTCTGCTCCTCGTTGGGTTCGACACTCTTACTTATCAAAAATACTGCGATACACCCCCTATACTTGTGGGTCATCAATCACTAAAAGGAAGAGTTGAGGAATGGTATAAGCTGCTGAAGAATGGTCAAGCTCTAGAATGGGAGGAAATAGTGCCTCTCTTCTATTCAAAGTTTTATCCTCCTAGTGAGATTCATAAAGATCGGAATTAAATATACAACTTTTGGCCTCTTGATGGAGAGAGTACAACTCAAGCTTGGGGGAGATTGAAGTTACTAATGCTCAAATGTCCCATTCATGAGCTCCCCAACAATATTATTATCAACAACTTTTATGCAAGGCTCCCTCTACATGATAAGGATTTATTGGATGCTTCTTGTGCTGGATCATTCACTCGCATGGAAGAAGAAGCTAAATGGGTTCTTCTGGACCGTATTCAAGATAATGCTAAAGCTTGGGAGAATGACATAGGTAGAAAGTTAGGTATAAATTATGATTATGAATGCATTGAATCTTTTATGGGAACTGATGACTTTCAAAATATTAAAAATGCTTATGGTCTAGATTCTCAAGCTATTGCTTCTTATTTTAAGGCTTTTGCTTCTTACATTGAAGTGCCTAAAAAGAAGTGGAATAAGTATCATGAACCTTATAAAGATATTGCTAAGAGTGTTCCTGCAAGAAATACTGAAGTTTATACTGCTAATCATGTTTTACCTAAACCTTATATTGAGAAAATACATTTTCTAGTTAAGGTAAAGGAACATTCTATGATAGCTAGTATGGTTAATGAAAGTACAAATAAAGCTGTGGAACCTGAAAAACAAATGGTTGATAATAGCAAGTGTGAAAGACTTTGTCACTAAGTATGAAAAAGAGGGACACACTATCCTTTGCAAGGATACCTCTAAGATGGTTTCACAAAGTAGTGTTATGAGAGCTAGAATTCCTGTGTTTTCTGTTAAAATAAGTGATCATTGTTATCATGGTCCTTGTGATAGATATATTGTTAAGTTTATGCATGATACTGAAAGTTACTATGAGAAAGGGAAAAGTGTTCTTATGTATCTCAATAATATCAGGTTTCCTCGTTTTATGCTGAAGATTTTTATGTTGCACTTGTTTTGCCTTCTTATGCAAGTAACCTCTGGTTTCAGCAACTTGTTTGTTTACAAAATTCCCTTGCATAGGAAGTGGGTTAGACTTAAACATGTGTATTTTTGCTTCTTAATGCTCCCTTTCACTTTAATTCATATTCCTATGTGAGCGTCTTCAAAATTATCATGCTCATTTTAATGGCTATAAAGAAAGAGCTTTATGGGAGACAACCCAATTTGTTTTTTCTTTCAGTTTGTTTTTGTTTCTTTGAGTCTTGGAAGTTATTGCTTAGGTAATAACCGCTCCTTATCCATTTTGTTTAGTTTTTGTGTCAAGATCAACCTCTAATGAGAGAGAAGTAAGATTTGGAGAAGTTGTTATCCCGAAACAGATTTTTGAGCTTCACCGTAAAATTTCGTGAGAGATATATGTATGTCGGATTGCGCTGTAATTTTGTGTGCTTCTGCCCCAGGTTGTTATTTAACTTTCGTTAGTTTTGCCCTTTTTGATTTGAGCAACAGAAGGGTTACGAAAAAATTGATTTGTACCTGCTGGTCTGTTTTGACAGATTTTGCCACTTTTGCATTTGCTTCTTTATTCGATTTCCTTTTTGAATTCTTTTTGGGTTTTCAGAAGGAGTTGCTACAGTAGCTTATGTTTTGATGGTTTTCAGTTGAAGTTGGATTCAAAAGGTTTTATCACTTCACTTATACTAATGTTGCTAATGAGAACTGTGTGAAGTTTTGTGTGAAATAAATTTCAGGGTAGTGGAGATAGTGGTGTAATAAGGAAGAGAAGGGTTTTATGACTCAAGTAATAAGTGTATGAAGATGAAGATATCGATGATATTCAAGTGGTGACTCCGGAAGAATCTATTATATACCAAATTCAGAGACCTGCAGAGCCCGTTTTCAAATAGGTAACAGTTCTGGTAAGAAAAGTTCCGCGAAAATACTATCCAACTATATTTTTGCAGTTTTTAGTCAATATGGAAAGCTGCGAAGCGAAAGAGGGACGGAAGTGGAGCCAGGGTGGCTCACACCACCCTATGGCGCGGGCCCACCCCTGGCCGCGCCAGCAGGTGGTGAGTCCACCCTAGGCTCCGCCTCTGACTCGTTTTCTCCCAGTACCTTCCTTTTGATATGAAACTTCGTAATATATAACCCCCCGGATCTTCCGAGGTTCGTATATCATGTTTTCGTCGTGTTTTTGTTTTGATCTGTTTCTTCCAGGACATACTCTTTGAAACATTAGAAGCACAATGGTGTCCGCCAAGGATAAAGGGAAGAATCCCACGGAGGAGGATTTCCAAGACCCCAAGTAGGGACTGGTACCTTTAGTCTCTTGCCATGCATCAACGGAAGCCCTACGAGTCACTAAGGAGTTCTTTGAAAAGTACCGAGACTTGCAGAGGAAGGTAGACATGCTTCAATGGGAGAATAATAGGCTTCTCAAGATGCTGGAAGATTTCCTCACGTCAACTAAGAAAATATTACCACCACCACCAAAGGAGTAATTTGTCATCAGGTTTGGCATCCCCTTGGTTTGTTCCAAGCTAGGGGGAGTGCCGTGGTATCACATTACAATCTTCTATCTTTTTACCTTTTTAGTAGAGTCATATCATGAACAGAGGAGTTATTGTGTAGTATGGTTTGCATTATGGAAGTGTCCCCTCTCTCGTTACATATGTATCCCTTGGTGTGAGTTTCTGTTATGGAATATTAATGAGAAGTTCTATCATTCACTCTTTTGCATAGCTTATATTAGTTTTCAATTCGTGGTTATATGATTGATCTTGTTGTTAGTATTGGTATCACTTTGGGATCATTGAGTTAATTTAGTTGGTTTTGGCAAACCTGGCTCGGTCAGTAGAACACTATTTTTGAGAGTTGAAAGAAAAGATAGAAGTACTCTAGAGAAAAATAATTTCATCATCTTTCTTTCTTGATTTACTCATAAGTTTAGTATTCTCTAGTTAAGATCTTTTGTGCTTGCGAGGAAGATTGCATGTTAGTTTTTATCACTTGTATGTTTGGTTGTTGCCTTCAACTCTTATACTTTCTACCCAGCCTTGCTAGCCAAAAACATGTACTGAGAGGGTATTCTTCTCGTGCATCCACCTCCTTTAAACCAAAACCTTTGCCATTTGTGTCTACCTAGTAGCATTATTGCTATTTCAAGTAAATTCTTGTTTTATCTACCTCCCAAATTAAACTTGTTATGTGAAAATTAGTGATTAATGCTCTCACGAACTTGATGGCACAGTTTACTTCCTTGCACTTAATAAACTTGAACCATTGTGCTCACCTATGTTGCGTATATGCTTGCGCTTTGTAAGTTGTGGATTAGCAGAACCATGCTGTCATGGGGAACACTTTCAACATTGCACTGGTACTTTGTACCTAGTTGATATCATGTTCATTTGTCTATGGATGTCGTCGGTGTGAAATGAAAGGGGAGCTTGTAAGTCCATGGAGTTATGCATGTGTGTTAGAGAAACGCCTGGGCCGCTGGTCTAATCCATGTTGACATGTTTGAAACCTGCAGTGTAACGATAACGAGTATCTATGAAGCATTCTTCTTATAAAAAAAGAGATAGAGATTGAGAAAAGGAGAAAAAAAAAGAGATATTATCAAAAGAGGAAAGAGAGAAAAAGCACCATATTTCCATGGTAAATAAGAAGATTGCTGAGATAATTGTTGTCTGCTTGCCTTGTCATTTTGATATGGGGATTCTTCCGTATCATCGGACAAGGGGTACCCCGTTGGGGGTTCTCCATGATACACATATGCTTATGATGATAAGAACTTACCGGTGACTAAACTTGAGTAGCATGAGGAGCGGCCCTCGTATTCAAGGGACATGAGATTCTCGACTTACAACTTGTCAATGCATATCCTCATATTTGATCACTTTAACCTTAATCACCTAAAGATGCCTATGATAGGGGCAATGAGAGCTGAAAGCTAGTAAGTATCATAATTTTTGGGAGCTCTTTATGAGACTTGCAGTCCCTGCTTCCCTCTTTGAAGGGACTTTCTTTTACTTTGTAGTTGAGTCAGTAAACCTACTCCCTTCTACCTCAGCAAGTATTTTGAGTTGATGTGTTTCATTCATTCATATGATGATTTATGCAATCATGTCTTATGTTCCTTGCTTTGCACATTGCTCTTATCTTGATGTTTACTACTTTGAAAGCTATCATTGAAAAACCATCTATTTGTGAACTCTAGCAAATTATCAACTATTCTTCGACCAAGAGCTAAGTTTGCCATTACCAATTATGATTCGCTTTATGTATCTTTATTGTGTTTCCTTTACTTATTACAAGTTGAGTTATATAATAGTGAGTTGTCTTCTATTATGATCTATGCTTTTGATGAATGTGATGCTTCTTGTCTGTATTCTTTTATCGACTCTTCACTCCATAAACCCGAGGCCATGTTTATTGAGCTCAGTTTCGCTTGAGGACAAGCGAAGTCTAAGCTTGGGGGGAGTTGATACGTCCATTTTGCATCACTATTCTATGTCTTAATTCACTATTATTCATTGATATATTTCGTATTGAGAGGTGATACTTATGTTATTTCATCTGTTTTTGCATGGTTGATGACTTTTGGAGCATGGACCGCTGCAGTCAGGATTCTGATGGAGAAGGTGCTGTTTGGAGGCAAAATTCGCGAAGATCATAAAATCCAGGAAAATATACGGAAACTCCTATTTTTTCAGAAGACTAAGGATGCCAGAAGACGGAGTGGAGATGGGCCACAGGGGGCCCACACCACCCCTGGCGCTGGTAGCCCTAGGCCGCGCCAGGAGGTTGTGTGGCCACCCTGGCCCACTCCAGCCTCTCCCCTCTGGCGTATATCATCCTCCTGAAACCCTAAGACTCAAAGAGCGACCACAGAAAGATTCCGCCGCCTCTGCGGGGCGGAAAATACCAAGAGAGAAAGATCTCTTTGGCAGACAGATTTCTACCGAGGGAATTCCTTCCCGAAGAGGGGAGATCATCGCCATCAACACCACCATCAAGCTGGACTTCATCGGGATCATCATCATCATCACCATCATCAGCACCCTCATCACCATCTCCATATTGCTGTAACAATTGGTTGAATCTTGCATTAGTTCATAGGGGAAACTTTCTCGGTGTTGATTACTCTTTGTAGTTGATGCTATTTAGTGAACCATTGAATTATTGTTTATGTTTAGATTGTTATACATCATTATTCCATCTCTGATCATGATCCATATGATGTCTTGTGAGTAGTTCGTTTTGTTCTTGAAGACATGGGAGAAGTCTTGTTGTTAGTAGTGGAGTTATGTTGAGAAAGATTCAATAGATTGTTATTTAAGTTGTGGTGTACTTCTTCTAGTGGTGTCATGTGAACGTCGACTACATGACACTTCACCTATATGGGCCTAGGGGAATGCATTGTGTATTTCGCTACTAATCGTAGGGGTTGCCGGAGTGACAGAAACCTGAACCCCCATTAGGAAACCATTGCACAAGGGACGTAAGGGTCTTAGAGTTTAAAGCTCTGGTTAGGTTTCTACCTTAATTACTTTCTTGTACTTACGGATGTTTGCAAGGGTTATAATCACAAGTATGTATTAGTCTTGTATGGGGCGGTACATTAGCACAGGTTCACCCACACAACACTTAGTAACCTAGAGAAGATTAATCAACTATATGAAGCGAAAGCACTTGACAGTCTTCCCATGTGTCCTCGAGAACGTTTGGTCATCTTAAGTAATACAACCGGCTTGTCCTTTGCTGCATAAAGGATTGGGCCACTTGCTGCTTTTATTCCTACTGTCTTTTATTTACTCATACTT
The DNA here is from genome assembly GCA_910589775.1 of Avena eriantha. Taxonomy (NCBI): domain Eukaryota; kingdom Viridiplantae; phylum Streptophyta; class Magnoliopsida; order Poales; family Poaceae; genus Avena; species Avena eriantha. The sequence goes on from OU342741.1 coordinate 463,060,321, forward strand.
TGTTTACTTGCTTTATCGAAAACCCCTAAAAATCCGTTTGCTAAGTATTTGTAGAGAATTCCTGATCCATACCACTAGCCAGCACCTTCTGCTCCTCGTTGGGTTCGACACTCTTACTTATCAAAAATACTGCGATACACCCCCTATACTTGTGGGTCATCAAGTGGCTACACCCGATGACGCATCCAAGTGCGGATGAGGTCCGGGCAGTCAATCTCTTTTCCTCGAATGAGCTGGAGATCACATACGCGCTTGTACAAAACCTTGACTTCCTCGGCCTCACCAGGCATCACCACACTTTTCCAAGACCTTCTCCTCTCTAGTTCTGCTTTCAGATCAAAAGGATTAAGTCCGTAAAGGTCACCATCGGCCTTCTGATCACGGATGTAAAACCACTTCTACCTCCATCCCTGGATGGACTCGGAGCTCTTCAGAGAGAAGTATTGGAAGTTTGGGTCCACATGGATACCACAACCTCCAATGTCATAGACCACAAATCCAGAACCCTGTTGCCGCTTCATCTTCAAGAGTTTTTTGGAAAGGCCGAAGTGCGGCTCAATTTCAAGCTAGCACTCGCAAAGGGTGCAAAATAGAGTTTGGGGTCAGCTGATGCAGTTGGAGCCCACAGAAGCAGAGCAACCCTCGCACAAACTTGTGGAGGGGAAGAGAAAGGCCTAGAAGGATGAAAGCAAGGAACATCACCCAAAATCCAATAGGGGGATCGGGGATTACCTCCAGGCCAGGCAGCTTGCAGTCTGCCTGATTGGCAGGAAGCAGACCGTCCTAGCGGTGTTGTTGGAGCTCATGATACTTCAGGGCGGTGTGCCGCCACGAGCCATTGGTGACGCACATTCATGTGCCCTTCTTCTTCCCGGCTAGAGCAATAGTGCTGGACCCAGTGGCAGCAGCGCTCTTCTTCTTGGCCGCAGCAGCGGCAGTAGCAGATCCAACATCGGTGGCGCCCTTCTTCTTCCCCATCTTCTGGTGGTGATGGGATCGCAGGAAGTAGCTCGGAAAAGTCCTAAGCCCGTCCAGCGCAGCAACAGGGGCAAGGGTGATGGAGCAGCAATGAGGAGCAATGGGGCAGAAGTGCGCAAGGAGGAAGAAGATGGATTGTGAAAATTTACCGTATGGAATGCCTACTTAACCACAAGAAATGTTACATCCATGGCTCACAATGATCCACCCAGACGCGTGGCACAAATCAATGTAGACGCGTGGAGATGGAAATAGTGAACCGTCGCCGCACTTTCCGTACTATGTGCGAGAATCGAGGAGGCGTAGTTAAAATGAAGATTACGTATGCATGGTCAAATCTCGGTCAGAAATGGGGCCCCACCTTCATCACGTCCCATCAATGTCGCTTAAGCGGGCAAATGAGATCATCTAATCGTCAGCACTGATGTCATCTACTCCAGCAGGAGATCTCTTTGACTACTTTAGTCCTTGCTTGACTCTACGAGTCAACCAAGCACTCGGGAGCTACTCCTAATAGGAGCGTGATGTCTACGCACTTCTATTCTGGTAGATAGTTGTTGGGCCGCCAAGTGCAGAGGTTTGTAGAACAACACCAAGTTTCCCTTAAGTGGATTACCCAAGGTTTATCGAACTTAGAGAAGAAGTGGTAAAAGGTATCCCTCTCAAGCAACCCTGCAATCAAGATACAAGAAGTCTCTTGTGTCCCCAACACACCCAATAAACCTTTTAGGTGTATAGGTGGACTAGTTCAGCGTAGAGATAGTGAAATACAAGTGGTATAGATAATTATAAGTAGTAATGGTGCCAGAAAAGAGCTTGATGGTGTGGAAGAGACTAAAGGCAAACTGAAATAAAGATGGAAGCAAGCAAATATGTAACATATCTAGTTGCAAATGGTGTTTCAATGCTTAGAAACAAGGCCTAGGGATCATACTTTCACTAGTGAACACTCTCATATAAATATCTTCTCTTTATGATACTACTCTGAACTACTCTTCGGTTGGACACTCTATTCCATGGTAGGGCTATAACAACACTCCTCAAAGTTTGCTTTCCCCATCTAGATAACCCCACACTGTCACCTTGAGCGCTAGATGGTTCCAACAAACACCACAATTTCATAGAGGCATCCAACTCCAAATATAACTCATAACAAGTATTTGTAATCTCTAGCCTAAGTGCCACCATGGTTTGCACACTGTCAACTTCACACACGTGGGGAAAGCAGAGATCTATTAAAGCACTTGAGTAGCAAGGTAGATCTACTTGATTACAAAGCTCATGATCACAATATGATCATGCATAGAGAGAGATAGAGATGAACACATAGCTACCAGTAGAACCCTTAGCCTCGAGGAAGAACTACTCCCTCATCATCATGGGAATCAGCAACATCGATGGAGATGGTGGTGGAGATCGATGGAGATGGCTCCGGGGGCACTTACCCATCCCGGCAGGGTGCCAGAATAGAGACTTTCTGTCCCCTGAATCTCCCCTTCGGTGGCGGTGGCGCTGCGGAACTTTTCATGGCTGGAGACTGGCTTATTTAGGGTTTTCTCATCAGGAGGCTTCTTATAGGCAAAGGGGCAATGTCAGAGGGTGGACTAGGGGCCCACACCACCTGGTGGCGTGTCCAGGGGGACCCGCGCCACCACATGGTGTGGCCAGCCCTTGGCTCCTCTCCGTCTCATCCTGTGGTCCTTGAGTCTTTCGGTGAAATATCGACTTTGGCTTTTGTCTGGTCCAATTCCGAGAATATTCATTTTCTGGCTTTTCTGGAACAAAAAACAGAAGCAAATAGGCAACTGGCACTATGGCATCTTGTTAATAGATTAGTTCCAGAAAATGTGTAAAAGTATCTCCAAATGTAGACAAAACATAAGAAAGTAGATACTAAACAAGCATGGAACATCAAAAATTATAGATACGTGTACGACGTATCAACATCCCCAAGCTTAACTCCTTCTCGTCCTCGAGTAGGTAAGTGATAAAAAATAATAACTTTTTAGGTGACATGCACCATCACAATCAAGATCAAACCATTTGCATGAAGGGAATATACCCGAGAGGCAATAATAAAGTGGTTATTATCTTATTCCATGTTTATGATAAATGTTTATTTTGCATGCTATAATTGTATTAATTGGAAACGTTAATACATGTGTGTTTAATAAACAAAATACAAAGTTCCTAGTAATGCCTCACATATAAACTAGCTCGTTGATTAACAAGATGATCAAGGTTTCCTGATCATGGACATTGGATGTTGTTAATAACGAGGTCACAACATTGGTGGAATGATGTGATGAACATTCATCCGAAGTATAGCATTACGATCAAATTCATTATGTTTATCTTGCTATAACATCATACGAAGTAATATTAGTCCTTAGACCATGAGATCATGTTAATTGCTAACACCGGAAGAGTATCTTGATAACATCAAACGTCACACTGTAATAGGGTGACTATAAAGGTGGGTTCAGTGCTATGAAGGTGTTATGTTGAGGCTCATGGATCAAGAGTGGGATTTGTCCATCCCGATGACGGATAGATATACTCTGGGCCCTCTCGGTGATATCACATTAAGATAGCTTGCAAGCAAGTGATGAGATCACTAGAATGTTATATCACGGGAACGAGAAAAGAGTGCATGTCCGCAACGAGATCAAACTAGGTATGGAGATACCGATGATCGAATCTCGGACATGTAATATATCACGAGACAAAGGGATTTAGTTACTAGCGTTAACGGTTCTCACTATCACAGAAGTCATCGTTGAATGTGTAGGAGTCAGTATGAATCTCCAGGTCCCGCTTCTGATTATTGATCTGAGAGGGGTCTCGATCATGACTGCATTATTCGTGAACCGTAGGGTGACACACTTAAGGGATACTAACACCATTTGGAGCAAATATGTTTCAGATAAAGATTTAAGAAAGCGCTGGAATTATTTCAATACACATAGAAACTGTTTCCGGTGAAATTGCTGAAATTGGTTCTGCATGTAATATTGAAATGTTGAAGGGGGTTTTATGTGAATATTTGTTAATTAAAGTAATTAACAAAATTCTGAATAAAACTAATAAAAGAGTTTTATTAAATGAGAGAGCATTAAATTTGGAGAAATTCAATGCATTTAAAGTGGAGACTTTAAAAGAGAATGTGAAGGGGCAAATTTATGTGGAGGGAGTTACCACGACATGAATGAGGAGGTGAAGGGTCACCCCTTGGGGCGCCGGCCATGGGGAGGGGCACCCCCTCTCCTCACTTCTCACACACACCTCCTTGTGAAGGATCTCTCTCCCTCTCTAGTATTATTCCCCCATGGTCTCGGATTAGCGAGATACATGTTCCCAGTGGCTTTATCTGGAAAGGAGTTGCTACTTCCGCTGCTTTGCTGGAGCGAGGGACAGAGGTTGTCGGGGTACCGGACGTGTGTGCGATCACGGATGCACCACTGCTTTGTGGTGCTAGACTTGGTGGTGCTGGACTTGCTGGAGCTGGATCTGAAGGACGTGCTGGAGCCGGACCTGCTGGACTTCATCACGATCTTGAGATCAGCAAGTGTACGACTACATCATCCACGAGTTCCAACTTGTTAACAAAGCTTTGTTGTCTTCGAGGGTAAGTTCTCCATGGATGTATATCCACCCATTGCTTGTATCTAGTAGATAGATCTTGGTGTATAGTTCCCATCATAGGAAATTTTTTGTTTTCTATGCTGCGAACCCAACAGTGGTATCAGAGCCTGATCTATGCGTAGGTGCTTTGCACGGGTAGTACACATATGTTTATATGTGGGCGATGATGATCATGTTATTGCATCTTCTATGTATTTTGGATATTGGTGGCATAGTGGGATGAAGCGGCCCGGACCAACCTTACATGTCATCGTACATGAGACCGGTTCCACGACTGACATGCAACTTGTTTTGCATAAGTGGCTGGCGGGTGTTTGTCTCTCCTACTATAGTCAATATCTGATTTACAACGAGTTGCTAATAACTTAGTTATCCTCGTTGTGGTCCATGTTCGTAGGTAAGAACGGTTCTATCTCCGAAAGCCCTAAGCCACGTAAAACTTGCAATTGATAAATTAGAGGCGTCTAGTTTAGATCGTTGTTGGGCTAGTGTCTTGATATGGTATTGTTGTAAGTAGATGTATGATAGATACTCTTACAACACACTCAACGTGTAAGTTCCATAGACCTTGGCCTTACACACAAAGGAATGATAGAGATCATACCACAATGCAAATGATAGAGATCAAATGCATAAACCATATCATCTCACTTTACACATTTGATGTTAGCATCTTATACTACTAGTTTGGCGTTTTTTGTAGCATTATAAGATGATCCCTCATTTAGATATCAAGATAAAATGTGTTCTTCCTTAAGTATGCACCGTTCCGTGGATCGTGTTTCAAGACATCACGTGATGATCGGGTGTACTTGACTCTACGCTTTCATATAACGGGTGTAAGACAGTTTTACACACGCGAATACTAAGGTTCTTACTTGGCGAGCCTAGCATGTACAGACATGGCCTCGGAACACAAACCAAAAGGTTAAGCATGAGTCATATAGTTGATGTGATGCCCATATTGATGCTCGCCTTTGTAGCTACACCGACTCACGTGATGATCGGACTTGGTGTAGTGGATTTGGTTCATGTAATCACCAAAAAGGTACGAGGGATGTCGTTTTTGAGTGGGAGTTCATTTCTAATTTGGATTAGTCGAACTCAATTTGTCATAAACTAATTCGAAGTGAATTTGCATAATTTGTTGTAGTCATTGGCGTCTGTTCACTACCTTATGCTTAGTTTTAATTGAGATAATAGAACTATAGAATTCTGGATATTTACTTTACGAACTGGTATCGTATTGTTTTGAATTTCAATTTAAAGTTTATAAGTCCTATTGCAAACTTTCAGCAAACTCTATTTACTCCGTGAAGTTTAATAAGTAGTATTAAATCAAGAGTAAGAATTCCACTGTTAGTATCTTAAGTATCATGCTTGCCTCCATGATTCTTGATATTCAAAAGTTGTTTTAATATCAAAATTATCTAGGAGCTGAAAAATTGTTTCCGAAACCATCATGTGTGGAAGATATTGTGATATCCGAAACAATGTTTTTGGTTGCATTATGATAGAGTAAAATTTAGCAAAATACATGTTCTCATATTATGAGAATTTGTGAAGGATGGAGATGCTAGGCATCCGAATCTCCCAAAAGGTTTCGGGAACTAAAATTATACTCGTCATTCTTCCTTATAGGCTATAGTAGCTTGATCATGAAAGTTGTCATGATAAGGATGAATAGAAGATGTAAGTAAAATGTTTACTACACTAAAAGATTACTAAAGAATGGATTTTTGAAAGAATGCCAAACATTTGATGATGGTGATCCACTTCAAAGTTCAAGTCCAAAGGTATTCGTATTTGACTATACACGCTTTGTACTATGTGTCATGTGAATGACACCACTATTGATGTTGATAGATTCTTTTAAAAGGAAAATGAATTGCTGAAAAAGAATCTATAAAATATTTGGCAAAAAAGAAAAAGTTGGAAATGTCCAGCTTAGGTATATAGAAGATACACATGTTATGGTTGTATTCCTTGCTTGTTAAACAATGTGGTTCTTAGGTATTGGATACCGATATTGGATACCGAATTGGTTGGTATGAAATGTCATACAGGACAATGCAATTCATGAACTGCAATGGCCTAAGTAACTAGAAAGAGAATAAGTGATGATGTTCATCGAAAACAAATAAAGTGTTATTTTATTTTTCATTGACGTCAAACCTAGCCTTCAAGATTTGTTTTTAATAATTGTTATTTTGTTCCGGTATTATGAGAACAATGGTTTTTCAAATAATTACCGTATTCCATAAAGTATGGATAAACTTTTACAAGTCTAGTGGGAGAAATCACATCCATAAACACTATTGCTAAAATGTCGCAAGACAAATGATTAAAAGATCACTTATGAAGTGACATCGTTGTTTAAATTATATTGGAAAGAAAACATGAAGAAGAGTCTTTGATTTTGATCAATTGACGCTTGTGAGACTTTCCTCGAGATAATTGAAACTCCGTTCATAGGCCAAAGAGGAACGGATGACTAACTTGTTGGATATTATACATATTGATGTATATAGTCCATTATATGTAGCCATATGCGATGGATCTTTTTGCTTCATATGCTTTCTCCAAAAATTTGAGTGAATATATCTATATATTTACTTAATAAGGAAGAAGTATGAAATATTTGAAAATTGTTCAAAGACTTTCAAGATGAAGTGGAAAATCATTGTAACAAGAAAATAAAGAGTTTATGATTTGATCATAAAGAAAGATATTTGAGTTACATGTTTAGCAAAACACCTAAGATTTGAGGAATTGTTCCATGATTTGTGTTTCCCGATAAACCATAGGAGTATGGCATATTCGAGAGATGAAATCAAACCATGTTTGACATGGTAAGATCAAAGGTGTCATTTATAAAACTGCCATTATTTTTTAAGGATTGAAGCTTTAGAGACTACCGCTTTTACACTGAAAAGAGCACCATCGTGATCCGTTGAAATGACACCATATAAGTTATGGTTTGGGATAAAACCCGAATTGTTTTTTCTTAAATTTTGGTATGCTATGCATAAGTAAAATGTTTACAACCAAAGTCGGTTAAGCACGTCTTTGTAGGTTATCCCAAACAATTTGTTGGGAATTCCTCCATAACACCGAGGACAAAAGAGTTTGTCACTTGGAACGTCAAGTTTCCTGAGAAGGAATTTTTCGTGAAAAGTTAAGTGGGAGGACAATAGAACTTTGATAAGGTTGTTGAACCTTAGCTATATGTGCTAAGTAGTGCAGCGTCGGAAAGTGTCCCGGTGGCGGCCACAATGCTCATGGCTCCCGTGATTACAAAGGTTGTGATCTCGGAGATTAGAGTTCCTATTGAACCGTGTGGGTCGGTGAGAATCAAATAGTGTGATTTGATAAGCAAATCGTTATTGTTTTGAACTGACTACATGCAAAGAAGCGATGATGGGCCCTGACTCCATAAAATGACTAGAAGTCATAGAATCCGTTATAGTATCCATACACGAGAAATCAAGTTTCTGAACTTGGAAGACCCTCCGGAAAGGCGTGAAGCCTATCGGTCGTGTTTGGATCTATAAAGAAATAGACATGGATGTTCAACATCTATGAAATAGTCGACATGTCGGAAAGAAGTTTATGGCAATGTTCAAGGAGTTGACTATGACAAGATTTGATCTTTCATAGCGATATTTAGTCTTGATGGATTAATGTAGCAACCACTATATATAATTTGGTATATGGTAGTTGAATAAACAAAACAAGGTTCTTCTAATAGAATGGTTACCCCTAGGACGTGTACATGACACTGTCCGAAGGGTTTTGTTAATTCAAAGGATGCTAAAAGGGCATGCAAACTTCAATAGTTGAAGTAAGCATAGCGGAGTTGGAATCTTCACTGTGATGAAACTGTTAAAGGAGTTTAAATTCATCGGAAATGATGAAGATGCTTGCATTTGCAAGAAATTTAGTGGGAGCGCTGAGACATATTTCTAATACATTATGTAGAGGACATATTTTTGATTGGAAATGATGTATCTTTTATTGACACAAGTTAAGAATTTCATTAAAATAGGATTTCGATGAAAGACTTGGGCAAAACCGGAATATTTGTCGTGGTGGTGTCACGACAGATGCCATGTATAGGCTAAAGGTGGGGACTAATACTCGCTAGGGGAATCTAGGGAGGGATAGTGAAGTGATTCTCCACACAAGAGCTTGTATTGATTTACTTCCAAGGTTACAAGTGCTCCTAGAGCTGTATTGGCGAGAGGAGGAAGAAGGAGCTCTCTTACTCTCACCCACAGATCTCACCTGAAACCCTTGACCAAAACAGAATCGTAGAGAGACCAAACCCTTCAGCAGAAGCCCTAGCCCCCCTTTTATAGGGCAGGCTCGGTTTCTGCCTAGGGCATACGTGGAGGCATATTCCTAAGAATATGCCTCCTCCCAAAGTGGTAAGCCGGCCGGGGTGCTTTTTCCCCCACGTCACACATGCTTTAGCTACGTGAGCCTCTGACGGCGCCCTCGTCAGCCGACACGGGTGTCGTCATGCTTGTCGGCCACGCCCCGGTGGTCCTGTCCTTGCTCGCTTCGCTCAGGCAGTGCGTACTGGGGCTCCTTTTGACCAGCGAGATTCCTTCCTTCCCCTAGAAGCTTGCCGTGACCCGGATGATGGTTCATCCGGCCACACCCGTTCCTGCATACAGGTAAAACATACACTTCTGACTTACCGCTTAAGTTGGATGAGGCCTAGTTAGGCGAACACCCCCAGGTCCGGATTACCCCGTGATTCGGCCTGCCTTGAGGTGACCCGGCCAGCATCTGCTTTGGCCTTGCCGAACCTCGGCTAACTTGGCCTTTATACCTCGGCGTGACCCTACCCGGTGGTATCCCCCAACATTAGTCCCCGAAGCTGGTGCCGTCTTAGATGCCTTGGCCGCTAAGGCCACACCAGGTTCAATTTTGTGCCCCTGTCGTTGTTGCCGAGTTACCTCTGTACCTCGGACTGCTTGGATTTACGTTCCCTTCGCACATTTCAAGTTTTCACTTGCCGGCCAGGTTACCACAGTTCCATCCGGGTCTTACTTACTTCTCTCGTACGCTAACCCATGTGAAGGGCAATCGTTACGTTGTCTTATTTTCAGGGACGGTACAGTAACCGCCGCAGTAATTGTCAGTTATCACTGTGCGCGGGTCACGTCACGCCTGCCTCCTCGTTTACCGCATCAGTGTGTCACGTCATAGGACTTTCTCCGCCCTGTGGCTCCTCACTGATTGGTCCGGACGAGTGATACACGGCCACAACGTGTGGCCGGTCCACAGGGCGCGATCCCACTCACCCTTGACGGGAGTGGTTAAATAGCGGAGGGCTGCGTCCCTTATGATTTTTCCCCCTCCGCACCCCTCTGCCCGCTGCTATTCTTCTTCCTCTTCCTCGCGACCACGCCGCCGCCAGCATCGCCAATTAGCAGCGTCGCCGCCGCGCTTCTCCGTCGCACCTCCGTGTCGCCGCCACCGCGATGCGAATTTCTCGCCAAGGGTCCGCGCTAGTCCCGGCCACTGTCCCCCGCCGCCTCCAGTGCCAGCGAGTGCCTTGAGGACCAGATGAATGAAGTGGAACTCATTGTTGCTGAGCAGGAGATGGAAGAAGACGCCGCGGCGGCGGACCGCGGCACGTGGGCCGGCTCCTGGGTCTGCCAGGATGACCTGGACTGGCTCTACCGGACCAGACGCATCCCTGCCGGCGTCGCCGCGCGTCTTCCTTCCAACGAACTGGCCCCTCACCCAATCTGGGCGAGTTCGTCGTGTTTCTGTCCCATTTCCAACGAGGCTTCGGCTTGCCGGTGAGTGATTTTTTCCAGGACTGGCTCGGTACGTACCAACTCCAGCCACACCACCTCCCAGCCAATGCCATCACCTCTCTTTCTGCCTTTGCTTCTACGATCGAAGGCTATGACGGACTATGGCCCACGAAAGAGCTATGGATCCGGTTCTTCGGCCTTTGCCGCAACATCATTCCCAACATCCACGCTGATCCGGAGGACAAGCGGCTCACTCAATTTGGAGCGGCCTCCATTTCACCCCGGTGATTTTTCGTTTTTCCTCGGGTCACCGGGCTAGAGTCCTGCAAAGGATGGGCCCGGACCTTCTTCTATGTCCGGAATACGGGCACCGAAGACTTGATCCGGTTGCTTCCCTACACTCCGGGTCCACCTAACCTGGACCTATGGGATGTGATCCCCAAGAAGCCCACAGCCTTGGCCAACCAAGTGAGCAAAAGGTTCGCGGAACTGAAGGGGCTCGGACTATGCAACGAGGATGCCATGATCACCTTTGTGCGTAGCCGAATCTCACCCCTCCAGAAGCGCACCCACAAGGTGTGCCACATGAGCTACGGCCGCGATCCTAACCGGACCTCATCCTTCGAGCTGACCAACTCGGAGATTTGTCGCCAGGTTAAGGCTCTCTTCACCACTAACAAGGATTTTTCCACTGATTGGTCTTGGGGGATCGAGCATTTCTGCCGTGACCGGCCTCCTCCCACGGTAAGTTTCATGCTGCAAACTTAACCCGGACTAATTACATGTCAGTTATTGTTGCAATTTTTGACTCTTGAGGACGGCACCGATCCGTCCCTTAAGTGGGCGTCGGACCGGAAGACTCCGGACAAAGAAGAGCCGGACCAGGAGATGTTCCTCCCTATGCTGATGCCACGAAACGACCCACGGGTAAATCCTCTTCTATTAGAGATTGGCCCGATGATGAAGATGACTCGAAAATCGAGGTGATTGAATCTTTTGAGACTGTCCCCCTTTCTTTTGCTTTTCCGCCATCAGCTCACCCCGGCAGTCATATTCATGAGGATCCCCCTCTCGCTATGGGCGAGCCTGTTCCGGTGGCAACGAAGAAGAAACGTGGGGCTTCTTTGAGTTCTTCCTCCGGACCCTCTCAGCCCGTTAAAAGGCGAAAGAAGTCCGGGGACAAGACTGCCCCCAAACCAGCAGGCAAGGCCCCAGCACGAAGGGCTCGGAAACCCAAAGCGGCCGAAACCTCGGATGCGTAAGTCCTTCTTTCTTCTGTAACTCGTTCTTCCTTATTTCGTCGTAATTTTTCTTCTGACGTTATTTGATTTCGCAGGGCTCCGGTGGAGGTCCCTCAAAGTGGATGTAGCATCTCTTCCCCTCTCTGACCTAGCCCTTCTCCCCGTCGTGACGACGAGTCACGCCCGCTGAGCCCTATCCCAGAGGGTTCTGCGACCGCTCCGGGTTCAGCTCCACCTCGGCAAGGGGAGGGTAACCTTGGAGTGGGGGAGATCGACCTAGCCGGAGCAACGGCATCCACCGCCTCGACAACACCTCAACCAGCAGCCACTGAGGCTACTTCGGCCCCAGCACCAATTCCCGTACCAGCAAGCAGACCAGCACCAACTCCAACCTCGGCATCAGCATCAACTCCGGCAGCGAAAACTTCAGCGCCGGCACCAAGCCCAGCCGCGAGAGTACCAGCACCTAGTTCCTCTGCATCTTCCGAGTCCTCTCAACCTCGGCAGGGGAAAACCGCTGCTACGGCTTCCTCTACACAGCAAGCCAAAGGCAAGAAAGCTGTAGACGCTACCAAGCCCACCGCCGTCGAGTCTGGGCAGCGCACCCTTGTGTCAATGCTCCCCAAGAAGACATCAGCGGCAAAGGACGCGCCTGCCGAGCCAACCGAAGCCCAACAGTTGGTTCTGCACACCAGCCCCGCCCTTGTCCATGTGGAGAGGAAGGAAGCACATGCAAAGGGCTTGGTGACGCCCCATATGCCCACGGGAGAACGGTACCCTCCGAGCCTGATGGAATTTGTTATGAATTGGAACAAGGCCGAGGTAGTCCAGGAATCTGATCTCCCGGAAAAGTTTGGTCCTGCCGAGTTTTCTGCTCAGATGAACACGGCCGCAAAAGCCATTAATCTCGCTGGGAAAATGATGGAGGTACGTTACTTCTCCTTGACAAAGTTGTAGATGATAACCATTAGTCCCCGAGCCTCTGGGGGAGTGACTTGTTACTCGGCCGGATGCTCTTTTAGAACACTAACGTAGCTCCGTGAGAACTTCAAATATGCACACGCCTAGAGCCGGGTTAAGTTCCACTTGGCCCGGATTTTAGTACACTTCGAACATGCACACACCTAGAGCCGGGTTAAGTTCCACTTGGCCCAGATTTTAGTACACTTCGAACATGCACACACCTAGAGCCGGGTTAAGTTCCACTTGGCCCGGATTTTAGTACACTTTGAACATGCACACACCTAGAGCCGGGTTAAGTTCTACTTGGCCCGGATTTTAGTACACTTCGAACATGCACACACCTAGAGCCGGGTTAGGTTCCACTTGGCCCGGATTTTAGTACACTTCGAACATGCACTAGGCTGACTTAAGTTTATGTATCTCTTTTAGGTAACCACCAACCGCCAGAGTGCTGAATTCCAACGCTTGCTGGATACGCACAAGAATCTTCGCGCAAAACAGGCTGCACTCATCGCGGAGTACGAGAAAAGGGGTAAATTTCTTTCTCATCCTGTCCTCAATTTTCTTCAACTTCGTTTGCCGAATCAATCTGATTGTTCGGTTTCCGCAGCTGGGGTGGAAGCTGAAAACAAGATAATGCGGAAGAACTTGGAGCAGATCAAGGCTATGTCCTTCTTGTCTGCCTTTACCGCGGTTTCCATCGGCTTTCCTCCTTGGCTCGGCAAACATTCATTCCTCGGCACTGCCGGGCCAATGCACTATTTCAGCATCGCTTGAAGATAGTGTGCCTATGCCTGACGTGATGCTACATTTTCTCGAACAAGCAGGACAGCACGAAGCCGAACTAAAGAAGAAAGATGACGAGCTCGCGCTCCTCCGGACCAAAGACGATGAGATAGCCAAGCTCAAGGCTGAGATGGCTAAAATGAAGGCGCAGCACCAAACCGAGCTAAAAAAGGCTGGCCAGGACTACACCGAAGAACGTGAGCGCCTCAAGCTCCAAAATGCTAAGGACCGTGAGCTTCTTCAGGAAACCGAGGTCAAACTTGAGTCGGCAAATGCTGAGCTCGAGCAGCTTCGGAAGAGGCGTGATGCTTGCACCAAGGAATTGACCCGGATTCACAGTCACATCTCACGTAATTTCTTTTCCTTTATCCGCCTTATTTCTCTGGGTTACTTCATATGCCTTGTTTTCTCAACTTTGTCCTTTGCCTTGTTTCCCAGGCCACTTTCCAGAGGGTACTGCCATTGCAAGTGCTGCTGTCACCAATTTCCGCCGAGAAAGGGGTACTCCGGTCGCTCCTAAGGGTGAGAGCATTCCCTTTGACATGGAGGACCTGTTGGTCAGCCTGTCGTCTCGCGTGGAAATCATTAAGAACTACGGCAGGGACCTCCTCGATGTTTCAGTCCGGGTCTTCAACGCCTTCTGGCCTACCGATGATGCTCCGGAAAGAGTCACACAGCTCGCTGAAAGGCTTTCGGAAATCGAGACCCAGCTCGACCTCTGGCGAGAATCCGCTGGACATGCTGCAGCTGATACCATCCTTCACCACATTCTGACGTGGTATGAGAAGATAGATCTCAGCCTCCTCACACGCCTGCGCACCGGATCCAAATGGATGGATGACCTGGAGTGGGTAGCTCGGCGCCAGGCTTGCGCCCACAGCCTCATCGAATATGCCCCCATTCACGAATGGAGTGAGGGTCCGAGCTTCCTGGAAGTCGCAGGCGAAGAGAAAGTTGAGAACGTTGAAGATGACTCAGGTGAAGACGAAGAGGACACTGCCTCGGATATCGAAGAGGGCGACGATGATGCCGAACTTCCTCCCGCTGCTCCTTAAGTAAAAACACTTGAAAATTTATGAGATCCCCGGTATGTCAGGTGGAATTGTATTCCAAACACATGTGATATTTTGCTACTGAGTACTTATGCCGGATTAACTTGGGCGTAGTCCCCGAGTTTCTTTTTCTTGTTCGTTCAATCTTTTGGCTCGGATCGTGTCTACCTTGATTCGGTTTTACAACTTATGAATCCGAGCTTGAAAGATTGTCTTAACAATACTAGGAAACTTTTAGACTTAGCTCATAAATAAAACTGTATAACAATTTGAAAATGAATACGAGGTTAGTCCGAAACATAAACGTCAGCTTGAATAAATTCTTTTCCTTAGTCATTTTTCATGTGCTACGCAATTCCAAACTTGTTCTCCTGCTTGCCATGAAGCCAATTTTTGTTGGACAGCGGCAAGTCGAAGAGTTGGGTTTTTGGTGCTCACACACTACTAATCCGAGTTAAGTAGAATAACTTACTCCAGTTGACGCGTAGAAAATAACAAACATTATTAAGGCAGTCCCTGAGTTACTGCTCGAGGTGCCAACATTTCATTGATAAGCTCATTGCCGACATACATACCGACATATGAGATAACCCGGATACATACACTTCTTAGCTAGGTGTAAAAAGGCCGAAGTAGAGCTATGTTCCATGGTCGCTTAGATTCCTCTCCGGACCTGTCCGCCTTGTTCTTTTCCTGTGGCTTTGCATCTATAAGATAGTAAGAATCGTTGTGCAATGCTTTGCTCACGATGAATGGCCCTTCCCATGGGGGGATAGTTTATGCATTCCAGTAGTATGTTGTACCAACCGGAGCACCAGATTGCCTTCCCGAAAGACTCGGGGGCACACTTTCCGGCTATGATAGCGTCAGAGATTTTGCTGATATATGGCGGATCTGGACAGTGCCAGTTCTCTTGCTTCTTCCAGCAGATCAACATCATTTTGCCGGGCTTCTTGCACTTCGGCTTCTGTGTATTGGGTGACCCTAGGCGAATCATGCTCTATGTCGGCTGGTAATATAGCTTCTGCCCCATATACCAGAAAGAACAGCGTATAGCCTGTTGATCGATTTGGAGTTGTTCTTAAACTCCACAGTACCGCTGGTAGTTCTTCTATCCAGCACCCTGCTGATCTTTGCAGCGGCTCAATGAGCTGGGGTTTTATCCCGGATAATACTAATCCGTTGGATCTTTCCACTTGTCCGTTTGATGCGGGGTGGGCTACCGAAGCTACGTCGAGCCGGATCCTCTTATCCCGGCAAAAACGAGCAAAAGCTCCTTCCGCAAAATTTGTGCCATTATCAGTTATGATACTGTGGGGATAACCATACCTCAAGATGATATCTTTTAGAAACGTTACGGCCGTAGCTCCATCACATTTTCTTATAGGCTTTACCTCAATCCACTTCGTAAACTTGTCCACCATTACCAGAATGTGAGTCATATTTCCCCTTGCTGGTTTGAACGGGCCAACCATATCCAAGCACCATACGGCAAATGGCCAAGTGATTGGGATGGTCTTGAGTTCCGACATTGGCATATGTGTCTTGGTAGCGTACCTCTGACAACCATTACATTTTCTCACCAGGTCTACTACTTGCTCTAAGGCATTTGGCCAGTAGAATCCGTGTCGGAAAGCTTTTGCTACCAAGGCTCGGGATGAGGCGTGATGCCCGCATTCCCCCTGATGTATATCTCAGATGATTTCAAGCCCTTCTTCTGGGTCAACACACCGCTGGAGGACATTGGTCACACTTCTTTTGTATAACTCAGAATTGATGATCGTGTAGGTCTTTGCCCTCCTCTGTGTTTGCCTGGACAGCACCTCCATAGTGGGCAACGTTCCATCCTTCAGGAATTGAAATATATTCAGTGCCCAAGCCGGTATTGGCCGCACGGGGAACACGTCCTCATCTATCTCCATCTGATCCACCGGCATAACTTCAAACGGACCATGCTGAGCAGTCCCCGGGTTTTGCGCACCACTTCCTGTGTCAACGTCCATGGGCACAGCTCCGGATTCGGTGTCCTCCGGGACATATATTGACTCGGATTCCGTGGATGGCCTGATGGATGGTTTCTTGAGGTGCTCTAATGCTACACCCGGTGGAATTGCTTGTCTGGTTGACCCGAGCTTTGACAGCATGTCGGCAGCCTCATTTTCCACCCGAGGTACATGATGAAATTCGCATCCCTCAAAGTAACCAGAAATCTTCTGCACATGAAATCTGTATAGTGCCATGTTTGGATCAAGGGCGTCCCACACTCCGGACACTTGCTGCACCACCAAATCCGAGTCGCCAAAGCATATAATCCGACGTATTCCAATTTCTTTTGCTACCTTGAGCCCATGCACAAGTGCTTCATACTCAGCCACATTGTTTGATGCGGTGAAGTGGATCTGCAGCACATATCTCAACTGGTCCTTCTTCGGCGACGTGAGTACAACTCCGGCACCTAGCCCGGTTTTGGTCTTTGATCCATCAAAGTACATTCGCCAATAGTTCGGATCAGGAAGCGGTGGTTCGTACTGCACCTCGGCCCAGTCCACGAAAAAGTCCGCCACAGCTTGAGACTTGATGGCTTCTCTCCTGTCCTATTGTGGAGCATAAGGAGCTAGCTCAATTGCCCATTTTGCAATTCTGCCGCTTGCATCCTTGTTACTCATTATCTCGGATATAGGGGCCTCACATATGACCCGGATGGGATGCTCCTCAAAGTAGTGCTTCAGTTTCTTGGCGGCCATGTACACGCCATATGCCACTTTTTGATAATGTGGGTAGTTCTGCTTTGAGGTCGACAACACTTTGCTCAAATAATACACCGGCCTTTGCACCGACTTACCTTCCTCATCGCGCTCCACCACTATCACTGCACTTACAACTCGGTTGGTTGCGGCTATATAGAGTAACATTGGCTCCTTTGATAGTGGTGAGGCTAGCACTGGTGCCGTGGCTAACATTTTCTTTAGGTGGGCAAAGGCTTCATCGGCATGCGGTGTCCAAATGAACTTATCCGACTTTTTCATGAATTAGTAAAGAGGCAAAGCCTTTTCTCCCAACCGACATACAAACCGACTTAACAAGGCCAGGCAACCTGTGAACTTCTGGACATCGTTAAGACACTTCGACAGTTCCATTCGCTTGATGGCCCAGATTTTGGTTGGATTAACCTCGATACCTCAGCTGGAGATGAGAAAACCGAGCAATTTTCTAGCCGGGACACCGAAGGTGCATTTTTCCGGGTTAAGTTTCATCCGGAACCTTCTTAGGTTTGCAAACGTTTGCCTGATATCGTCAAGGAGCGTTTTGCTTTCCTTGGTCTTGATAACCACGGCATCCACGTACACCTGTACATTTTGACCTATTTGGTCGTGCAAACATTTTTGCATACACCTCTGGTACGTTGCCCCTGCATTACGTAAACCAAACGGCATGGTGCGATAGCAATAAGCCCCATACGGGGTAATAAACGCAGTCTTTATTTGATCATCCGGATTCAGAGGTATCTGGTGGAAACCAGAATAAGCATCAATGAATGACAACAATTCACATCCAGCAGTTGAGTCTATGACCTGATCTATTCTTGGCAGCGGAAACGGATCTTTCGGACATGCCTTATTCAGGTTCGTGTAATCAATACACATGCACCAAACCACTGCTACGTTCGGGTCATCCTTCTTCTTTTCCACCAGCACCGGATTAGACAGCCAATCCGGGTAAAGAACTTCCATGATAAATCCTGTAGCTAGCAACCGAGCTATCTCATCTCCAATGACTTTTCTCCTATCTTCGGCGAAGCGGCAGAGAGGTTGCTTCACCGGCTTAGCTCCGGGTCTCACATTCAAAGAGTGCTCGGCCAACTCCCTCGGAACACCTTGCAAGTCCTGTGTGGACCAAGCAAAATGTCCCGATTCTCACGGAGGAAGCTGACGAGCTCGCTTTCCTATTTATCACTTAGCCCGGCACCAATTGTTACGGTGCGCTCTGGGAACATGTCATCAACGGGAACCTTCTTGGTATCTTTCGTGGCCTGGAAAGAGACAGTTCCATGCGGGTTACTCAGCGCCGGCATATATTGCTGCGCGGACTGAGCCAATGCCGCCACCTCTCGAATTTTTCTCTTTTCCTGCGCGATCACAAGTGACTCGGATAAGTTTGATCCGGCTGACACACACTCCATGGAACGTCGGAAGTCCCCAGCAATGGTAATCACTCCGTTTGCTCCGGGCAATTTCATCTTCAAGTAGCTGATATGACAACTTGCCATGAACTTGTTCAGCGCTGGCCTTCCGAGCAACGCATGATGCGCGCTTTCTAAGTTCACCACTTCGAACTCCAGATTTTCGGTTCGGCAATTATCCCTCGTGCCGAACAAGACGTCGACCCGGACCTTGCCTATGGGCTCGCAAGAAATGCCGGGCACAATGCCATGGAAAGTTGTCCTCGTGGCCTGGAGCATGTTCTCTGAGATACCCAACTTGCGCATTGTGTCCGCATACATGATATTTATGCTACTGCCGTTGTCGATCAGTACCTTGGAGAACCTTACATTAATGCTAGGTCCAATGAACGTAGGATCCAGCACCAACGCATACGATCTAGGGCTCGGCATGAGCTTGGGATGATCCCTAATGCTCCCGGTGATTTCCTGATCGGACCAAGGCATGTACCTGGTCACTGTAGGCATTACTGCATTCACCTCCATATGCCTACGCTGCAAGATTTTTCTATCAGTTTCTTCTGTGGTGAATACACAGTAGCTCTGGTGATGCTCCATGTACTCGTTTCTCCCCTCATTTCCGGGGTGCCTCTGATCCGACTGATGCTGATTTTCTACCTGATGCACTGCATCCCTTCTTTCATTGTTATCATACCTTGGCGGAGGGGGAGGCAACATTAGCTGTTGCGTGTTCGCTCCGGAGAGCAATTGCTGCCGGGGTAACTCCTGCCGAGGCTGATCATTCCGGGGTGCCTGAGCATTCCCCGAACCACCTTGCTCGATCTTGTGCATCCACTCGCATTGCCTCGTCGTATGACCCACTGGGTTGTTCGGATTTGGCGTGTGAAACTTACACGGCTGGTCCAACATCGACTCGTAAGTATACCTCGGACGGTCTTTCCTTTCTTGCCACTGCTTCTTTTGTTCCGGTGTCCAAGTTTTCTTCCCATCGTTCCTTGGAGTCCATTGACCTCTAGTTTTCTGGCGCTGGCTACCCCCTGCTCCGGGTTGATCTTGATTCACAGCTGCAACCTGGTGCGAAACGTACCTATGGTTCGGTCTATCATCTCTCCTTTTTCCTCTGTAATCATTCCTCCGGGATGATCCGGATCCATCCCTCTGATAGTACTCATCGCTTGACTCGTTTGACGCGAGCCTTGGTTGGGTCGGGTCACCCAACGCATACGAATCTGTAATCCGGATCATTTCTGCCAACGTAGCTGGCATTTTCCGTTGCAACTTCATCCACAGCTCGCTTGCATATCTGCACCCCTATGCAAACCATGCTATGGCCTGTGATTCTATCACACCCTCACATGAGTTTCTCATGGTACACCACCGGGTCAAGAACTCCCAGTCTGTCTCATTGGGTCTTTGCTTGCACATAGCTAGGGTCTGTGGCCTATTTGGCCTTTGATACGTACTCGAAAAATTGCTGATGAACATCTCCTCGAAATCTATCCAGCAGTTGATGCTTCCTGGTGGAAAATTGTTCAACCACACCCTTGCCGGGCCTTCCAACATCTGGGGTACATACCGTACAGCCCATCTCAGGTTGCCTGTGGCAATTTTTACAGCCGTAGCATAGTTTATCAGCCAATCCTCTGGCTTGGTACTACCGTCATAGGTCTTGGTGCCCCTGGGCAGCTGAAAGTTCGGTACAGGTGGCTCTTTCATGATCCGGGGTCCAAAACACACTGGACCCGGTGGACCTTGACATTCAATCTGTTCTGACCTATACAGTCGATCCAATTTCAACCTTGCATCATTCGGCATCAAATCCCTACTTCCCAATCTCGACCCTATCACATGATAGTCCGGTCTCGGGTATCCCGCATTTGCCTTCTCCGAATCACCGTCGTTATACCGGTTTTGCTCTTGCGGCGCACCTTTCTGTTGCACACCTCAGCCAGCACTGTGCTCTTGCCTTGGCATGTTCCGCTGCTGCGGTTGTCTTGCTCCAGCTGAGTTTTGCTGCCCGGCATTGCTGTTGACAACATTCCCTTGACCGGCATTGCCTTGGTCGCGGTTACCTCGGCCAGCTTCGCCTCGGCTCACACTCCGTTGATCATCATTTTTCTGCGCTTCTTTTTCTTTCCCTGCCCGTGTCGGGTCATACGGGACAATCTGTTTGTTCCGTCTGGACGAGGTTACCACCTCCTCTCTCCTTGGACCACCATGAGGGGACGATGTGGCTCCAGCGGATTTCTCCGGGTTACCCACCGCCGAATGGACGATCTTGGAGGCTCTAGCTCTCTCCGGGTTCGCCCTGAGCAGTTCCTCGTTTTGCCTATTTGCAATTCGAACCAGCTCGTTAACCCGATCTTGCTGCCTTTGCCGGGCTTCACCCGTTAGTCCCTCTAACTCGGACGCAGCTGCATCCGCTGCTCTGAGGTTCTTGGCCGGGGTACTATACCTCGGCAGCCCCACGGACAAACAGTTTCCTGACTCCTCATTTCCGGCATCACCTTCTCTGTTCATCTCGCTCATGAGATTTCTCCCTTTGACTTTTACATTATCAACCTTGTTCGCCTTAGCGTACTCACGCAGCGTCATGTTCAACGACTGCTGGGCCGCGGCTATTTTCTTTGCGCCCTCTAGTATTTTCTGCCTAGTTTCTTCCAGCTCGGCCTGCGCACGAGCCGGATCTACCGCTGCTACTACAGGGTTTTCCAAGCTATCCATTGCATCTCTCAACACGTTTTCCGGTCTCTCTAGCGGAGGACCTCTACCTTTCCTTGGTGCTTTGGGCGTTGCCTCCGGATCTGGTGCCGGATCTTTGCTCGTAGCCGCACCTGGCGCTGTCATCATTAACTCTGCATGGTCCGGGGAACGAGCGATACGCTCCCCGCGAGACATAGTGAGGGAAGGTTCGCCTGCTTCGACGACGTGGCGCGGATGAACGCAGGATACATCCACCGCAACGTAGACCTTGTGCGCGCCGAGCTTGACGAAGATGCCGTTGCGCGGGAGAGGGCGCGTGCCGAAGCAGCCTGCGTTTTCGCTGACGAAGTCCTGCGCTCCAAAGCGCTGAACGAGCCCGGAGACGATGCGCTCGCCGGTGGCGATGAAGTTTCCCGTCCGGATTTTGACCCCTGCTAGCGCCGCTTGCCCC
Organism: Avena eriantha; assembly: GCA_910589775.1. Classification (NCBI taxonomy): domain Eukaryota; kingdom Viridiplantae; phylum Streptophyta; class Magnoliopsida; order Poales; family Poaceae; genus Avena; species Avena eriantha. Next base: position 463,082,097 of record OU342741.1, read on the forward strand.
ACGGTGGGCGCCAACTGTCGTGGTGGTGTCATGGCAGATGCCATGTATAGGCTAAAGGTGGGGACTAATACTCGCTAGGGGAATCCAGGGAGGGATAGTGAAGTGATTCTCCACACAAGAGCTTGTATTGATTTACTTCCAAGGTTACAAGTGCTCCTAGAGCTGTATTGGCGAGAGGAGGAAGAACGAGCTCTCTTACTCTCACCCACAGATCTCACCTAAAACCCTTGACCAAAACAGAATCGTAGAGAGACCAAACCCTTCAGCAGAAGCCCTAGCCCCCCTTTTATAGGGCAGGCTCGATTTCTGCCTAGGGCATACGTGGAGGCATATTCCTAAGAATATGCCTCCTCCCAAAGTGGTAAGCCGGCCGGGGTGCTTTTTCCCTCACGTCACACATGCTTTAGCTACGTGAGCCTCTGACGGCGCCCTCGTCAGCCGACACGGGTGTCGTCACGCTTGTCAGCCACGCCCCGGTGGTCCTGTCCTTGCTCGCTTCGCTCAGGCAGTGCGTACCGGGGCTCCTTTTGACCAGCGAGATTCCTTCCTTCTCCTAGAAGCTTGCCATGACCCGGATGATGGTTCATCCGGCCACACCCGTTCCTGCATACAGGTAAAACATACACTTCTGACTTACTGCTTAAGTCGGATGAGGCCTAGTTAGGCGAATGCCCCCAGGTCCGGATTACCCCGTGATTCGGCCTGCCTTGAGGTGACCCGGCCAGCATCTGCTTTGGCCTTGCCGAACCTCGGCTAACTCGGCCTTTATACCCCGGCGTGACCCTACCCGGGGGTATCTCCCCAACAATATTTGGCATCAATATCTATATGGATAGATTGGGGCGCTAATATGGTTGTGCCAGACATACATATATGAGATATTGAAAGGGTTCAATATGGAAACAACAAGAAAGGTTCTTGCTGCATGGAAAGGATTGTATCAAGATTCAAGTGTTTTCAACACTTGGTGAGTAAAATCACATGAAGGTTTTGATCGATTATACCATGAAATGTATATATCCAGAATGTCCTATGCTCTAAATGTTATGAGCACATACCAGAATGATTCATAAGATGATCATTGGACAATAGTAAAGATATTCTTATGAGCTTTGGAAGAACTAAGAATATATCATGTACAAGTGACAAATAGTTAAAGGTAGTTCATTGTAAAGTGTTACATTGATACTAGTTTTGTCACAAGATACAAATTGAATTTATCTCAATTTAGACTATGGGTGGCACAATGTAATGGAAAGTATGTTCCATGATGGATCTGGATGAGTTCCAAAGTTGAGAAATTGTCACGGATACTACAACAAAAGGCTAAGTATATGACTGCTATAGTAGTAGCAAAGGAGGGCATTTGTGTTATGTAGTTTGTTATCAAACTATGTGTGGTTCAAGGTGGGCTAATACTATGAAGATCTATTGTATGACAATAATATCAACATATTTTAACCCGAACGAACTAAAGGTCTCACCAAAGGACCAAATTTATACGATGCCATCTCATTTGAGAATTAGTGATGCGTAGAGACGCAAAGACATGCAAATACACACGAACCTGAAACTGTCAGATCCAGAGATTATGTTAACCACTAGCAATCGCGTATATGGAACACCAGAAAGGCATAGGTGTTCAATACGCAAGTTTTTCAAACTAGATTATTGAATCTAGTGCAAGTGGGAGACTGAACGGAATATGCCCGAGAGGCAATAATAAAGTGGTTATTATCTTATTCCATGTTTATGATAAATGTTTATTTTGCATGCTATAATTGTATTAATTGGAAACGTTAATACATGTGCGTTTAATAAACAAAATACAAAGTTCCTACTAATGCCTCTCATATAAACTAGCTCGTTGATTAACAAGATGATCAAGGTTTCCTGATCATGGACATTGTATGTTGTTAATAACGAGGTCACAACATTGGTGGAATGATGTGATGAACATTCATACGAAGTATAGAATTACGATCAAATTCGTTATGTTTATATTGCTATAACATCATACGAAGTAATATTAGTCCTTAGACCATGAGATCATGTTAATTGCTAACACCAGAATAGTATCTTGATAACATCAAACGTCACACCGTAACAGGGTGACTATAAAGGTGGGTTCAGTGCTACGAAGGTGTTATGTTGAGGCTCATGGATCAAGAGTGGGATTTTTCCATCCCGATGACGGATAGATATACTCTGGGCCCTCTCGGTGATATCACATTAAGATAGCTTGCAAGCAAGTGATGAGATCACTAGAATGTTATATCACGGGAACGAGAAAAGAGTGCATGTCAGCAACGAGATCAAACTAGGTATGGAGAATGATCGAATCTCGGACATGTAATATATCACGAGACAAAGGGATTTAGTTACTATCATTAAAGGTTCTCACTATCACAGAAGTCATCGTTGAATGTGTAGGAGTCAGTATGGATCTCCAGGTCCCGCTTCTGATTATTGATCTGAGAGGGGTCTCGATCATGTCTGCATTATTCGCGAACCGTAGGGTGACACAATTAAGGGATATCGACACCATTGGGGGCAAATATGTTTCAGATAAAGATTTAAGAAAGCGCTGGAATTATTTCAATAGACACCGAAACTGTTTCGGGTGAAATTGCTGAAATTGGTTCTACATGTAATATTGAAATGTTGCAGGTGTTTTACGTGAATGTTTGTTAATTAAAGTAATTAACAAAATTCTGAATAAAACTAATAAAAGAGTTTTATTAAATGAGAGAGCATTAAATTTGGAGAAATTCAATGCATTTAAAGTGGAGACTTTAAAAAAGAATGTGAAGGGGCAAATTTATGTGGAGGGAGTTACCACCACATGAATGAGGAGGTGAAGGGTCACCCCTTGGGGCGCCGGCCATGGGGAGGGGCATCCCCCTCCTCCTATAAAAGGCCCCCCTCTCCTCACTTCTCACACACACCTCCTTGTGAAGGATCTCTCTCCCCCTCTAGTATTATTCCCCCATGGTCTCGGATTAGCGAGATACATGTTCCCGGTGGCTTTATCTGGAAAGGAGTTGCTGCTTCCGCTACTTTGCTGGAGCGAGGGACAGAGGTTGTCGGGGTACCGGACGTGTGTGCGATCACGGATGCACCACTGCTTTGCGGTGCTGGACATGGTGGTGCTGGACTTGCTGGAGCTGGATCTGAACGACGTGCTGGAGCCGGACCTGTTGGACTTCATCACGATCTTGTGATCGGCAAGTGTACGACTACATCATCCACGAGTTCCAACTTGTTAACAAAGCTTTGTTGTCTTCGAGGGTAAGTTCTGCATGGATGTATATCCACCCGTTGCTTGTATCTAGTAGATAGATCTTGGCGTATAGTTCCCATCGTAGGAAATTTTTTGTTTTCTATGCTGCGAACCCAACATTGCAAGCATTGAAAGCTGGGATCAAAGTACTCTAAACATGAGCATGAAAGATGAAGTTCTAACAATAATACATAGTGACTATGCATGCAACATGAAAGGATACAAACAAAGATCATGAATAACAATGCATTGAAAGACGTTTGTTTGTTTCACATAAAGAAAGCATAATGAGAATGGTATTCAGCTTGTCCCTCATAGTGTAGCAAAACATAAATGCATATGACACCTTCAAATTTCATAAGAGCGACTAGATACAAATAGTTTAAGAACATGTAATATCAAAGTTATGCATCAATCAACAAGTCTTGGGACAATGCACATTAAACTAAGAATGGCCACTATGCTCTCTCAATAGGTGCATAAAGATAGAAGATGGAGACTCAACATAAAAGTAAAAGAAAGGCCTTCATAGAAGGAAGCAGGGATTCAAGTCTCATAAAGAGCTTCCAAAAATTATGGTACTTATTAGCTTTCAGCTCTCATTGCCCCTATCATAAGCATTTTGAAGTGATTAAGGTTAAATTGAACAAACCATGGAGTATATGCTTGACAAAGTATAAGTTGGAAATCTCATGTCCCTTGAATACTCAAGTTTAGTTACCGATAAGTTCTTGTCATAGTAAGTACATGTGTATCATAGAGAACCGCCAACGAGGTACCCCTTGCCCGATGATACAAAAGAATCCCCATATCAAAATGACAAGGCAAGCAGACAACGAGCATCTCAGCAATCTTCTTATTTAACATGGGAAAATGGTGCTTTTTTCTCTCTTTCCTCTTTTCTCATATTTTTTATTATTTTTCTCAATCTCTATCTCTTTTTTTATAAGAAGAATGCTTCATAGATTGCTCATTATGGTTACGCTGCAGGTTTCCACCATGATTAGGCATGGATTAGACCAGCGGCCCAGTCGTTTCTCTAACACACATACATAACTCCATGGACTTACAAGCTCCCCTTTCATGTCACACCAACGACATCCATATACAACAGGGCATGATATCAACTAGGTACAAGTACCAAGTGCAATGTTGAAAGCGTTCCCCATGAAAGCATGGTTCTGCTAATTCCCAACAAATAAGTGCAAGCATATACAACATAGAAGACACAATGGTTCAAGTTTATTAAGGGCAAGTAAAGTAAAGTGTGCCATCAAGTTCGTGAGAGCTTTAATCACTAGTTTTCTCATAACAAGTTTAATTCGGAAGGTAGATAAAAACATGAATATACTTGGAATGGCAAATGCTAATAGGTAGGTATGGTGGACTCTTTGGGATAACTTGGTTTTATTTGGAGTTGGATGCATGAGTGGAACTCATACTTTGTATGGAGGCCAGAAAAGACTAGGGGCGACCAACTAAGAGAGCAATAATGGCCATAATCATGCAAAGCGACAAAACATTATCAATCAAAGCATAAAGTGGTACCACAAGTCAAAAACTAAATGATCATAGAGGCTAAAGTGACTGGTTCATAGTCATAACATGGTGTGAGCATGCGCCAAGTCAACCCAAATAAAGCATTAAAGGAGAATACCACAATACTATGCTTTAATATGCTAAAACAACGCATGATTCTTTCAAGGCACATTAATAAATCTCAATTATTTGTAACAAGTCATGCTATAGCAAAAATCACTAGGCATAAGGTCAAAGAAACATCTAGCATGTCATGTTAAATGTCGAAGCCACAGTCAAAACAAGCTCCCTTTTGTACCATTAAAGCATGAAGCTTTCTACTCTCTTCCAACACCAATCGACTTATTTGAAACAACTCACAAAGATAATAATAAATAAAGATTAGTGGGTTTGTCTCACAAATCCACAAACAAGAACTAAAAATTTCTAAGCTAAAAGCACAAGAAAACTAAGGCTAAACCCAGTGCTAGCAAAAGAGAACACTTACAAAATAATAAGAATGAAAACTAGAGTGTTCTAAACAATGAAAGCAGATTGTGTCTCTCTCCAAAAGAAGTGTCGGGATCCAACCAACTTATTTCAGCAAACAAAGCAAAAGAAAACTAAAAAAACAAAGACGCTCCAAGAACAAGACAACAGTGCATGAAACAATAAAAACGAATTGTCTAGAAAGACCTGAGATTTTTATTGATGAAGAAGGGGATGTCTTGGGCATCCCCAAGCTTTGACGCTTGTACTTCTTGGATATTTCTTGGGGTGACACGGGTGGCATCCCCAAGCTTGAGCTTTTCTTCATTATTCATCTCATTACATTATTCTTTCCCTACACTTGAAAATTTTCTTTCATACAAAACTTCACACAATCTTCATTAGCAACGTTAGTGCATTCAAAAGATAATAAATATTTGGATTTAGTTTCAAAAAAGCAAAAATTTCATTAAAAACACAAGCTACTGTAGCAATTCCTTCAAAAATCTCAATTTCCCAAAGAGAACCCAAATAGAAATCAATAAAGAGGCAAATGCAAATAATGGCAGAAATCTGTCAAAACCGACCAGCAGGTAAAAACCGATTTTTTTGAAGACCTTCTGTTGCTCAAATGAAAAAGTGTTGAACTAAGTAAAGTTAGATAAATTCCTGGGGCAGAAGCACAAAAAATTACAGCTCAATCCGACATACAGAGATTTTTCACGACTTTTTACAGTGAAGCACAAAAATCTGTTTTGGGACAATAACTTTCCCAAATCTTACTTCTCTCTCATTAGAGGTTGTTCTTGGCACAATAATCAAATAAAAAAGGATAAGGAGAGGTTATTACAGAAGTAATAACTTCCAAGACTCAAGAAAACTATTGGGTTATCTCCCAAGAAGTACTTTTCTTTAATGCCTTTAAGTTAGGCATGATAATTTCAATGATGCTCACATAAGAAATACGAATTTAGAGTAAAAGAGAGCATAAAGAAGCGAATATAAAACACATTTGAGTCTAACCCACTTCCTATGCATAGAAATCTTGTAAAGACAGAAGTCATGAAAGCACAAAGCAACGAGCATAGGAAAGCAAAACAAGTGCAACTTCAACACTTTCTACATAAATAGGGGAAACTTAATATTATTGAGATGCATAAAACTATGTTTCCCTCTCTCATAATAACTTTCAGTAGCATCATGAATAAAATTAACAGTATAACTATCACATAAAACATTCTTATCATGAGATGCATAAAACAATTAATACTCCCCACATAAACATAGTCATTCTTATTAATTATAGTGGGAGAAAATTCAACAAAATAGCTATCATTATTATTCTCATCACCATAATCATCAAATATAGGAGGCATATTGTAATCATAATTAATTTTCTCCTCAATAGTAGGTGGACTGAGAATATCATATTCATCATTGTAATCATCAAATATTGGAGGCATAGTATCATCAAAGTAAATTTTCTCCTCCGTACTTGGGGGACTAAAAAGATCATTTCCATAAAAACTAGCTTCCCCAAGCTTAGACTTTTTCATAGCATTAGCAATAATGGTGTTCAAAGAATTCATACTAATAACATTTCTATTAGCACGCAAATAAAGTTCCATAGGTTTTTTAATTTTCTCTTCAAACCCTTCATGTCCTAACTCAAGATAAATACTATAAAGCTCTCTATTTTTTTTGTTTTCCATTAAGCCTAACTAGTGAAAATAAAAAAAATAAAAAAAAATATAATTGCAGAATCTAAAGGAAATAACTTTGAGAGCTCACACACCAGCAACAATGCTAGAGGATATCTTAGTAGCCAGAGGATGTGAGTACGTTTTACCTTAGCTCCCCGGCAACGGCGCTAGAAAATAGCTTGATGTCTACACACTTCTATTCTTGTAGACAGTTGTTGGGCCTCCAAGTGTAGAGGTTTGTAGAACAACAGCAAGTTTCCCTTAAGTGGATTACCCAAGGTTTATCGAACTCAGGGAGGAAGTGGTCAAAGGTATCCCTCTCAAGCAACCCTGCAATCAAGATACAAGAAGTCTCTTGTGTCCCCAACACACCCAATACACTTGTATAGGTGCACTATTTCAGCAAAGAGATAGTGAAATACAAGTGGTATAGATAATTATAAGTGGTAACGGTGCCAGAAAAGAGCTTGAAGGCGTGGAAAAGACTAAAGGCAAACTAAAATAAAGATGGAAGCAAGCAAACATGTAACAGATCTGGTTACAAACAGTATTTCAATGCTTAGAAACAAGGCCTAGGGATCATACTTTCACTAGTGAACACTCTCATATAAATATCTTCTCTTTATGATACTACTCTGAACTACTCTCCGGTTGGACACTCTAATCCATGATAGGGCTATAACAACACTCCTCAAAGTTCGCTTTCCCCATCTAGCTAACCCCACACTATCACCTTGAGCGCTAGATGGTTCCAACAAACACCACAATTTCGTAGAGACATCCAAATCCAAATATAACTCATAACAAGTATTTGTAATCTCTAGCCTAAGTGCCACCATGGTGTGCACACTGTCAACTTCACACACGTGGGGGGAGCAGAGATGTATTAAAGCACTTGAGTAGCAAGGTAGATCTACTTGATTACAAAGCTCATGATCACAATATGATCATCCATAGAGAGAGAGATGAACACATAGCTACTGGTAGAACCCTTAGCCTCGAGGAAGAACTACTCCCTCATCATCATGGGAATCAAAAACGGCGATGGGGATGGTGGTGGAGATCGATGGAGATGGCTCCGGGGGCACTTACCTATCCCGGAAGGGTGTCGGAACAGAGACTTTCTGTCCCCTGAATCTCCCCTTCGGTGGCGGCGGCGCTGCGGAAATTTTCGTGGCTAGGGCTGGCTTATTTAGGGTTTTCTCATCGGGAGGCTTCTTATAGGAGAAGGGGCGATGTCAGAGGGTGGACCAGGGGCCCACACCACCTGGTGGCGCGACCAGAGGTACCAGCGCCATCACATGGTGTGGCCAGCCCCTGGCCCCTCTCCGTCTCATCTTATGGCTCCTTGAGTCTTCTGGTGAAATATCGACTTTGGCTTTTGTCCGGTCCAATTCCGAGAATATTCATTTTCTAGCTTTTCTATAACCAAAAACAGAACAAAACAGGCAACTGGAACAATGGCATCTTATTAATAGGTTAGTTCCAGAAAATGTGTAAAAGTATCTCCAAATGTAGACAAAACATAAGAAAGTAGATACTAAACATGCATGTAACATCAAAAATTATAGATACGTTTACGACGTATCAGAGCGCTGGCCGTGCACCCGAAGACTTCATAGACACAGAACTGCCTTCACCAGTTGAAGCCCCTCTTCAAATCAACGATTCAATTAAGGACTCAGGGGATACTCCCATAGGGAGCGCTGAAAGCATATTCAGCTAAAAACTAAAAAAATGACAGCAGTCGAAGAAGTTCAAAGTCCCCACTCGAGTCTATGACTCGAATAGGCACTCGGGTGCTACTCCCACAGAGAGCATTGGCCGTGCACCCTATGAAAAACCTTAGTCATTAAAAGTATGTCGACTACGTCTACATTCAAAACGGTGACTCCGCCTCATATTCTCCCTGCAAAGAGACTACATCTCCCGGGCCACCCGAATCACCTCCGTGGTGACTAAAAATTCGGATGTCACATTTACAATGTGAAAGTAAGACCTGAAAAAGGCCTGGCAACACACCTGTTGTGCTCTACCTGTCATGGTGGTGGCACGACAGATGCCATGTATAGGCTAAAGATGGGGCCAATGAGCACTAGAGGTATCCAGGGAGGGATAGTGTGGTGATTCCACACACAGATGAGTTGTATTCACTAGATCAATGGTGGATTACAAGGGCGCCGACGTTGCGAACTATAGTGGTGGTGGCATGGCAGATGCCATGTATAGGCTAAAGATGGGGCCAATGAGCACTAGAGGTATCAAGGGAGGGATAGTTTGGTGATTCCACACATAGATGAGTTGTATTCTATAGATCAATGGTGGATTACAAGGGCTCCATGAGCTATTCTTGGGGAGAAAGGGGATAAACTTCTCTATTACCCACACAACTATCTAGGGCTTTCCCTTAGTAAAAATGGCCGACCCTCTCTATGGAGGCCCCGGTGCTCCTTATATAGGGGAGCCTAGGTTACAAGTTAGGGCATACGTGGAAGGCATATTCTCCAAATATGCCTCTCCCCAAATAGCAAAGTGGTGCTCCTATTTTCTCTGTCTAAGCTGATCCGCACTCATGGCATAATCCTCTCTAAGCCCCTCTGCGGCGTGGTGTCACCCGACATAGCCAACGTCACCCGACATAGGTAACGTCACCTTTGTCGGCCCATACTCGCTGGTCCATCCCTCTGTCCTCTACGCTCATGATATAGCAGAGAGAGATAACCTTTGACCAAGAATATTCCTACTTTCTCTTGTAAGCCAAGTGGTAACCCAACTCAGGCCTGGTTAACTCGGCCCAATGGGTACCTGCATACATGTTACAAAGAGACTTCCGACATATGTTTTATGTCAGCCGGGGTAACGTTGGATGAACTCCATCCGGGCTAGGTCTGTCGTAAGTTGGCTTGCCTTGAGGTGACTCGGCTAACTTACGCTTTGAACTTGTCGTACCTCAGTTATTATGGCCATTATACCATGGCGTGACCCTACCCGAGGATATCCCCCAACATTAGTCCCTGAAGCTGGTGTGGTCTTAGCAACTTCAGTTGATAATGCCACAACATGTTCAACCTACTAGATACTTCGTTCCTCTTGCTGAGTTACTCTTATGTTGGCACACATACCTTTGTAACTTGGTGTTCCTTTTGACTTCCCTTAGGCTCATTCCGAGGTATTCCTTGATGGCCGACTTATTTTCTCGGATCTGGGTTACCTACTTAGATCCCTTCCTTCTCTCGTACGCTTCCCCATGTTCTACATGGAGGGTAATCGCGCCTCATTTTAAGGGCCTACGCCAGTTACTGTTCTTATTGTTAGGGATAACTTCTGCGAACATCATGTCATGGGCGTCTCCTCAATAACTACGGCCCCACGTTGCGTCGTGGGATCTGTTACACACTATGGCCCTTCCTGTGGCCTGTTTGTGATTGGTTGGTTCGATGAAATACATGGCCACACCATACGGCTCTCTGCACGATGCGATCCCATTACCCGACTTAGGGGCGTGGTTAAATAGGCGGTGAGGGACGCCCCTTGGTCATTTCCCCCATTCACACACGCATTCCCCTTCTGCTTCTTCATCTTCTGCGCGACACCGCCGCTGCCGCCGCTTCTTCTTAGCACAGTGCCGCCACTGACGTGCCCTATCGCTATATTTCTCCGCCGTAGCCGAGCTACTGCTCTAGTGTAGCCATGCCGCCATGGGGCCATGCCAATCTAGGCCCTTCGCCCTGCTTCCGATTAGTTCTGCTTCTGTGAGGAGGGAGATCTTGAGATGGCTAGATCGGAGGAGGTCACCATTGTTGAAGAACATGAGGAGGGTGGCGAGGCCCACGAGCACGGCACCTAGGCCAGTCCCTGGGTCTGCTAGGATGACATCAACTGGCTGTACCGGACCCGCCGCATCCCCGCCGAGGTTTCCTGCCGCCTCCCCTGCCAAGAGATCATTCCCTCTCCCAATTTGGGTGAGTTTGTGGTCTTTCGCATTTCCAACATGGATTTGGCCTTCCTGTCAGTGATTTCTTCCACGAGTTCATCACCACCTTTTCTCTCCAACCCCACCATCTTCCGGCTAACGCCATTACTTCACTTTCCTCTTTTGCTACCAGAGTTGAGTGTTACCTCGTCCTCTGGCCCTTCGTTCATATTTGGTACAAATTGTTTGGCTTTAGGGCCAACATCATCCCTGGTCTCAAAACTGCCCCCGCCGACAAATCTCTGACCTAGTGCGGGGCAGCCTCCATTTCACCTCGGAAGAACTTCGTCTTCCCCCGAGTCAACGTCTTAAGATTCCTGCAAGGGGTTGGCTAAGACATTCTTCTATGTGAAGAACGAGACCGACATGGACAAGATTTAGCTGCTTCCCTTCTCACTCAGCATCCCCGATAGGACCTTATGGAACCGAATCCCGAGGAGATCCAGCGCCTTGGTGAATCAGGTGGAGAAGCGGATCAAGGAGCTGAATAAGTTGGGGTTGTGCAGCGAGGATATCATGACCACTTTCGTTCGCAGGCGAATATCCCCTCTACAATAACGTACCCATAAGCTTTTCCATATGAGTGGGCATCTCGAACCCAACCGAACCTCATCCTTTGAGCTCAACAACACTCAAATCTTCCGTCGGGTCAAGGCCATCTTCAATATTACCTCGGACTTCAATGAGGACTGGGAGTGGGGGTACGAGCACTTCTGCTGAGATAAGCTACCTCCTGTGGTATATTTCCTATTTGATCCTTATTCCGAGTTATGTTTTATGTCGGACCATATCATTTACTTGATCCTTTTGGAATATTGCTTTCAGATGTTTCTTCAGCAAACATTTAAGGATGGTACAGAGCCGTCCCTTAAGTGGGGGAAGGACCGAGATGCCTCAGACACGGAGGAGCCGGACTCCAAGGATTTCTTGCCTACTCCATACCCTAGCACTAAACGACCCTCCGGTAAGACCTCTGGCTTTAGGGATTGGCCGGATGGTGAGGAATGCCCTAATATTGAGATCTTAGAGGTATTTGATCTGGTTCCTATCACATATGCCTTTCCGGTTGATTCAGCTCCAGCTAACCCATCTGGTCAGGTCCACACTAATCCACCTCTTGCCGTGGGTGATCTGGTTCATGTCCGTGCGAAGAAACGGGCGGCAAGCTTGGCAACTTCTTCAGAGCCACCCCGGACCACAAAAAGATAGAAGAAATACGGTGTTAAGGGTGCCAACAAGCCCGCGACTAAGGCCACGGTTCGGAGAGCCCCAAAGCTTAGGGAGCCTCCTAATTCATTCGAGTAAGCCCTTATCTCTTTCCTTGTTCTTCAATTAGCTTCTCTCCCTCTCTATGTATTTCTTGTTTCTCTCTTTCTATTCTAACTTGTACTTGTTTTCTATCTGTCTTGGCAGGGCACCCAAGGAGATCCCCCAGAGTGGTTCTAGCATAGCCTAACCCCTCCAAGATGCTCCACCTTCTCCTCGCCACGATGACGCTCACCCCTGATCCCCATCCAGGAGAGCTCCGTAGCCGGACCGAATCTCAGCCCACCTCGGCAAGAGAAGGGCAATGTCGGCGCAGAGGGAGGTGGCATGGCCGAGGATACGGCTATGCCAGATAAGCCCCATGCCTCTTCTGTCCTACAGCAACAAGATGATGATGATGGTGCTAGCAATATCGGCACCAAGAAAACTCCTACCGTGATGTTGGTAACTCCGGCACCGACCCAAGTTCAACTTGAATCAGCTCCGACACCAACTCCAAGTTCTACACAAGTTCCTCCTGCCTCGTCTCAGTCTCCCCAGACTCAGCGAGATGACCAAACTCGGCCCGGCCCAAAGGCCAAACCCTCTGCACCAACTTTTTCAGCTGAAGACATTTTTGGCAGAAGCCTCAGACCAAACCCGGAGCATAAACCACATATTCGCAGTAGCAACCCAAATCAGGCACCAAGGCAAAGAAAAGCGCTGATGCTTCCAAGGGCCAACAAGCTTCCGAGGGTGCCAAGACCAAGACCCCAAAGGAACAGCGACCGAGTCTGGGTAGCACACCCTTGCATCCATGATGCAAAATGGGAGCACTGCCTCTAGCTCTTTTACTGAGAAATAACTTACTATGCACACCAGCCCGACCGCAGCTCAAACTGCCCGGAAATCTGCCCATGCCAAGGGCCTGGTGGTGGCCCAAACTCTTAGAAGTGAGATCTATGGCTCACTCTACGAGTATGCGGATAGGTGGAACAATGCATAATATGTGGATGTCAACTGCGGAAACCCGCCGAAGTTTGGTCCAGCCGAGATTGGTCCAGAGATGAATACTACAACCAAAGCTATTAACCTCGCCAGCAAGACGATGGAGGTAAATCCGTTTTTCATGCCTTTATATATGCGCAAGTAGCTGCAGATATATCCTCCAGCCCCCAAGCCTTTGGTGGAGTAACGTGTTACTCGACCGGATGCTCAAATCCGAAGTATTTTAGTCGTGCTAAATTCCTTAGTAGTTTCAAATATCCACTCACCTAGACCTGGGTTAAGTTCCGCTGGCTCGGATCTTTAGTAGTTTCAAATATTCACTCACCTAGAGCTAGGTTAAGTTCCACTTGGCCCGGGTCTTGAGTAGCTTCAAATATCTCCACAAGGCTGAGCTGGACAAAGTTGATCAGAACTTCTTCGAGGAAAAGGAGCGGCTGAAGACCAATCTTGAGAAGAGCCAGGACATGCTGAAGGACACAGACCTCAAGTTTGAGTCGGTGAACACCGAGTATGATAATCTCAAGAAGAGGGACGTTGCATGGCTCATGGAGCTAACTCGGATCAATAGTTATATCTCTCGTCAGTTTTTCCTCTTGCACCGACATTTCTTTCTCCAGGTCTTGTGCCTTTACTCACTTGTCTTTCTTGTCTCATTTTCAGGAAAGTTCCGGAGACCAACTCCATTGCTTCCACTTTTGTTGACAAATTCCGCTTGAAGAGAGGTACTCTTGTGGGTCCTTCCTCTGAACCAATTCCCTATGATATGGAGGATACCTTGGTGAGCCTGGCAGCCCAGGTGGAACCCATGAAGAGCTATGTCTTGGACATCATGGATGTTGTTGTCCGTATCTTCAGTGCTCTTTGGCCCAATGAGCCCACTCCTGAAGGTCCTGCCCTGTTGATTGCCAAATTGATGGAGTGTGAGACTCAGCTTGATCTCTGGAGGGAATCCGAAGCGTGTGCTGGAGCTGACACGGCCCTGAGCTTTGTGTTGTCTTGGTATGAAGGTCTTGACTTGAAGGTTCTCAGCCACATGCGCACTGGATCCAAATGGACGAATGACCCGGAGTGCATTGTTCAATGCAAAACTTGCGCCTACAATCTCATCCAATATGCTTTTTGCCATCAATGGAATGAGGGCCCGAGTTTCCTTGAAGCAGTCGATGACGCTTATGTCGAAGATGGTTTGGATGGCGAAGGGCAAGAAGCTTTGGACTTCGCTGTGGAAACTGAAGATGCTGAGGAAGGTGAAGCAAATCCGGACGATGAGGCGGAAACCGAAGTTCCCCCCATAGATGCCAACTTGCCTCCTCTTCCTGTAGATACCTCAGATCCTGCTGCTCCTTGAGCCAAAAACACTTTGAAATTTGTTAAATCCCCGGTATGCGGGGAGCATATGTATTAAGCACAATGTGATGTTTTGCTACCACTAAGTCTTTTATGTCGGATTAACTTGGGTGAAGTCCCCGAGTTTTATTTTCTTGTTCTCCCAATTTTATGATTCGGCTCGCGTCTACCTTGATTCGATGTTTGACTTACGTCCGAGGTTCAAAAAATTGACTTCACAATACTTGAAACTTTAGGATTAGCTCAGAATAATTCAACATAATAGAAGTAAGGTAAATACAGGGGTTAGTCCAAATAACAAACATCAGCTCGATTACGTTCTTTTCCTTAGTCGTTTTTCATGTGCTTAGCAATTCCAAACTTGTTCTCTTGCTTGCCATGAAGGTGGTTCTTGTTGGATAGCAGCAAGTTGAAGAGTTACCTTTTGGTGCCTACACATTACTAATCCAGATAAGGTGTAAGTAATTTAGGCAAGCTGACGTATAAAAAAGTAAATACAGAAAAGACAATTATTATTAAGGCAGTCCTCGAGTTTCTGCTCGAGGTGCCGAGGTTTCATTGATAAGCTCATTGCCGACATACAAACTGACATATGAGAGTTCGAGATACATACATCTTTCGCTAAGTGTAAAACAGGCAAAGTAGAGCTACAATCCATGGGTGCTTGGATTCCTCGCCGGACCTGTCCACCTTATTTTTCTCCTGTGGTTGTGCATCAATGAGGTAATAGGCATCATTGTGCAGTGTTTTGCTTATAATGAATGGCCCTTCCCATGGGGGATAGCTTATGCATGCCGGCAGTGCGCTACACCAGCCGAAGTACCAGATCACCTTCCCTGAAGACTCGGGGGTTTACTTTCCCACTATGGTAACGTCGGAGATTTTGCTGATATATGGCGGATCTAGACAAGGCCAGTTCTCTCACTTCTTCTAGCAGATCAACATCATTTTGCCGGGCTTCTTGCACTTCGGCTTCTGTGTACTAGGTGACCCTGGGCGAGTCATGCTCTATGTCGGCTGGTAATACAGCTTCTGCCCCATATACCAGAAAGAATGGCGTATAGCATGTTGATCGATTCAGAGTTGTTCTTAAGCTCCATAGTATCGCTGGTAGTTCTTCTATCCAGCACCTTGCTGATCTTTGCAGCGGCTCAATGAGCCGGGGTTTTATCCCAGACAAAACTAGTCCATTGGATCTTTCCACTTGTCCGTTTGAAGTAGGGTGGGCTACTGATGTAACATCTAGCCGGATCATCTTATCTCGGCAGAATCGAGCAAATGCTCCATCAGCACAATTAGTGCCATTGTCAGTTATGATATGTGAGGATAACCGTATCTCAGAGTAATATCTTTGAGAAATGTTACAGTTGTAGCTCCATCACATTTTCTGATTGGCTTCACTTCAATCCACTTGGTAAATTTGTCCACCATGACCAATATGTGAGTCATCTTACCCTTAACCGGCTTAAATGGTGCAACCATATCCAAGCACCACACAGCAAATGGCTAAGTGATTAGTATAGTCTTGAGTACCGACATTGGCGTGTGTGTCTTGGTGGCGTACCTCTGACAGCCATTGCACTTCCTCAAGATCTTCTGCTTTCTCCAAGGCACTTGGCTAGTAAAATACATGTTGAAAAGCTTTTGCCACTAAGGCTCTAGACGAGGCATGATGCCACATTCCCCCTGATGTATATCTCGGATGATGTTAAGCCCTTCTTCTAGGTCAACACATCGCTGCAGAACACTTGTGACACTTCTCTTGTATAGTTCGGCGTTGATAATGGTGTATGCCTTTGCTCTCCTCTGGATTTTCCTAGAAAGTATCTCATCACTTGGCAAAGTTCCGTCCTTCAAGAACTCAAATATTGGCTTTGCCCATGTTGGTATATCACGAACTAGGAAAAGTACTTCGTCAATTTCCATTGCATCCACCAACATAACACCCGTCGGACCAAGTTGAACAATCCTCGGGTTTTACGAGGCAGTCCTCGGGTTTGCTGAGGTATTCCCCTAGTCAATGTCCATGGGTGTAGCTTATGATCTGGGGTTTGTCGGGATATAGATTGATTCATATTCTGGTGAGGGGAAATAAATGGTTTTCTCAAAAGCTCCAAAGCAACTCCTGGCGGGATAGGCTGCCGAGATGAACCCAGCTTGGATAGTATGTCGGCTGCTTCATTCTCAAGCCAAGGTACATGATGGAATTCGCATCCCTCAAAGTACCCACACATCTTCTGGACATGAAATCTATAAAGGGCCATATTCACATCTAGGGCATCCCAATTACCAGATACTTGCTGCACTATCAAATCTGAATCACCAAAGCACTGTATCCGACGTATCCCCACTTATTTTTCTACTTTTAGTCCATGCACAGGCGCCTCATATTCGGCCACATTATTTGATGCTCGAAAATGGATCTGGAGAACATATTTCAGCTAATATTTCTTGGGCAAGGTAAGTACTACCCTGACCCCTAATCCTTCCTTCATCTTTGATCCATCAAAATGCATCCTCCAATAGTTGGAGTCCAGCAAAGGAGATTCGTACTACATCTCGGCTCAATCTACGAAAAACAGCTACTGCTTGAGACTTGATGGCATCCCTTCTATCAAATTGTGGTGCAGATGGGGCTAACTCAATTGCCCATTTTGCAATTCAGCCACTCGCATCTTTGTTACTCATTATATCGGATATGCGCGCCTCACATATCACTTTTATGGGGTGTTCTTCAAAGTAATGCTTGAGCTTCTTAGCTGCCATGTACATACCATATGCCATTTTCTGATAGTGAGGGTAGTTCTCCTTCGAAGTAGACAATACCTTGCTCAGGTAATATACTAGCCTCTACACCGACTTACCCTCTTCGTCGCGCTCCAGCACTACCACGACACTTACGACTCAGTTAGTCGCTGCTATATAGAGCAACATTGGCTCTTTGGATAGTGGTGAAGAAAACACTGATGTAGAGGCTAGCATCTTTGTCAGTTCATGAAATGCGCTATCAGCTTGTGGTGTCTAGATGAACTTACCTGCCTTTTTCATTAGCTAATAGAGGGTCAATGCCTTCTCTCCCAGCCGACATATAAATCGACTTAATGATGCTAGGCAACCAGTGAACTTCTGCACATCGTTAAGGCACTTTGGCAGTTGCATTCTTTCTATGTCTTGGATCTTAGTGGGGTTGGCCTTGATACCTCGGCTAGACACGAGAAAACCGAGTAACTTCCCAGCCGGCACACCAAACATACATTTCTCCGGGTTAAGCTTCATTCGGAACCTCCTTAGGTTCCAAATGTTTGCCAGATATCATCTAGGAGCATTTTGCTTTCCTTTGTTTTTATCACCATATCATCTACATATACTTGGACATTTTTTCCAATTTGATCATGTAAACATTTTTGCATACATCTATGATATGTTGCTCCTGCATTACGTAAGCCAAATGGCATGGTGCGATAGCAATAAGCCCCATACGGGGCAATAAAAGCAGTCTTTATTTGATCATCTGGGTTCAAGGGTACCTAGTGGAAGCTAGTGTACATGTCTACAAATGACAACAACTCACACCCAACGGTCGAATCTATGACATGATCTATCCTTGGCAGTGGGAATGGATCTTTGGGATACGCCTTATTCAGGTTCATGTATCAATACACATACACCACACCACTTCTACATTCGGATCATCCTTTTTCATTTCCACCAGCATCGGATTAGAGAGCCAATCCGGATAGAGTACTTCCATGATAAACCCGGCTACAAGGAGCCGAGCTATCTCATCACCAATCACCTTTCTCCTGTCTTCGGCGAAGCAGCGGAGAGGTTGCTTCACCGGCTTAGCTCTGGGTCTCACATGAAAAGAGTGCTCGACCAACTCCATCGGTACACCTTGCAGATCCTGCGTGGACCAAGCAAAGATATCCCGATTCTCACGGAGGACGTCAACAAGCTCTCTTTCCTATTTGTCACTTAACCCAGCACCAATGGTTACGGTGCGCTCTGGGAACTGATCATCAATGGGCACTTTCTTGGTATCCTTTGTTGCTTGAAACGAAACACTTCCATGTGGGTTACTCAGCGCCAGCATATGCATCTACACGGACTGAGCCAATGCCGCCACCTGCTGGATTCTCCTTTTCTCTTGTGCAATCACAAGTGATTTGGCCAAGTTTGACCCGGCTGAAGCACATTCTATTGAGCGCCTGAAGTCCCTAGTTATAGTGATCATTCCATTTGGCCCATGCAATTTCATTTTCAAATAACTGATGTGAGTGCTTGCCATAAACTTGTTGAGAGCAGGTCTGCCAAGTAATGCGTGATACGCGCTTTCCAAGTTCACAACTTCAAACTCCAAATTCTCGGTCTAGCAGTTCTCCCTTGTACCCAATAACACGTCAACCCAGACTTTTCCAATGGGCTCACAAGAGATACCCGGCACAATGCCATGGAAAGTTGTCCTTATTACTTGGAGCATATTCTCCGATATTCTCAAATTGTGCATGGTGTCCTTGTACATGATATTAATGCTACTCCATTGTGAATCAGCACCTTGGAGATTTTCACATTGATCTGAGGTCCAAAGCATGCCCCTTCCAACATCTACGACACATATCTCACAACCCATCTCAAATTTCCCGTGGCAATGTTCACAATAGTTGCAAGGTCAATGAGCCAATCCTCCATCTTAGTGATGCCGTCATACGTCTTTGTTCCTCTGGCCAACTGAAAGTTCGGCACAGGTGGCTCTCTCATGATTCGAGGTCCAAAGCAGGCTGGCCCCGGAGGACCTTATCCCTTGATCGTCTTCGACCTATAGATTCGGTCCAACTTTAGCCTTGCATCATCTGGCTGCAAGTTCCTGTTTCCCAATCTTGATCTTATTACATGGTGCTCTGGCCTAGGAAATCCGGCATCAGCCGTTGCGGAATAACCATCATTGTATCTATCTTGACCCGGATGAGCATATTGCTGCTGCATTGCCAGGCCAGCACTTCGCTCCTGCCAAGGTGCACATTGCAGTTGTTGTTGCCGAGGTGGGTATTGCCCTGCTCTCTCCAAGTTACACTATCCGACATTGCCATTTCTAGCGTTTCCCTCACCGGCATTGCCTTGGTCGCGGTTACCTCAGCCAGCTTCACCTCGGCTAGCACTGTGACGATCCTCATCAACTTGCACTACTTTTCCTTTCCTTGCCCTCGTCGGGTCATACGGGACCATCTATTTGTTCTTTCTCCCCGAGGTTACCGCATCCTCTCTTCTTGGGCCATCATGAGGTGATGATGCTGCCCCACCGGATTTCGCGGGTTTATTCCTTGTCGAATGGACTATTTGAGAGCCTCCTGCTATCGCCGAGTTTGCTTTGAGTATCTCCTCATTTTTCTTATTTGCTACTCTCACTAAGTGGTTTACTCTTTCCTATTGCCTCTCCCGGGCTTCTCTGGTCAGACCCTCTAACTCGGACGATGCTGCCTCTACAGCCCTAAGGTTCTTCGCCGGGGTACTATATCTCGCCAGCCTTGCCATCACTAGGGTATCTGTATGCCCCAGCTTAGGCACATACTCCTTGTCTATCTTAGTAATTAATTTTCTACCCCTAATTTTTATTCCGTCCATACGAGTTGGGCTAATCCGGTTCGCTTTTACGTACTCACGCAGGGTAATGTTCAATGACTGTTGCAACTCAGCTACTTTCTTTGCCCCTGCTAGCATTTTCTGTCGGGTCTCCTCTAGCTCGGCCTATGCCTGAGTCGGATCTACTACAGATGCTATGGGAGTTGCTAAGATATCTATTGCCTGCTGCAACACATTCTTTGGCCTCGCTAGTGGAGGAAATCTTGACCTAGCTGCCTTTGGGGTAGCGTATGGATCTGGCTCCGGGTCCTAGCTTGCTCCTACATCTGGTGCAGTCATCATGATCTCAACGCAGCTAGCGGGGCGAGCGATACGTGAGCCACGAGTCGTGCTGAGAGGTGGTTCGCCTCCCTCGACGACGTGATGCGGGTGGACACAGGACTCGTCGATGCTAGTGTAGATCTTGTGGGCGCCATGGTTGATGAAGATCATTATGCGGAGGAGGGCGCCTAGCGAAGTTGCTAGCATTGTCGCTGACATAGTCCAGTAATCCAAAGCGTTGAACAAGCCCAGAGACGATGCGTTCGCCGGTGGCGATGATGATTCTCGTCCGGATCTTCACTCCTGCTAGTGCCGCTAGCCCCATGATGGGCACCAACTATCGTCGTGGTCGCATGGTAGATGCCATGTATAGGCTAAAGATGGGGCCAATAGCACTAGAGGTATCTAGGAAGGGATAGTGTGGTGATTCCACACACAGATGAGTTGTATTCACTAGATCAATAGTGGATTACAATTGCGCCGATGTTGCCAACTGTCATGGTGGTGGCATGGCAGATGCCATGTATAGGCTAAAGATGGGGCCAATGAGCACTAGAGGTTTCCAGGGAGGGATATTGTGGTGATTCCACACACATATGAGTTGTATTCACTAGATCAATGGTGGATTACAAGGGCTACTTGAGCTGTTCTTGGGGAGAAACAGCATGAACTTCTCTATTACCCACACAACTATCTAGGGTTTTCCCTTAGTAAAAATGGCCAACCCTCTCTATGGAGGCCCTGGTGCTCCTTATATAGGGGAGCCCAGGTTACAAGTTAGGGCATACGTGGAAGGCATATTCTCCAAATATGCCTCTCCCAAAATAACAAAGCGGTTCTCCTCTTTCCTATCTCTAAGATGATCCGGACTCATGGCGTAAGCCTCTCTGAGCCCCTCTGCGGCGCGGTGTCACCCAACATAGCCAATGTCACCTTTGTCGGCCCGTACTAGCTGGTCCATCCCTCTATCCTCTGCGCTCACGCTGCAGTGGAGAGAGAAAATGTTTGACCAAGAAGATTCCTTCCTTCTCTTGTAAGCCAAGTGTTAACCCGTCTTAGGCCTGGTTAACTCGGCCCTGTGGGTACATGCATACACATTACAAAGAGACTGCCGACATATGTTTTATTTTGTCCGAGGTAATGTTGGATGAACTCCATCTGGGCCATGTCTGCCATATGTCGGCTTGCCTTGAGGTGACTCGGCTAGCTTACGCTTTGACCTTGCCGTACCTTGGCTATTATGGCCATTATACCCCGGCATGACCCTACCCGGGAATATCCCCCAACACTACCAGATATAAGCCGTGCCTACATGCACGATGAAATAAGCCTTGACAGACGCGTCAAGTTCCCACACCTAAAACACTGGAATTCGACTATGTAAGCCTCCGAGGCAAGAGTCGAATTACGCTAGCATTATTCCAGATTCGAGTCATGGGACTTGAATTTGAGTACATAGCGTTGTTTTGCCCTAAGTCAGTTAAATGATCTCGATCCGTCGGATGAATCAGGCATGCATATCAACAATCCCTGTGACACGAACTGTGGCACCTGGAAGAACTTCGGATGAGCCTATGTCCCATGCACTCGAAATACTTATAGTCTCCACCCGAATCTACGATTCGGCTGGACACTCGGGGGCTACTGACATGGGTATACCCATGTTAGGTACTTGAGATTATCCTATATGGTTCAGCCCAAGAAGGAGTCCACGGTGCAATTGAAGCCCAGCAAGGTTTCAGGTGGCCCATTGGTGTTCGACTTCTTAAAGAACATGGCAAAGTGAAGATAGAAAATTAAAGGGGAAACCCTAATTTGTAACCGACTCGACCTGCTACCCCAAGACCTATCCTCTCTATATAAAGGCTAGTAAGGGGCAGCAAGGAGGACCAATACACACAAACACACACCCGCATACACCTCGCCAGATTGCATCTGTGCACCCTTGTACTTTTCGACTCCCTCGTAATCAAGAGCAGACAAGTAGGAGTAGGGTCCTCTACGAGGCCTGAACCTAGGTAAAACCTTGGGTCACCTGTGTGCTTGTTTGCTAGCCGATGGATGCCTCCAGCGCTCCCCACTTCCTCGAACCTAAGTCCATCAACAATGGTCATTGATGAGTTAACCCCTCGTCAATAATAGAGAGTGGGAAAACTAGAAAGAAAAAGTATAACTATCAATTTCAATTTAATAAGAATAAAATACAAGTGAAACAATTTAATGCAAAATTTTAATTATATGTTCCATGCAATGTGGCATGATGAACATGATGATGATGCATGGTGATTTCATGATGATGCAAGAAAATAAAAGAGCAAGAAATTTTATAGTTGGGGATTTCTCGGGGTGCTACAATTCGACACCACTAACAAGGGATCTCGCCCTGAGATTTGCTGTGTGGTACGGGAAGGAGGATTATGATCTGACCCTTCTCACTTCGTATAGATCCTCGTGACACCACAAACAAAGATTCTTGCTCCATCTTGAAATCGTTGAAACCACCAAAAAGAAGATGTCGCATCGCGTTGTTGAAGAGAACACTCCGGAGAGACAAAGGCAGAAGTAAAGGTCACAAAAGATAAGGACACCTGACATAGGTATGATTACTCAGGTACCTATGATTTTCTACCCAGGCTTGAAGAAATGCTTACAACCCATGAAGAGTCAAGATGATGGCCCAAAAGGAGCAACCGACAAAAGCTGTAGTTGTATTAGGAAAGAGGAAAACGGACCGACATCATGTTGGTATTGTAATTACGTATATGTAACCTATCCGCATACAGCTTTGAGACCCGACCTATTATATATAGGACGGGAGAAGCCTAGGAGAGACCACCAAACAATCCCCAAGCGATTTGTAATAGTGCGATTCACCAAATATTTAGGCGACTTTGACTCCATTATTCTCCTGACATCCGAGAAAATCCCCAACGTTCTCTTTTCCGCAAAACCCTACGTCCCTCTCCATGGACATTGCCGAGATTACACCTCGTCAATTGGCGCCATCTGTGGGAAACTTGAATGTTGGCACCATGGATTCGGTAGAACTCTCTTTTCCAAGAAGCAACCCAACAAAAGTGGTTCCACACTCGCCCACCCTTGTGATAATACCCACCAAATTCAACGACGGATCTAATCTAACCATCGGAAGCTTCCACTTCTGAGTAGAAGACCCCAAAGAATCACAAACTTCAGCCCTGACTACATCAGAACCGTCGGTGGAAACACTGCACTAACGGCGATACCAGCATCATCCGCCGGATCCTCCACGGAGGCCACGACAGAAATCAAAGCAGCCAAAGAAAACAAACAAGATGAGACCGATATGGGGGACCTTGATGGTCCTTACGACAATCTCTACATCGGATCAAACCCCCCACTAACTCCACCATGTGGAACAACCCAGCAAACCCTGAACCCAAAGAAAGAAGCAAAAGCATCGACTTTGGGATAAGGATGGCAGAAATCTACCCAGAACAGAAAACAATGGATTTCACTGATCCACCTGACAGTGCCTCCCTCGGTTCAGATGACGAAGACACATGCCCATACATGACACCCCACCAAGTGTGCATGGTCAACGGAAATACCTCGACACCACGTGACTCTAACGCTAACCCTATCCTTGATCCCAATGATATTTTATCGGATGACAATGGAGGAAACCAAAGCACTGAAGGGGACCACGGAAATGGTGGAGAAACAGCGGACAACCGCATAGTCCTAGGAGGAAGAGCAGAACCAAACGGGGAAGAGAGGCGAACTCTTCGGCTACCAGCGGCGGCATGGCAAAAGGCCAGGGAAGCAATTTCGGGTGCAGTTCCAATGACAGCCGATGCCTCACACGAAGATTTATTAGCATATCAATACTTGCTTCACCACAAGAAGAGGGACCTACTAAGGGTGCAGAGGCAACTCGACGAAAGAAAGAGGTTAGCCGACGAATCCAGCCTACGACGGGCACAACTAAGCTCTACTCGAAGGTCTCGGAGCGTAACAGGAGGATCACTGCTAGGAAGGGGAACATCTCGATTACAGAACATCCCTGAAACAGAAAGAAACGAACTAATTTGAGACCTTGATCTATTGTTTATGTCAGTAGATCAAGCAGGAAACATCAAAGAAAAAATGGCTCACGCAGCAATTTTGGCCGCACAAATATATCTGATCACAACTCAACCTGCACCCGACGATCCTCGTGTAACTCTCCACCGCTCCGCCCTGATGAACCTCGGCATGGTAGGAGCAACTCTCGCATAGGCAGAACAAGGAATTACGCATCAACCCGACAGATCCCCACGTTGTCATAGTAGCCCTCGGCAAGCAGGGAACACCCGACGATCGCGGTCGCCGCATCGGGAACATCTTTCAGGACTAGAGCCGCAAAGCAACACAAGAGACGAAAACCGCAGCCAAAGAGATCATAATGGTGACAATGAAACCACTACGAGTTATGCGAAGCCAGCTGTTTCACTCAGCGGATTCGCAAAACCTCAGTACCCCAAGAACCTGAAGCTTGGCTAGCAGATTACCTGGCCACTGTCAAGTTAGAGGGCGACTCTACAACCACCGCAATGCAAACTTTGCAATTGCACCTTACCGGCGCTGCAAGGTCATGGCTCAGACAACTACCCAAAGACTATATTCGTAGCTAGAACGATGTCGAAGACAAGTTCATCCGACACTTTCAGTCCACATTCAAGCGGTCCGCGTCTCTAGAGTAATTGAGGGCATGCAAATAGAAGCCCGGAGAGTCCATAAGAGCATTTATCCAGCGATGGAACATCATAAAGAATACAGCCAAATCTATATCCGATGAAAGGGCCATTGATGCCTTCAATGACGGCCTCCGTTGCCGAGAATTCATAGAAGAACTGAGGCGAGTCAAACCCAAGACAATCTCATAGTTAATGGACATAGCAAATTGTTGGGCTGATGGAGAGGACGCGTTACATAACAAACGACACAGTCACCCGAAGAAGACAGGTATAAGCGCGGCAACGACAGGATGCAACGAAATAATGACGGAAACTCGGGACCAAGTTACGTTGCAGCCAGTTTTTCGTGTCAAGGCAATAACATGAATGAGGACTACAACAACGGGTACCGCCGCAACAGGGATGAAGCAGGAAGAAGCCAATCAACATAGCAATATCAGTCACAAGCCCATAACCCACCCATTTCTGCAATGCAAATACTAGAAGGGCCCTATAATATGCACTTTTACGTCGACTCAGCAGGGAAAAGACAATCCAACCACCTCATGAAAGACTACCGAACATTCTTAAAAAAGCAAGAGCTATGCAATGCAAAAGCGACCAAAGCAGCAAGACGAGGATACACATCCACGCCTGGCATGCTGGCCATTGGTGCACCACCTCAGCTAGCAGGGTAGCCGCAAAACACAATTGATCAAAACACTGAATACCCTAGGTCAAAGGGGTCAATGTCAATGATTCAAAAAGGGTGTCCATCAAACAGAATTCAGAAGCTAATCACAAGACAAGTAAACATGACAGAGGTGGCTCCACCAGCCACACCCGAGTATCTCCACTGGTCAGAGCAGGAAATCACATTCAGCAGAGCTGATCACCCACATCGAGTACCAAGACCGGGTCATTCGGCCATGATAGTTGAAGCACAAATTGGCAGGTTCAACATGAGCAAGGTCTTCATGGACGCAGGAAGCAGCATAAACTTGATCTACGCCAAAACACTAAGGGCAATGAACTACCCCTTGGAAAATCTGGCACCAAGAGAAACATCCTTCCACGGCATAGTACCAGGTAAAGCCGAAATTCCTTTAGGTAAAATTTTCATTGACATCGTTTTTGGATCCAAAGAAAATTTGAGGCGGGAAAAACTCGAGTTCGAAGTCATGGACTGGCTACCGCAGTATCACGCGATCCTAGGACGCTCGGCTTTCGCACGATTCATGGTAGTCCCGCACTATGCGTACTTAGTCATGAAGATGCCAGCACCAAAGGGAATCATAACAGTAAAAGGAAGTTTCACAAGATCCGACAATTGCGATAGGGAGTTCAGCAAAATTTCTGAATCTTCAGGATGGCAACAGAGTTCGAGCAGCTCAAAATGACAACAACCGCAGAACCTCTGGCAGTAGCACATGTCAATCTCGACCAGGTCTTCGACACCACGAAAGACACAAAAGAAGTACATATCCACCCCACCGATACAAAGAAGATGACATTTGTGCTTCCAACCTTGGTCCCACATAGGAAGGCGCGCTCATCGAGTTCCTCCGTGAGCACTGGGAAATCTTTGCATGGCTACCTTCTGACATGCCGGGAATTCCCAGGGAACTCGCTGAGCACACATTAAATTTAGATGTGAAAGCAAAGCCGGTAAAGCAATTGCTTCGTCGTTTCGCAGAACCAAAGCGTAAAGCTATCGGGAAAGAGCTGCATCGCCTCACTAACACTAAATTTATAAAGGAACTGAAGAAAGAAGAATGGGTCGCAAACCTAGTATGCGTCCCGAAGAAAACACCAAAGAGCTGCGGATGTGCATTGACTTCACCGCATTAAATAAGCATTGTCTAGAGGATCAAATAATCGATGCAACTGCAAGATGTGAATGTATTTCCTTTTTGGATGCATATTTAGGATACCACCAGATTCGGATGAAGGAGGAAGATCAGGAGAAAACAACATTCATTACACCTTATGGTGTATTCTGTTACACAACAATGCCCTTAGGCCTCAAGAATGCCGGAGCAACATATCAACGGATGATGCAGAATTTCCTGGGAAGCCAAATTGGCACAAACGTGCAAGTATATATTGATGACGTGATAGTTACAACAAAACAAGGATCATCACTTATCAAGGATCTCGAAGAAACATTCAAAAATCTCAATAAGTTTTACATCAAATTAAACTCGACAAAGTGTTCCTTTAGAGTCCTAGCAGGGCAACTCCTCGGATATCTGGTATCAGCAAGAGGAATCAAAGACAATCTCGAGAAAATACAGGCAATTTTGACAATGAAAAAGCCAACAAATTTACGAGGTGTACAACAGTTGGCTGGGAGAGTGGCAGCACTCGGCCGCTTCATTGCTCGACTAGGAGAAAAGGCACTACCATTTTAGCTCTAATGAGGAATTCAGATAAATTCGAATGGACCGAAGAAGCTCAACGCGCTTTTGAAGACCTCAAAAAGACACTTTCAACGCCTCCTGTCATTGTGTCTCCACGAGAAAAAAGCCACTACTTCTTTACATTGCCGCCACAAATCAGGTGGTCAGCACGGTTCTGGTCGTGGAGCGACGCGAAGAAGGAAAACCCATGGTGTTCAGAGGCCGGTTTATTTTTTGAGCGAAGTCCTCTCGCCATCCAAACAAAGGTACCCACATTACCAAAAATTAGCATATGGAGTATTTATGACAGCACGAAAGCTCCGCCATTATTTTTCAGAACATCTGATCATAGTGGTCAACGAAGCACCTCTGTCGAACATCCTCAATAATCAAGAAGCAACTGGGCGTGTCTCTCTATGGGGCATCAAATTATCCCCTAGGTATATCACATATGAGAAGCGTAAAGCGATTATGTCACAAGTTCTGCCTGATTTCATCATGGAATGGACTGAGTTGCAATGCGCGGGTCCACCCGATCTTTCTAGCGCCTAGACAATGTACTTCGATGGATCAAAACAAACGGAAGGAGAAGGAGTAGGAGTCGTATTAATATCACCATAAGGCTATAAGATGCGGTATATACTTCGAATGAGCTTTGCGAATGCATCCAATAATGAAGATGAATATGAGGCCTTGTTGCACGGCATGTGGATGGATAAAGCTTGCGGTGCAACTCGCCTAAATTTTTTTGGTGATTCCAATCTTGTAGCACAACAAGCAATGAACAAGTGCGATGATCTCAGCGACCACATGATTTCTTACCATGATCTATATAGCATCATGGAAGCTCAATTCGATGGATGCGAAGTATCGCACATAGTAAGAGCAAGTAATGAAGAAGCCAAAAATTTGGCAAACATCGGGTCCCTGTGCTTACCAGTGCCACCCGAAGTTTTTTGGGAAGAAATATTTGAGTGTTCTATCAAAGCAAAAAGAGTTTCCGAGGTCATAGCACCCAAAACAGGAAAAAGAATAAGCCGCAAAAAGACTCGAGGGATCCATAAGAAAGTGCAAGCACAGAAGAGGCCATTGAAGAAGAACCAGAAATTGATGAGGTCATGATAATAGAACTGCATTGAAGAAGATATGACATTAGCCTAACGAATCAGTCGGAGATCCAAAGCCTTCAGGATAATTAAGGGAGAGTTATATAAAAGAAGTATTCCGGGTGTGTTACATCGATGCGTCACACCCGAAGAAGGGAAAACTATACTCAAGGAAATACATGAAGGAATTTGTGGCCATCATGCTAGCAACCGAGCAATTGCAGCCAAAGCATTCAGGGCAGGATTTTATTGGTTCACAGCAGTCCAAGATGCAAAAGACATAGTTAGAACATGTGAAGCATGCCAATGTTTTGCAACAAAACCTGGAGCACATGCCACTGAATTAAACCCTATAACTCTGGCTTGGCCCTTCGCTCAATGGGGACTTGATATGGTAGGTAAACTTCACAAGTCATCTCCAGGAGGGCACGTCTTTCTGCTAGTAGTTGTCGACAAATTTACTAAATGGATCGAAGCAATGCCGATCACCACTCAAGATGGAGCATCGGCTGAGAATTTTATACAGTCCATAGTATTTCGGTTTGGCGTGCCAAACAACATCATTACCAACAATGGAACTAATTTTACTTCCAATGAGTTTAAGGAATACCATGAGGAGATGGGAACCACGATAAGATACACCTCAGTAGCTCATCCGCAAACCAATGGACAAGTGGAAAAAGTCAATGGCTTAGTAACTGATAGCCTCAAGAAAAGGTTGCTCGCACCACTCGATGGAGCGAAGGGAGCATGGGTTGATTAGTTACCATCTATTTTGTGGAGTTTGCGAACCACCCATAATACTACAACACAAGAAACACCTTTCTTTTTGGTCCACGGTGTTGAAGCCGTCCTTCTAGTCGAAGTTTCACATGAATCTCCCAGAGTAGCTACATATGATGAAGAGGAATCAAGAGAAGTGCTCGAGGATGACGATGATGCACTCTATGAAGCTCGAGATGAAGCCCTGCAAAGAGCTACTATATATCAGCAAAACTTGCGCAATTATCATGGTCGACGATTACGCCCAAGGTCCTTCGTAGTAGGGGACCTAGTTCCGGGCCTCGTACAAGACAACCACTGAAAGCTGGAATCTCCTTGGGAAGGACCCTACAATGTTACAAAAGTTATTCCTGGAGGAGCATATCGTCTAAAAGAATAGAAGACATGAGTCAAATATTCCAATCCATGGAATGTCTCACAACTACGACGTTTTTATGCTTAAGAATTTATGTTTGCTTACAATTCAATAAGGCCTATGGCCCGTCTTTTAAAGCTAGAATATCTAGGCCAATGGCCAGGTGGTAATCCGCTAAAATAATGTATCATCAGTTGCGCCATATATATAAAGATAAGTTCTTCATACCTTTAGTTTTTGTTCATATCAACTCAAGGGGATTTTATATTTCTGGTCAAATTAACATCAATTATGAGTCTATGTCTAGATATAGGCATCCGAGCATAGCCTCGTGGGCTACTCCCATTGGAAGCACTGGCGCCCACCCGATAGAAAATTATGCATACCAAGTAAAGACAATAATCGCCTAAAAACCTATGAGTTTTACATTAATGTATCCTCAGAAGGTTACTCCCATCAGGAGCTTTCATAAAGTATCAAAATATCTGATAAAATTCAGAAATACTAGCAGCCCAGCAGGGCAGCCGACAAAAAATCAAATATAAAATTTTGGATCGCATCCAAAAGCGATAAAACTCCGAATGCCATGTTCAAAAACATGAAGGTAAGACCCCGGGATTCGTCCTGTGTGGCCTGATAATCGCACAAGAATGTGGTTTGCTAGCAGTATATTTGTATCTACAATACGATGAAAAATCCCGACGGACGCGTTGGGTACCCGATAAAATAGAACTGGAATTCAGTATTCGATAAGACCTTAGTGGCCCGAACTGAGTTACGCTAGTAATAAATCCCGAGTTTAGGCCTGTGGGCTTGAATTTGATGTGGGACAACCTTACTTTTTCCCAGGAGCAATTAACTGATTCTCGATCCGTCGGATGCATCAGGCTTGTTGTACCAAGTCCCTATAAAGTTAAAAAATAATAAAAATAAAGGGAAAGAACTAAGCATATCTTTGAGATTCGACCCTCTATTGTTCAGGTAGAGTCTCGGGGGCTACTAACATATGTATGATTACTCGGATACCTATGATTCACTACCCAGGACTGAAGAAATGCTTACGACCCATGAAGATTCAAGATGATGGCCCAAAAGGAGCAACCGATAAAAGTTGTAGTTGTATTAGGAAAGAGGAAAAAAGACCGACATCGTGTTGGTATTGTAATTACGTATATGTAAACTATCCGCATACAGCTTTGAGACCCGGCCTATTATATATAGGACATGAGAATCCTAGGCGAGACCACCGAAGAATCTCCAAGTGATTTGTAATAGTGCGATTCACCAAATATTTAGGTGACTTTGACTCCATTATTCTCCTGACATCCGCCGAAATCCCCAACGTTCTCTTTTTCGCAAAACCCTAAGTCCTTCTCCATGGACATTGCTGAGATTACACCTTGTCACCACCTCTAACTTCGATAGAATGAGTAGAAATCTCATTAGTCCATCGGCTAAATGGTTATGACTCCATCATGCACTCAAAGCATTACTCTGCACATGAATAGGAGAATCGCGCAACTAAACTCTCGGAGTTAAGACTGAAGATATTGACAAGTGGTGTTCAGAAAAATTAAATATGTGTTGCACACTGTTCATTGGATCCGAAGTAGATGATCAAGCAATCATGTTGTAAAATAGTGGAAGATATAATAAAAAATTAGTGAAATTCAGTGAAATGAAAGGTACAATAGATGAAATATTAATCAGACGGCATGAAACCCAGATGTAGAAGCACCGTTTCTAAAGGAAGGAATCAAAATCTTAAAGGTACGACGGAAATCCAACCACAAGAAATCCCATAGTCGAAGAAAAGTAAGAGAATAGATTCAAAACACAAGAAGGTAAGAGGATAATATCATAGAGGTAAGGAGTAAAAATAGAGCTCCTCAGATCTATCAAACGAATTTTTCAAAATAGTTTTGACACTCTACATCGTACTTTAGCTAGGTTAACATACAGTCTGGACTAGTGGGGTATCGAAACCAAGGATCTGATACCACATGTAACACCCTTGAATAGACCCTATCCAAATTTTATTGATTCATGCCAACCCGCATAGAAATGATTCGATAATGCCCACCAAGCACTCACGTGCGGGTGGAAAACAATATCATTACATAATAGTCCATGATGGAACACACAAGAACATATATGTACAACAATGACTCCTCAAGTCAAGCATACAAATATACATTATAAAGATCCAAATCACGTTAAAAGCGATACAACATCTGAGTACAGATAAGATGCAAATTGGACTAAGACTCGTGAAGAATAACCAATGGCGTCCATAGCCTTGCTTGGGCCAAGCCAGAAGGGTAACCTTGCTAACGTTGCTGAACTCATACCTATCAAAGAAATGGGGTGCCGACAAAGGGCAAAGGAAAAAAGGGAGTCATCAGTACTGAGGCCAGTACATGACGAGTCTTATAATTTGGCGGCTCTCACCTACAAAGGTATGGTGAGCTTAGCAGTAGTAAAGAATTCACTAAACAACCTATAGAGACATGATACAACTGTTAGCTATTATAGAGGGGTAAAAGAGACCTATTCGGAACTAACCTAATACTAACAACAAACATAACCCATCCTGGGATTTCCCCCTCGAGAGAAAATGAGGAAGTCCTTCCAAGGAACTCACACAGTTGGCGGCTTATTAATCATTTCATTTTAGTTGCCATACTTACTAGTCACGTCAGATCCATGTCAAATTCATCATACTACTTTAGTGTAAGTTATCTATGATAGAGAAACTGTGCTCCAAGTTTAACCGTCGACACGGCTTTTTGAAAAGATTTAACCCTGCATGGGTGCACAAATAGAAACACACACACGATCAACCTCGAAAGGAGCAAAACAGATAAAAACAACAAGGCATCACAACAAAACCATTCTAAAAAACCATAGAATGTTTTGGGAGCCACCCAAAATAGCTACCCGTACGAGGTATAGATATTCCTTGTACGGGACTAGAGGTTGCATGCACTTGTCACGCGAGCATAGGCCATAGAAAATATATTCTCGTGATAGAGTGCCGCACCTACGCAACAGTAATAAACTCTCATCGAGCAACAAGTTATAAATGTGGCATAACATGGCATGACATGGCATATGTACAGTAGGTAACATATAAAGCCCAAAGTAGTTGTGGCCCCGAAACATTCTTCGGAATCAAGTTCAAGCCTAGGGGATCCTAGAAAGTCTACTGCATGTGGATAGTGCAATAGTTAAGGGACATGTTTCAAGTACTCGGGGTCCTAGGTGGACACAAGTGGGCGAGATAAAAGCCAAATATCAACTAATTCCCACCGCTGCCTCTTTATTAGTTATATCTACTACCAACACTTTAACTTTCAAGTAGTAAGTGAAACCATGATTATCTCTAGCATTAAGCATATGGCAACCTACCAACAACTATGGAACTTGACAACTCGAATTGACACCTGAGCAAGCAACTACGACTCGCAAGGCTAACTATCTACCAAGAAAACGGACAATAGGAAGTGGTCAAGGCAATATAGATTATAGATAATATAAATGATATGTAGACTAAAGCATCACAACACGGTTAGCAATAGAGAGAAGTAAAGCCATAAAGATAAAATAGGTAGCAGGGGAGAATGCTTGCTTGGGAAACATTGTCGAAGATATATCCAAAGACCTTGTCAAAGATCACAACAACTCATCGTCCTAGCCGAGAAGAAGAAAATCATGAGAGGCTGCCTCTATAGATGTATGGCTCGGGGAAGGCCAGCCGACGACGGTGATGACGGCGAAGACAAAGTTAACGGTGATCTATGCAAAGGAAGCCTGACTCATCCCAAGAAGCTTCGGCTCATATCCTTCAACAAAGTGGGTAAGACTGCTTGGTTTCATTCCCAACATGAGCTTGGCCTAGAAAAGTCCATGGCATCGACATGGTTGGGGAAGGTGGTCGTGTTACTCACAGCGAGGTGGAGAGGAAAAAGAAAAAAATTGATCAATATGGGGATGGAGTGGTTGGGAGAGGGCCTATCTAGGTTCCTCTTTGCTTCTTCTTTAGAGGACAGGGGAGGCGATGATGCATGGGCTCGGCGTGGCGAGGAGCACATGATCGAGCATGTAGAAGAAAAACATGACAAGGGTGTTGAAAGGGCATGTATGCCCCATGTGTGGTTTTGGTAATTAATGACAATCTCTATGGACTAATGAATTGAGTTTCACTTGTAGGTTTGTCCATGCGCATCGCTTGGCCCATGTGTTGGGTTCAAGGTTGAAAAAGAAGAAGCAATGTCCAAGGGCTTTGTGCCTATTGGAATCAAGTAGTAGAAGAAGAAGATCAAGTATGTCTTAAAGAAGAAGAAGATGGATTTCCTTATGGCAATCTTCAAGACATCATCAAGAACTGAAGTGCAAGCTCAAGGTGTGCCCTCTCTAAAAGATCTCTTGCTTGGAGCTTGTCATCCTCGGCGATCATGGAGTGATGAAGACAAGTTCAAAGAAGAGGTTTCCCTATGGAGTATGGAGGAGTATTTCACAAGTATTCATCAAGCAAGAGAAATCAAGAAAGGCATTCCATCTTGAGAAGGACAAGACGGTCTACATCAATCTCAATTGGAATGCTCAAGGCAAAGGTATGATCTTGATAGGTTTTCTATTTTACTGGTCTCTTGTGTTGGGAGACCGGGTTTAGGATAGATAGCCGTACTATCAAGAGGGGCTCTCGGGTGAGTAGCTCGATCGTATCTTTTGGAGAGAGCTCAAACATTTGCATACATAACATCATATTTCTTGGTTGGTTCTTGTCCATGTGAGGATCTAGAGCTTGTGGCTATCTTCATAACAAGCTCTAATTCATCAAAAATGGATTTCCCTTGCATATCTTATTGCCTTTTTGATCTTGCAGGTTTTCCGGCTCCACACATTCGGACATATCTCACATATATATTTATGGTATTTTCCCCCTTGGTGATACCCAATATTTCGTTATCTTTCCAACAAAATTGGTTTCATCTCATTCAGAGTTTGGATGCGAAAGTTATTACAGTTTTGGTTGCAGAAGTTATTGCAGTTTTGGTTTCTGGAGTTTCTCTGACCGAAAGTTCCGGCTCTCCACCGGTAGTACCGCTAGGGCATTTGTGCCATCGGTAGTACCGGTGGAAGTTCCGGGGCCACTTCCGGTCATCCTAGTTTCGGTTCAGTATGGTCTCTATTTTGGTGTGTTCTATTTGGCGGAACTTGGGCCGGTACTTGACCGGAAGTACCACTCGGACTTTTGCCACCAGTAGTACTGGTGGAAATTCCGGTCCAACTTCCGGTCATCTTTTGAACCCTTCAGTATGCTCTCTGTTTTGGTCGCGTCTATTTGTCGAAACTTCGGCCGAAATTTCCGGCGGTAGTTCTGGCCAGTATGCTTTCTCTTTTCACCTCGCGTTTCTGACCATTGAAAGGGTGTCAACGGTGGTACCTCCCACCCAACGGTACTACCGGCCGAGCACAAATCTATCATAACAGGCAGATCAGGGAGCCCTTTAAAATGATCTGCTCTTCCCCTTCGTGGGCGGCAATTCTTTTGGTCCATTTTTCACTCTCTCTCTCTCCTCCATTGTTGACCTTGAAGAGCTTGCCCTCTCCCCTGCCCCCTCCTATGATTCTTGCATCTTTTTGAGGGATTTAGAGAGGAGATCTAGATCTACAACCCTCACCAAACCAAATCCCTTCTTTGTGAAGGAATCGTTGGGATCTAGATCTTGGAGAGTTTTGTGTTATCCTCTTGTGTTCTTCCTCTCTTATTCCCCCAATAGCTTTTGTAGCTTTGGTGGAATTTGAGAGTGAAGGACTCGCCTCTTGTATTTGGTGCATAGATTTGAGTTCTCCTTAGATATTTAGCGAGTTCAAGCTCTTGGGCTTGTTACTCTTGGGTTCTTGGAACCCTAGACAGTTGTGTGGAGTTATGGTGTGTTCAGTTGAATTGTGGAGGTTCCCCAAGCTTGTGGCATGTTGTGGCATTGTGGATCCTTTGTGGCGTTTCTTGTGAGTCCTCCAATTGAGTTGTGGAGTTTTCCCCAAGCCTTGTACGGGTTCGGTGACTTGTGGCGAGCTCACATGAGAATAAGTTGAGCCTTTTGTGGCATCGGTGAGTTGTCTTCCTTCGCATCTTGGGGTGAGGCCTTGTGTGGCATTGGGTGAGCATCGATCCACCACACCTCAAGGTGAACCATTTGTGGCGTTCGAAGTACATTGCGCCACCGCACCTCTCCAATGGAGAAATAGCTTCTTTGGAAGTGAACTTCGGGATAACAAATCATCATCTTCGCATCCATCAGTTATCTCTCACCTGACCCCTTTACTTATGCAATTTACATTGTGATAGCCATCGTGCTTGAAGTATTATATCTTGATATCACCTTGTTGCTTGTCTTGCTTAGCATAGGTTGCTGGTGCACTTAGTTAAACCTAGTGGATATAGGTTTTGGCCTAATAAATTAAACGTTAGTTTTATTCCGTATTTATTAGAACCTAAACCGTAATAATTTTAAACTCCTATTCACCCTCCTTTCTAGGCAACATCCGTTTCCCTTTCAAGTGTGGTGCTAAATCAGGTCAAGGGAGGAGTATAGAGAAGGGGTTCAGGGATCCGGCTTTGACCTGATCTATGTTGCATGAAGGGCTCAGCTGGCTGGTTTGGGCCGGGTGTAGCTAGATAGGGATTAGGTTGGTTCGATGCACCAGGTAGATAGGCGTGGTTGCACCATGGGCTAGGAATAAAAGAAAAGGGCAATATCCACATGTATGGAATATGGAAGGAGTAGCATGTGCTCACATCGTAGAAGAAGAAGACATAAAAGAACAAGATAGGTGGAATGGAAAGATTATAGTGGATGGATCCTCACTATTACAAATGGGCATGATTTAGAATCCACCTAGCAATATATTATAACCCATGTGTCACATGTGTGGTAGAAATAGAAAGAAGATTAAATGGATAAGATAGAACCCACAAGATATGAATAGGATAGATTAAAGAAATGATGCCTCCAACTCAATTTGGTAATTTAGGAAAAATAGAATTAGCAAGACATGGGATCCAAAGACATTATGGTTCCATCACATAGGGCACCAACTAGAATATAATAGAGAGAGGAAAAATAGAACTATCAATTTTAATCTAGCAAGAATCAAATACAAGTGAAACAATTTAATGCAACAATTTGATTATATGTTCCATGCAAGGTGGCCTGATGAACATGATATGATGCATGGTGATGCCATGATGATGCAAAAAAAATTAAAAGAACAAGCAATTTCATAGTAGGGATTTCTCGGGGTGATACACGTTTATTCTTCTGTCACCAATCATAGATAGGATTGCGTCGCCCACCACCTTATGTTGTCATCACACGCCTCTACTCCAACCTTGACATGAACTCATCTCTAGCAAAGCATCGCTAACGCCGTACCAATGACGATGTGCACGCATCCCAAGGGATGCCTTCACGTGACGTCACCGGCTTCTTCACCAACACGTCGCCACTTCTCCAGCTCGTCTTCGCCGACATGAACTAGGATAATCGTGCCCGAGTACAGGCTTCACTATCAACAAAGGGCACAGTTGCATCATTGTTGGTCATCATCGTCAGCAACAATCTGCACCAACAACTCAGCCGCACGTACCGCATAATTGCCGCCACCACCAAGCAAGGTCTTCGTTAACACCATCGGATTCTGTGTCGCCATGATCATGCATGTAGATGAATAAAATGGGTTTGATCCTCGACATCTACAACCCCTCCTTCAATAAACGCGAAAAATCTCTTGCATGTGGATCAATAAAACGAGTTCGATCACCGATATCCACTATCGCTACAATTCAATCGCCATCCATAACCACTTTTCCATCTTCGTCCACCACGACATCGCTGCCAGAGTTGCATTCTAAACTTTATTTGCACCGCTTGTGCTAAATTTTCTTCTTGCAACTACAACGCCGCAACCAACCGTACATGGAGGTCTTCTCTATTGCTCCCTCCGACTCTAGCTCACATGGTTCGTAGTGATCCCTGTCTTCACACGTTCGGTATTGGCAACACCGACGCGTGCCTTCGTTCCCACGCACGCTCCCGAGTTTTGGCAAGCTCGGCACGACATGTCGCCTACCTCTACAATCACAACTCTAGCTATGTTTACCTTGACTGCGGATGCAACTGCCTTTTACTATTTTATATGTGACTCCCCCCTGGCTCAATGACGACACCGACCACAACTACATCAGCCTCAACAACTTCATCAACGGTGACCATATCACCAACACTCTAACAACACCATCGACCACGACTACGACGCCCTCACTCTCCGTTACATTGACATTGGCATCATGGGCTATCATACACCGATATCCTCTCCAGTCGGCGCCTTCGGCTTATGCTCTAGTCGGACCGTCTGCGACGCTCCTGCTGTTTGCGTCACTACCGATCGGACCGCGGGGGTGTTAGAGTACACCACGGTTAGATATTAGAGTAGATCACGAATTGCTATATTTGGTAGTTTAGGATTCTACATCTACTAGGCTTCTTAGTCTTCAAATCTTCTAGTACTATATAAACACTCCAAGAACTTACGATGCAATCATGCAATACACAATATCAATACAATCAATATACTCCCTCCGACCCATATTAGTTGACTCGAATTTATCTAGATTCGGATGTATCTAGACATGTTTTAGTACTAGATACATCCGAATCTTGATAAATCCAAATCGGAGTGAATATTTCGGCAATCCTTTGGATTAAAAAAACTCGATCGCAAGATGTATATGTAAAGATACACAACGTAGTTTATCATCACTTCCTGATTATCTAAAGATCGTCACAGCTCGACCATGCGTTCCAGTGTACAGATTGGCTACTTTTGTGCATTGCCATCCCCTTGCATGATTCTGCAATCCTATTTTTATCTTTGCGATGAAAAGGAGGCCTTGTCCCTGGACCAAAGCAGCCTGCAGCGGCCTTTTCACCAATTCCACGCATGAGCTGA
Source organism: Avena eriantha (assembly GCA_910589775.1). Taxonomy (NCBI): domain Eukaryota; kingdom Viridiplantae; phylum Streptophyta; class Magnoliopsida; order Poales; family Poaceae; genus Avena; species Avena eriantha. The sequence goes on from OU342741.1 coordinate 463,120,922, forward strand.
CAATGGTACGAGGGGTCCAAAAGTTCACACGCACAAGAAAACAGAGCATGCATCAACCAAACCCCCACACTGCCATCGGCATGGCACGCACAACATTCCATTTCAACAATCAATCAACACTCCCTTTCACCCTCTCCTCTCGGCTCCCAACCCTTTTTTGATACTCACACAACTCAGAGCATCTATTCATCACTCTTTGACTCCACTCACTCTCGTATCTTCTCCCTCCGTCTTGAAGCTTTAGCATAGTTTTGGTGAACCACCGCCTCAACCAATCCAAGGAAACAGAACCACCGCCGCCGCCCCGCCAAAACCCTGCTTCTTATGCCCTCCAATCCCCATGCTACCACATGCCATTGCAGCACCACCCTTACTACATCCATGGCCGCCGCAGCTCGCCGCACCCTGCCTCTCCGTGTCCCACTGCTGCTCCTAGCGCTGCTGCTCGGCATCCAGCTCGCCGCGGCGCTTAACCAGGACGGCGTGCAGCTCCTATCCTTCAAGTCCGCCCTCCTCGCCGACCCGCTCGGCTCCCTCGCCGGCTGGGGCTACGCCGACCCCACGCCCTGCGCCTGGAACGGCGTCGTCTGCCTGGCCTTCCCCGCCACGCCCGCCGCGACGTCATCATCAGATGAGATGAGGGTGGTCAGCGTCATCCTGCCCAACGCGCAGCTCGTGGGACCCATCTCGCCGGAGCTGGGCCGGCTCGAGCACCTCCGCCACCTCGACCTCTCCGGCAACGCGCTCAACGCCACACTCCCCGCCGGCCTCTTCCGCGCGCCCGAGCTCCGCGTCCTCTCGCTCGCCAGCAACGGCATCACGGGGGGCCTGCCGGAGGAGGTCGGCAACCTGCGCAGCCTCCGTGCCCTCAACCTCGCCGGCAACGCGCTCCAGGGCGCCATACCGGCCAACCTCACCCTGCTCCAGAACCTCACCGCCGTCTCCCTCGCCAGCAACTACTTCTCCGGCGCGCTCCCCACCGGCGGCTTCCCGGCGCTGCAGCTGCTCGACGCCAGCGACAACCTGCTCAACGGCACGCTCCCGGCCGACTTCGGCGGCGCCGCGCTGCGGTTCATCAACCTCTCCTCCAACCGGATCGCCGGAGCCATACCGGTCGAGATGGCGTCGCGCCTGCCGCCCAACGTCACCATCGACCTGTCCAACAACAAGCTCACCGGCGCGATCCCGGCGGTGAAGCCGTTCCTGGCACAGAGGGCGACGGCGTTCGCGGGCAACGACAAGCTGTGCGGGAGGCCGCTCGACATCCTCTGCTCCGACGCTTCCGCCACCGCCGTGGATCCACCGAGCGTCGTGGCGACGCCGCCAAAGTCGCCGCCGGCCCTTGCGGCGATACCCAATGACCCAAACGAGGCAATGCCCGGCGGTGACGGTTCTGGAGGGAATGCATCAGGAGGAAGACAAGGTAGGAGGATGAAGCTGGCCACCATCCTCGCCATTGCCGCGGGCGACGTGGCCGGCATCGCCATCCTGTTCCTGGTCTTCTTCTACGTGTACCAGGTGAGGAAGCGAAGGCAGCGGCAGGGGGTGGCGAAGCAGAGGATGGGAGCGACGGTGTTCAAGAAGCCGGAGCCGCCGTCGGACGAGTCGCCGGACGCCGTCGGCCGGAGCCTCTCGTGCTGCCTGCGGAAGAAGGCTGGAGACGACAGCGACTACACAGAGGATGAGGTCACCGACACGTCGACCACCTTCGCGGCCAAGGAGGCGAACCACAACGCAGACAAGGAAGTGGCGGCCAAGAGGAAGGCGAAAGAGTCGGTACTGGTGACGGTGGACGGCGAGGCGGAGCTGGAACTGGAGACGCTGCTCAAGGCGTCGGCGTACATCCTCGGCGCGGCGGGCGACAGCATCGTGTACAAGGCGGTGCTGGCCGACGGCGCCGCGCTGGCGGTGCGCAGGATCGGCAGCGACGACGCCGGCGTGAGGCGGTTAAGCGAGTTCGACGCCCAGATGCGCGCCATCGCCAAGCTCCGGCACGGCAACATCCTCCGTCTCCGCGGTTTCTACTGGGGCCCCGACGAGATGCTCCTCATCCACGACCTGGCCGCCAATGGCAGCCTCGCCAACGTCTCCGTCAAGAGTAAGCATCCACAAGAAGTTTCCCGTGTCGATACGTACATACGCTTCACTGCTGACACGATCGATCGATCGCTGCGCAGGGAAGGCCGGGTCGTCGCCGATCAACCTCGGGTGGAGCGCGCGGCTGCGCATCGCGCGCGGCGTGGCGCGAGGCCTGGCGTACCTCCACGACAAGAAGTGCGTGCACGGCAACGTTCGGCCCAGCAACATCCTCCTCGACGCGGAAATGGAGCCGTTACTCGCCGACCTGGGCATCCACCGGCTGGTACGCGGCGCCGGGGACAGTAGGCTCAAGCCGGCGGGGCGGTTCGGGAGCAAGCGGTCCGCCAAGAGTCTTCCGGACCTGTCGCCGCCACCACATCAACCTGGAACAGCAGGGGCGGCGAGCCCGTTCGCCGGGCCTTCGTCCTCCTCCGCCGACGCCGCGGCGCACTACCAGGCGCCAGAGGCAGCCAAGAACCCGTCGAAGCCGAGCTCCAAGTGGGACGTATACTCGTTCGGCATGGTGTTCCTCGAGCTGGTGGCCGGGCGCGCGCTGACGAGCGTGGAGCTGTGCCAGTGGACGGCGGGGGAGGAGAAAGGCCAGCAGCACGCGTTCCTCCTGGCCGACGCGGCGCTGCGGGGGGAGATGGAAGGGCGGGAGGAGACGCTGGCGATCTGCCTGAGGCTGGGGTTCGCGTGCTGCGCCACGGCGCCCAACAAGAGGCCCGCCATGAAGGACGTGCTCCAGGCGATCGACCGGATACCGTCTCCTTCCTCGTCTGCGCAGTGACAACCTTTACGCATTGTTCTGACCATATCCTTCCCCTCTTCCGAGCTCGTTCTTCCTGTCGATTTCTCCATTTTTGGTGCTTGTGTCTTGTCTGTACCATACAATTTTTCTCCGGTCCAATTTCTGAAAGGAATTGGGTGCGTACGTGTTTGTGCATCTCAGATGTTGATGTTTCACGATCTATCTATACAAAATAAGACAAACATGTCTTCACACCAACCTACAAAGCATTCATCCCTCATCATTCATCTGCGTCATCAAAGCGGTTTGCATGCATCTTGGTCAATAGCGGCTTGATTCTTGAAATTTTCAAGACAAAAAGCAACAAAAAACATCTCCAGGACCAATGCCTCCCTGTTTCTCTACCTACATTCTTTGATTCTCTTTAAGATGGATACATTCTTGATCACAAGTAGTGTGTGTCTATATATATACTCCTGCGTGGCCAAAATTGTGACCAAAAGGTCATTACGTACGACATTCCATACAATGGCACTGTATGACATGTCTATACCATTTGCCTCTTATACATCTTCTCATGTTGCTATACCTGTTGTAGTAGCAACATTCATTTTCAGTGTACAGATGTATTTCTTGGCAGTGTACCATCGAGCGAGAATACTAGGATCTGGTACAAGTAGTACAACACCCGTGATCCTTGGGTCGACAGCGACACAAACATGGATCCCAGATATATTCTATTTGCGCGCCAGAAAACTCCAAAAAGTGTTGGGACTCGATCGGGGTCATGGATGGGCACCAACCACTCTCGTCTCAGACAACAAAACAATGCACATACACCCACTCCCTGCTGCAGGTTTTGTACGGGTACAACATTATCATAGTGCAAATATACTCAGCGCACCTTGCTGGCTAGTACCGTGTTTTGTTCTCTGAGCTCTCGGTTAAAATGAATCTAGCTGTTTAGGTTTTCCATGGCTACCAGTGCCGTCAAGCAGACGAAAAGTATACTGAACTGGCCAGCCACATGGAAAACAAGATTTCATGAAAAGTAATCTCGTAACACCACCGTGTACACATTCTTTACTACGTACTCTCGTATTGCAGAAAGCAACTGTTATAATCAGCGTATGAGTATGAAAAGGTCAATACCCACCTTTTTTTACAGAGGCAACTTTGGGTAGTAAGCAGAATGCTAGCAAAGGCTCTTGCATCTTTATTCCAAAGTTCAGAAAATTGAAAGAGCACGGATAAAAAAATATGATTTCAGACGTTTAGCTAGTGATGATTGATGAACAAGAGTCAGTGGGAAAGCAATCATGGTTGACATTTTCGCTAAATGTAATGGAAGGGAAATATTCGGACGGCCAACGCTTTGCTCTTTTTCTGCAGGGTTTAGTACTTTCAGATGCTGGCTGGGCTCAGGGGCTTTTGTTCGGTGTGGTCAAAGGGCTGTTGATTAGGCCAACTGACCCATTGATGAGACCTTGCCACTTCCTTCGTCTGCACAAAGCTAATCATTCTCGCGGCGAGGGTAGCAATCCAGGCGGCAGCTGCTACGTACGGGTGGGGTCCAATCCGGAGATCCTGTGATCTACTACTTCAAGAACCCAACTTTGCAAACCTTGACAATCAACCAATCCAACACCAAGTGTGTTTGGTGATAAAAATGATACTCTAAAGTATTACTACCTCCTTTCCACAATGTGCGAGGGAGTATAAAGACTTGCATGCGTATCATCACGATTATGTAAGTGTAGTGGCATTGGAACATTGATCAGTGTGTTCTGCTGCGAGGGATTTTGAGCTAACCTTGCCATGGTAACGTGAGCACTTGCCAACGGAAGCACGATATCGTGGTGCTATAAAAATAATCACCAATTTAGCGCATGTGGTCGTTTTTTCTCCTCCAGCAGGCACTGCATAATTACGCGTGCGCCAAAAAAAATCCACGCGTGGAAATTTGCACTCCACGGCGCACCAAATTTGGTGCACGCCGTCTAGCGTGTGCTATCACTTGGCGACGCGCGTGAAGCCCAACTGCCGCCGCGCCTCCCCGCACCTACCCGAGCTCGCCACAGCAGGTATCGAAGCGAGCTGCCGACTGTTTGGAGTGGTGGAAATGGTTTGGAGCACAACGTTGAACCCTCCTTTTATTTGTTGTTTGTTGTATTGTTGGAAAACAATTTGTTGTAGTGTTGATAAAAAACTTGTTGTATTTATTAGTGAATAATTCCTATATTTGTTGAATTATTCATGTACGTTGTAATAATGACTAGACAATTTTTTGTTAAATTTATTTGGGTTCGTTTGATCTTTTTGATTCTATAGTTTATTGTGAAACATGTTTGCGCCGGCGTCGCGCTGCTGGGTCCTTTTTTGCTCTATTTTCGCACGTCAATTTTAGCGTGTTTGCCGGAGGAGAAACACCGTGCACGCGCTAAAACTGGATCGCGCGCGATGCATATCATTTTTACGGTGTCACGATATCGCGCTTCTGTTGGAGTTGCTCTAACACACACCGACACACTTGAGCTGATTCACGCGTCACATACTCCGCTTCACCGTTAGGCCATCTCCACCGGCCCATCCCAAATTGGACACCTAATCTATCAAATTCGGTCTGTTTGCTGGCTAGGAGGACAAAAACGGACACACGTCCAGCCCAACCTGGTAGGTGCCCCAACGGTGCCATCCTCGCATCTTGTCGGAGCCATCCCCGCATCTCGCCGAAGTCGTGGCCGCGCCGGAGCCCGCATCCTCGCACAGGAAGCTAGCGTCCCCGCGCCGGAGAGGAGCACGACCATTGTCCCTCGCCATGTTCGCGTGCCTGCGCCGGAGCTCGGGGCAGCGGAGGCACTCGGGGCGGCGGAGCTTAGGGCCGTGGAGCTTGGGGCGGTGGATCTTGGGGTGGAGGAGCATGGGCGGCGGAGTTTGGGGTAGTGGAGCTTGGGGCGGCGGAACACGGGGCGGCATGCGTAGGGGAGGCGGGGCGGCGGTGGCGAATGACCGCAGTTGTTCCATGGCGACAGTGGTGGTGTAAGAAGTGGGATAGGTGGGAACATGTGTGTGTGACGTGTGGGCCACTGGGCGAACAGGGGTGGACAGGCCGGAGGCATTTTTATGTCCGTTTTACGGGAAATCCAGCCAAAGTTTGGGGAAGAAATTGGGTGGTCCAGACCAAAAAAGGACAAATTGATATTTGCGGTGGATCGTTGGGTGCTGCATTTTATCTGGACAGACAGAAATGGGATGAATCTGTCCGTTTGCCGGGGCCTTTGGAGTAGTCCTTATGTCCTGCACCCTCCGTTCCGCTTTTCTGATAAAAACAGTCCAAATAAACTCGCCATGGCCGCTCCGACTTATATCAAGCTGATTCATATTTTTTCTTGAATTTTTGGGCTGGTCTTATGGCTGGAAAAAACCCTTCTGTGTTTTGAATCGTTTTCCATCAAGGATATATCAGAGATACGTATTTAGGAGGACAAGTGGCTAGGCAATGCTACTAACCGGGAACAGTATCCTGCTTTATATGCTGTAGTTCGTTGAAAAGGTGATACCATAGCTAAAATTATGGAGTCCTCCCCTCCAAATATGACGTTCAAAGGTTATTTGCAAATATGACGTTCAAAGGTTATTTGATTGGGCGCAGGATGATATCTTGAAATACCTTGCTGCAATGCTTAGCTTTAATCCATCGCCGGTTATTGATGAATTTTATTGGAATCTCCTCGAGAATGGTAAAATCCTAGTTGATTCTATGTACCAAGGTCCAACCAGACATACCAGATAACATAGGAACATCTAAAAGATGAAGATACCACTTAGAATTAAGAAATTCGATGGTATTTTTGTTCGTGGGGTTATCCTTACCAAGGACAATCTAGTCAGGCGAAATTGTCCTGGGAGTACAGAATGTGTTTTCTGTTTTCATGATGAGACAGTTAAAAATTTATTCTTTCACTATAAATTTGCCCGTTCTATATGGTCAATCATCTTAGTAGCTTCAAACTTGTATCCAGCTTATAGCATTGCCAATATTCTTGGAAATTTGCTATAGGATATAGATTACAAGTACATAATTCTTCCTAGGGTGGGATCCATTGCCATTATTCGTAGAAATGATGCGGTGTTTAATGATAAAAAAATGTTCTCTCTTGTATATTATCCACATATGTACAAGTACTTTCTGCCTATGGTCATCTATACATCAGGTTAAGTTTAAGATCTATTTACGGAGGTGTCTACACATCTAAAGGATATGGTGAGAGACTTTCCTACCCAACATGTGTAGCAGCACAATTTATGGATTGGCCATTCACCACTTTAGGCATTTTTACAATTTCTTATCATGATTTGTAGTTCGCTTTTATATTTATTTTTATGAGACTTCTAGACTTGGATCGGTTGTGTGCATTCTAGTTATGCAGATGTCGGGTATAATGCTTAAAATTCTCTAATTAATAAAGGCGTATTATATATAAAAAAAAGTATGTTCACTTATTTTGGATCCGTGTGTAGTCATATTGAGATATCCAAACCATCTTATAAGTCAAAAAGAATAGCACGAATTCATCCTTGAATACCCTTTCTTTTAATGAAAAATCGTTATTTTATATCAACACATCGGGCATTCGAGCGATAATCAGTGGAGCTTGGTGGCGACTGAGCCAGGGACATGTCGAGGAAGGGAGATGACGAGGACAGAAGAGAGACTGTGCGAGCTTAATTTGTCTTGAAGTAGTGTGAAAACAAACATGACTGAATTTGTATTTCATTAGTGTATACTTACTGTATTCCGTAGCAACAAAAGGCACCTTCCGAAAATTGCTACATTGAGGCATATCTACAGTCATTATTAACATGGCTAGAAAATTTATAAGCTGTACGTTCTGATGATCTCGTACTGACATCCTTTAATTGAGTCGGGTTTGTTTGTATGTTTACTGCAGTTCAATCCGGTTGTCGTAATACAACACGGTTCTTCTATAGACAGTAGCATATGCTAATATTTTATAATTTTTGGTATATAATCTGCAAGTGCGGACGTAAATAATAACCTAAAGGTCGGATGGAATTACTCTTGTGCTTTAATTTAGACCATGACTTGAAACGGAGAAACATATGCGAGCACAAACATTGGATCTCATCCTAGAAGAGGATCAGATGACACGACGGCCAAGTGTAGTATGTCATGAAGACAATTGTGATCGAGCTTGAGTAATGAGTTTCATTGCCCCCCTCCTCCCCATTTCCATTTTGAAATAATTGGATTTTTTTTGTGGATTATTTTTCATGTCTTGTCCACTTAGAAACTTATATACATGAGAGTGTTAATATCTCGCCTTGATATTCTCATTCTTTGCTGACCATCTTTCTATACTTGTTGTATCTTGTTTATGTTCTAAATGATATAGAGAGAGCAAGAATTCCATATTTGTGCGTATTGTATTCAAATGCAACAATTATAATTTATGCACGAATCTTGGGGAGATTCTTTATTTTATTTAGAGCATATTCGTTCAATTAGTATTTTGAATCTTTTGATTGTTTGTTTTATCCATTAAAGTTTCTTCACCTTGTTATCCTTTAGCAATTTTTGATTCTCAATATAGTTTGATTTTCTCCAAGTATTCATCATTGAATACGTGTACTTGATTTCATTCATATTATGAGAAATACACACCTTGAAAAGGAACTCATACTATATTGGCCTTCTAACTTTGTCATCCATTTTGGCACTTGTTGTCAATGGGAAGAAGTTTATAGGGTTTAAAAGAAATGGTTTTATACTTAAGATTGGTTTGTTTTTAAGTGTTTTTCTTTCATGCATTTCATATTTATTATGTTTTGCATGGTTGTATATACAATGTAAACTTTCCTGAAGGTTATGCTTGACAATGTATGCAATGAAATTCAAATTCATCACACGTGCATATATTGTGGGAGAGTTTGCTCTATATATGTTGGCTCTACTCACATATCTTGCATTAGTTGTAGTCTGTGTGAGTAGAATCGATTTTGATATGGGCTTTAATTTTTTTGTTACTTGACCATATCAAATACAACCTCTCGTATACAACTTATCTCGGATAAGTTGCATACTTGTTTCTAACATTCATTATATAAACCCTCTTGTTGTGATTGTCATCAATTACAAAATGAGGGAGATTGTAAGGTTAATTGTCTCTATGTGTGGTTTTCATAATTAATGACAATCCCTATGGTCTAGTGATTTCATGGAGTTTTATATGTAGGAGTATTCCATATGTCATGCTTGTAGTCCATGTGTTGGATTCGAGTATAGATGCCACGAAGATAAAGATATACCTTGAGTATTGGCACAAGATCATTGAGTTGAAAAGAATAATAAGATATGATCAAGATCTTGAGAGTTTTATCTCAATAGAAGAATTCAAGATATGGATCTAAGTCGGTGTCATGATAGCCTCATGAGTTGAGCTATGGTTGACTAAGATTTAGAGCATGCAATCAAATGAAGAATTATTTATGTACCTCAAGATATTAAGATAGAGCATGAGAAGATACATGGTTGACCAATACAAATAGTGAAGTTTGGATTCAAGTTGGTCAACACATGAAGCATAAAAAATATACCACATGGATCTTGTGGTATGGTAAGCCTTGTCAATTATGCTTCATGAACTAACCCATTATATATGTACCTTCGCATTTTCTATGTGGGCTAGGTATCTCTCCATGGGAATGCATCAAAAGTGAAGATTTCATATAGCCCATGAGAGGATGACATCAAGTGGTGATAATCATCAAGGTTGAGAAGTGCTAGTTCAATATAAGCATCTCAACAAGATCATATGATTTAACCTTGCTATCCATATTGGTGATAATGAACATGTGAAGATGTGCCTTACTGAAGCTATCCCATAGTGGTATATGGGGGAGAAAATTATGGGTCTTCACCAAACAACAATGATTAAGTGATGCATTCCATCTTGAATGGAGCTTGAAGAGCTGTCATCAAGATCAAATGGGATGTGCAAGGCAAAGGTATGGCCTTGCTAGGTTTTCCTTTTACCAGTCTCAAGGTGGTTGTTGGAAGACCGGGTTATAGGATAGATAGCCGCACTATCAAGAGCGGCTTTCGGTTAACCCCATGTCACAATGGGATGTGATCCGAGCCCACCTCATGATGGCGTGAAGCGAGCAGAGAGGGAAAGCTACCTCCCACTCCATTGAGACAAAGAAAAAAGGACAAGGAAACTCCTGACCGGATCATCTCGGTTATTTGTCCAGGTGAATTGAGCTACAACACGCTGATACAATCATTGAACATCTGCATGCGGGGGATGTCCTGTAGAGAGCGAATCAGGTTGAAATCGCCCGCCACCACAACCAGGAGAGTGCATCGCTCCACTTTGGCCTTTAATTCTTCTAAGAATGTCTGAGACCGGCTATGGTCCACCAGGCCATAGACAATAATCACCTCCCAGTGGAGGTTAGATCGTCTATGGATGAGTGCCATAATCACAAACAATTCCCACGGTCCATATCCTCTACCTCGAAGGTGTCCTTGTTAGCGCCAAGGAGGATACCCCCCGAGTGTCGAGACGCTAGGATCCAGTTCCATGCAAACTTGTGTCCAGATAAGCCTTGGAGCTCGGAGATGTGGAAGTCTTATTTGATCGTCTCTTGGAGGCCCATACTATTTACACCTTCTTGTCGCATACTCATTTATTTGGCATTTTCGACCATCATTACCAAACCCCCTAATGTTCCAAATGAATGATATGATTGCTAGACAATTCATTGGATAACATTATTGGGTTTGGTCCCCTTACGGGGGATAGGTCAGGGCTTGCTCGCCTACAGAAGCCTGGATCTCGGCCTCGACGGCCTCCCCTTGACCCCCCAACTAGGGGGGTCACCTGGGTAGCAGTTGTGGGGCGCTGCTGAGGAGAACCATTTGTCCTGGTTCCGGAATCAGATGTCCGAGAACCTAAAGTTGTCGAGGTTTCCCCCCGCTCCCATGCAAGATGTGCACAGGCTACGGCGTGGGATCCCTCGTAAATCTCCTTAGCTCGAACCGTCTCAATCTGCTCGAGTCTCGGGCCTCGCTCACCGCGGAAGACCACACCACTATCAGCCGCCACTTCCGCAAGGTCCTCAATCGGGGAATCATCCAGAACTGAGAACCTGGAACCAGAAGAGAGGAGTGGGAGGAAGGAGGGTGAGAGGTCGGGATTTTCTGAGATGTACCTGTGTCAAGGTTACGGGCAGTAATCCGATGCACTACTAGCTGGGACACCGTAGGCTCCATGCCTGAACCCCCTACCTTGGCTCGTGCCAGACACACACTATGAAGTGACGGGGGGGACCAGGCGGGAGGGTCGGGTCTGTCGCACCTTGGGGCCAATAGCAGGAGTGGTAAGGAATACCATAGCTGGCTCCTCTGTGTGTAGTGCTGGAGTCGCCGGGAGTGTAGTTGGAGATCCCCTGGGTGAGGTCGTCGTGGAGCCCGGGGACAACATGTAGCACATCACTCCTGGAGAGCAGGGGAAGAGGGTGCCATGACCACCATCCCCATGCTCCTAGAGTCTCTGTCAGCCTCCCCCTGGTCTGCCACCGGGACCTCTTCGAGGGCCTCCATAGAGGAGGGGTCCATTCCCATGTGACCTGTGAAGCCTTTGGTCTACCAGAAGTTGGATCCATACTGAGAGATCTAGATGTCAAGGGATTCATGAGCGTCTATCGCTAAGGTTAGGGGCAAGACATGGACAGCGCGACGAAGGTCATGCCCTTAGGAGGGGCACCGAGGCTGAGGGCACAGGGTTTCAAAACTCGCCTCCCACATCATCGTCGGAGGAGGAGTCCTCTCCCGACGAGCCCCCATCACCTCCTGACGGGCCGCCTGACGGAGGGTCCGCGGGGAGGGGTGGGGACCCACCGCCGGCCTGGTCCTCGTCGGGATCCACTGTCAGGAGCCTCCCATCCCCACCGAAGTAGAAAGGCGGGAGTGGGCCTGGAATAAGGGTCGGATCCGGGTAGAGGACCTGCAAGCGAATCGGGCTTGTCCCCACATGAGACTTATCGTCCACCTCCACAAGCTTGCCAACTACCTGGGACATGATCTCGATGATGGGCAGTGTCCACACCCTCGCTTCCTTTGGGAAGCCAAGGATCCGAACCGACAGAGCAGTGAGAGTCGAGGTCGTCGCGGGGTGTGATGTCGAGGGCTGAATGGATATCTACACCTTGCTAATCGGAAGCGTGAGGGTGGTGCTGCAAGCGCTGAGGGAGAGGATCTTGGCCGACGGGCGAACTTCGAGGGGGAGACCTCCCACACGCTCCAGGCATGGCCCGGCATCATCTACCGCAGCTCATCCTGGATGAGCGCCGCAGAGATGACCACCGATTCCAGGAGCTCCTGTCCCAAGACAATAGTGGCCCCGACCAGGTTCTTGGGCACCGTCATCGCCACCCCTCCAATATCTATGTAGTAGAAGCCCCCCTGCAATGGAGTAAGCGAGGTACTCCAGCTGCTGGGCGGCGCGCCGTGGGAGATAAGTGTCGAGGTGCGGGTTGCTTGTCCCAGGTGTCGTTGACACTTTCTTCTTCTTTTTGTTCTTCATTGGATCGGCCAGTTCCATTGCGGTGCAGGGATACATGACTCAGAACCTATTTAACTGGCACGGGATTAAATACATAGTTGACCTTTCACGTTTCCTAAAACATCTTATATTAGTGAACGGGGGCTACTTGGCAGCCTATTAGTAGAATTCAAGATGTTAGATTGTTGAGCCTTTTGTTTATTTTTCGATGGTTGATTTTTGTATCTAGACCTTCTCTGATACATGAGCTGTAAAATTTTAAACATTCAAACTGAGTAATAAATGGTTGTGTGCATCTAGAGATGCAGAGACTGGAGTCATCCCCATTTAGAAAAAAATAATAAATAGCAGGGTACTAAATTAGAAATTACAAATCCAAATTTTCTACAGGCTACAACTGCTGGTCCGTCATACCGTCACCACCAGTGACTTCTTACTCCCTCCGTTTACAAAATATAAGATGTTTTTGCTTTTGTGAAACGAATATATCTAGACATCATTTAGTGTGTAGATTCAAGTGAAGTTACACACTAAAAGATTCTAGATACACACTAGTAGATGCTAGTCGCGCGCAGGAACAATTACGCGCCACCACTTCTAGGAAAAATGCTAATAACATTCAGAAACTCGCGAACGCCACCTCTAAAACATAGTGGTGACATTATGGAATATAGAAATACCTACAGTAAATTGGTCCACGGGTGCCGCCGGGATAAACTTAGTGGGCCTTTAGTCTAACTAAACACCACAGGCCGTGATATTTATGATGAAGTTTCATTCTTTTAAATGCCACCACTATCTTTCTTAGCAAAAGTATCGATCTGATCCACTTCCACACACAGTAATGTATGTCGTTACTTTCATCTGTCTCCCCGACCGGCCACTCCACGCGGTCGCGGGACTCGATCTGTGCCACCGCACCGCCCGCGTCCACTCCTCTCCCCTCCCTCCACATCCTCTCGCCTGACCCCTCCACTCACCGTCCGCCGCCTCTACCTATGCTGGCATCTCCATCTCCCGCCACACCTACGCCGCCGCCTACGCTGCCGCCTCTGTCTGTCGCCATGCCTACGCCTTCATCTCCGTTCGCGCCATCGCGCCGCCCTTGTCTGTTCCGCCTCGCCCCACCCTAGAATGATTATTATTGTACAGATAAATTGACTACATGGATCATATCAATGAAAATATGCCCTAAAGGTAATAATAAATGTATTATTATTCTCTATTTCATAATTAAGTTTATTTTTCTATGCTAAAATTGCATTAGTTCCAGATAATGTGTATTTGGAGGAAAACTCTAATACATGTGTGAAATAATAAATACCAATAATAAGACATCTCTAGTTTTTCCTCTAAGACTAGTTCATGTATCAACGATAGTCCCGATTTCCTAAGTATGGGCAAAACGACAAAGTGTTGTGGAGTTGCCAATGGTATATGTGATCGGAGTTATTGGGAGAACAATGACGATGGATAGACCGAACACGATATACCGTGAAATACATCGTCAATATTTTTTCTCGGTAGTTTCTCATAAAAAATGTATTTCCTTTACTAAAGTTCGTTTGATGGCAAGACACATGTGAACTTGGGTACAATATGGAAATTGTAGGATTCTTCAAACATTGCTCTGAATAGGAGTAATCATAAAGTCGGTATTTACTCATACTGGATGGTACGCCAATTATTCACATGGCGCGTTTGCGGAAATTGCTACTCCTAACGATGGAGAGATACACTCTGGGTCCACTCATGTGCTATGATGTTCATCATCATCTAGCCGGACACATGATCAAGTTGTTGATTAGATGAACATCGGTACTACGGTATGAGTAAAGAGTATATGCCAGGTAACGAGGATAACCTAGTGTTTCATCTCGGGCAGTGTAAAGTATCGACAAAGCAATGCGACATGTATGAGATATGATACTACGGTTTACACGATAAAAATCTTCATGTTATTTGCGGGGATTACTACGTGCATCAAGGCGCCAATAGTAATCATTCTGCGACATGGCCATAAATATTCGAACCACATGGTCACACACTTAAGACGTTTTCGACATTTGGATCGTGAACGCGATTAAACTATTTGAATGAAGTGATCTCAGAAGGATGTTTTAGAGTTTCAGAATATTCCGGAGGTGTCTGGGATTTCACCGAGAATGGATGGAAGTGTTCGGGAACTATTATGAAAGTCATCGGGAATACTTTAGGAAGGTTCCGGAATTAATTCTAATGAGTCCAGGATTTTTCGGAAGGCTTCCAAAAAAATATTTATAATTAAAAGTAATTATCCCGGTGGTGGCATCATGGGCTAGAGGGACCACATGGGCCCCACTAGGCCGCGCGCACAAGGAAGGGGGAAACCCTAGACGAGTCGGCCAGGGCCTCCCCTAGGTTGGCGAGTGAAGGAGAGGCAGTGGGGGAGGGAGGAGTCTAGTCGAGACTCCTACTCCCTTTGTAGGCGAGTTGGAGGAGGAGGGAGAGAAGGGTTCCATGTTGGAACCCAACGCCCCTCTCTCTCTATGTGTGTGTGTATATGTGGAGGAAGGAAGGAGGAGTCCTTCTGGGACTCGTATTCCTACTCCTACTACCTCTCTTGGAGAGAGGGTTGACCGCACATATATATAGGGGTAGGGCCAAGGGCAAGAGAAGTTTTGGAGAGCCAAGCCCTGCCCCGCGTCAAGACGCGGCCTCGTCATCGTCTTGACGTCCCAGAGCCTGTCTTTCACCTCTTCTTTGTGTTGCCATCATCATCGCGAGGAACCATGCTTCTTCGTCACGCTAGAGTGTTGATCATCTACTATCTCTGTCTAGATCTAATCTATTCAGACAACGAAGTGCTGCCGGATGTTCATCGACACGTTCCCGCTTCATACGTCAGCTTGATCTTGGTTCGACGTGGTGTCGTTCTCGTTGCATGTGTGGATACTGGTGGAGGTGCGATGCTTGGAACACTTGATCATTAGAGCCATCTGTGGGATAATACATCTCTCCTCATGACTCGCTAAGGCTTGTTGCGGGGATCGATGCACGGCCAACCTTGTCATCAACAAAATTCCTCTAGTTCGACCTTCGAGGATATGACCCGTTACCTTCTCCCTCGCATTGGATCTTGGTTATGCGCTAGAATTTTTTGTTTTGCGTAGCGTGTTTCCCAATAGTGGTATCAGAGCGGTCTATGCGTAGGCACAAGTACGGATAGAGGAATCATAGAATTTTGGCATTATTGGTTTTGTTCTTGCTAACCAATTGTCGCAATTTTGATCTTGGCGGTATTGCATGATTAGCGGACCGAGCCAACTATACGATCTATGATCGAGACCAATTTGTGAAGTATACTTCGGGTGGGTGAAAGAACTTTTGTCAGGTGTCGGTTTTTCTGCAATAGTCAAGAGAGATGTTTCACACATTGGGCTTTTGTGGATTTGGTGAAGTCTGCACGGGGGTCATGCATATAGAAAAAGTCTAATGAAGCTATTGTACTATTTATAGTACAATAGGGACACACCCTAGATAAGTTAAAAGGCAAACAATTAATCATGGTGCTTACTTACCACG
Source organism: Avena eriantha (assembly GCA_910589775.1). Lineage (NCBI taxonomy): Eukaryota > Viridiplantae > Streptophyta > Magnoliopsida > Poales > Poaceae > Avena > Avena eriantha. The sequence goes on from OU342741.1 coordinate 463,136,906, forward strand.
CAGGTAAAAGAATGGTTCTCTACGCAACCATAGAGCCCATAATCTAGCAAAGCATGTTAGATGCATCTAACATATTTTTGCAGGAAAGTGATGTGGTATAGCTGAAGTTTACAATGTGATGTATGCAATGTGTTATGTTGTAATCTCGTAGGGCATGAGTGTCCAGATCCGTGATGATTGGCATAATATTATTGTAATAGTGAAAACCCCCAAGAGCAGGGGATCACTTTAGTTCCTTTCAATGTGAAAGTAGGGTATCGATCCGCAGGAGCAAGAATAAAGATCTATCTATTATCTACAACTAAAGTGTCACAAGTTTTATTTGATTATGCACTAAATGAGTTGAAGGAACAAGGTGGTTGATTTAAGGCTTGAAAGTGTAATGTAACAAAGCAAGAATGTACAAGTGTCCTAATCCTCTTCAATGCAAGAGGACAATACAAAGGTTTTGTCTTATAGGAACAATGGACATGGTTTCATGGGTTCACTCAATCCTCTCTCTCCATCTATGGTGATGATCATGTTATAGGATATAAAAGTACACATAATTGTCATGTTTTAATGGTAACTTTATGGTGGATACATGTCTTGAAACACATAGTTGAAAGAAGTACTTCTTTGTGCTGCTAGGTCACTCTTGTAATAAGGCTTGCATTTGGTTATTGTCATACCACACATCATACTTCCCCCTTTTTACCCCTAGATAAAGGATGTTTGGCTGCATTGTGTCACTCAATACATATACCGATGTCACTCGGCCACCCCTTACCTACATATATCATACTTCTTAATGGAAAACATTCCAAAAACTAGTGCAATGATTCATATGTTGTGTGCATTACCAAATCTCTCTCATCTACCTTCACTTGGTGGTGTCAGTTACCTCATGACATAGATAAACAAGACATTTTGTATAGATCAAACCATTATATGCATCATAGAATATTTTCAAAGTACAATATCCACCATCGAAATTACATAGATATATCCATACTCATGCAAGGCACATCATATGGACTTCAATAATGATCGTACATAGAGAGATTAGATCAAGTTACCACCACAAACCCATAGTCCAGGGGGTGGACTACTCCCCTCTCATCATGGAGAGTGATGAGTAGACGTTAGTGAAGGAGGAGAGGCGGCCAGAGGAGATTCCGGCAGCGGACCCCCCTCCAATCTTCCTCAGGTGGTGGCCTGCTGGATCTCTCTTAGTTGGTTTTCAATCTCAACCTGTGTCCATCTTGAGAAAGGCCACCAGGGTGTATATATATGTTTTTAGCTCAAAACAAAGCGGGTTGTAGTGGAATCAACGGCATCGGAGTTTCGACGGCTGAGATAGCACCAGTGGTGGTCCCTAAAGTAAATGGAATGCCATTTTCATCTCATTGGGGCCCTCGGGACCTACTTTAGCTTGTTGTATTCGTATGGAAATTATCTAACAGCTCATGTTGCCCTAGCTTTGTTTCGAGTTTTGTATCTCCTGAAAAGTCAAAAACACTAACAGAAGGTTTTTCTGCCAGACAGAGTTAAAACCAAAAGAGAGGGGATTGTTTAGAAAATCCCCAAAACCATTAATTCACATTGGTAAACTACTAATATGATGCAAATATGTGGGAAGTCATAGCAACAAACTACAAAGTTCATGTATGCATTTTACATGCATCAACATCCCCAAGCTTAACCTATGCTCGTCCTAGATCATGATGGTGATAAAACTAACATGGGATTTGGAGTTTGGTGCTTATGTTCACTAGCAAGTATCACAAAAAGTTAAACAGTTCATTGCTTTAAGAGAATAACAACAAGTAAGCACAACATAAAGTGATACTCCTTATAATATCATACTTGACAACATAATGTTTATAATGTCTAACACAAATGCATATAGTAATATGAGGCACTAGTGCATTCTTCGCATAGAAAAAAGTATATACATATAGTGGTGGTCCTGTGGTCAGAATATTTGGCAAAGGAGGTTGGAAAGAGTGTATGGCTGGCAAGTAGGGAATATCATATGTGAGACAAAAGCTATCTTCCAAACATTATCGATTAAGTTTATGGTTGAAGCATAGTTCATCATTAGTGTTTGGTTCCTTTTCCCCTCATTACCTGATTATTTTTGGCATTCTTATTTTGGAACTTTTTGCTTCTTTCCTCTCTTTGCTTTTTCTTTATATTTCTGTGTCACTTTTTTGCTTGTTTTGAGTTTTGGGAAGGCCTAGCCTTTGCATACTCACTCTTCTCGCCTTTTGGTATCATATAAATATTTGGAGGGTTTTTGCCCTCATCTTAGCGGTGGTACCCCTTCTATGGAGGGTTTTTCTCTCATCTTTTAGTGTATGCATCCACTTATGGCTTTTTGGGAAGGGGTAATCTATGCCCAATAAGTTCGTGGTCACCCCATGACTAACTTCCCCATGTCACCCATACCCATAATAATAGTGCTTGGAAGCTAAATAATGATTCACACATGATAGTATACTTTGGGATATAGCTTCAGATATTTGGGTAGGTTCTTCATGTATAAATGCTAAGTTTTTTTTGCTAAAGGATATTGTTTCAATATGGTAGGGTTATCAATGGTAACCATTTGACTTTCTACAAGAATGCAAAGTGCCCATAGTACTAAGTCTTTTCTAGAAGATAATATTAGCATTGAGCATCATTTATGTGGAATATAAGAACTAACACAAGATGATACCATTATAATCCATCACTCCTTAAAGCATATGAATATTCCAACTTAAAGCAATAACATGCATAGTTTGGTTTCCCTCTTTTCTACTTCAAGCAAGGCATTCATTCAAGCATGACATTACATCATGGGATAGTTTATTTTAGTATCTATTTCCTAAGTATGCAAAATATCTATCATTGTGGTCCTATTTATTTTCAAACATATCAAGCCAAACTAAACAAAGATTCTCCAAGTTTCTATGATCTTTCTATGTTGCTCAAAAAACAAAATTTAGAAGGTTGCAAACCAAGAGTTTAATAGGTCCAGTGGGGTTCCTTGGGCATTCCCAAGCTTATGGTTTTCACCATTCTTGGATAGCTCTTGGTGTGGTGTTCCTCCATTCCTTATCAAAAAACTTCAATACAAAACTTTCTCCCATTTCTTTTCTATGGGGTGACATTAGTGGGTACGAAGATATCAAGCTAGCTATGATAAAATGTCCAAATAAAATTTGGTTTTAAATGTACAGAGATTTACTGAAGTGGCCAAGATCCATAGGATATCAAAAGACTCAAAAAGAATCAAATCAAAATCCAAAGAGACCACTCTTGCAACAAAAGACAAATTCTATCCAGAAAAACAACAGCTGCAAAACGCATTTATTTCGCCCATTTAAACATGTCACGATTTTTTCCAATTTTTGGCATATATAGGATGAAAAGTTGCAAATATAGTATAAATATGAGAGCAATCAGAGTTACAGAAACAACAAGAGTTTTTTTTACTAAAAAGAGTTCGTGCAGGAATTTTATGCTCCATATGTTTTATCAACTTTAATACATCCAAATGGGTTGGACTTGGTAATTTATTGAAAACTCCATAAATAAAACAAAAGGAAAACTCTATTTCTACAGCAAGAGTGCAAAAATAAAATCCAAAATAAAACAAACCGGGTTGCCTCCCGTAAAATGCTTTCTTTACAACCATATAGCTAGGCTTACTTACTTGTTTCAAGTGATGTGGAGATCATGTGGTAGCTTGTACCTTGCTGCTACCTCCTCCTTCCTTGGGGAGTGTTCCATGCATAATATCAGGGTCCCATGGTTTTTTCATACAAATCAAAATAATAGTCAAGTTAAAACATGGTAAAAAGCAACACGAGATATTGAAACAATAACAACGAAGCCTCACCTTCTTCCTATGCATTGGCATTTTACATATGACTAAATCATAGCAAGTAGAGGCATACCTTTGCATATCATTAGTAGGTGAACACAACATATAATAAGTAGAAGCATAAATAGGGCACTTATCACCTCCTCTTTCATGGTAGTTGCACCCATTAGAAGCAAATCTAATATTGTAACCATTCAAAGCATGCAAGTTCATAGAGTTTTTCATGTAAAGAGGATTATAGCTATCATGACATTCATTAGCATGCTTTCCTATTTCGAAATAGTTGCTAGAACTATTTTAAATATCAATATCATGGTTTCAACAAGAATTTTGCAAACTTGTCGGACTATTGGTACTGGGGGTACCCCGTCTCATCGAATCACCAGGCCCAACAGGAGCACCCTCTCGAGGGCTCTTGAGGGGAGCAAGCCTCTAGAGGGGGGATGAAGCCTGGATCCTCTACAAACGCCTGGGTCCATCACGACCAGGCGGCGAATCCTCCCAGCAGGACCTCAGGAGGGGAACCTTAGCAGGTTCGGACGTACCAAGCAAGACGACGCGCGAATGGGCGGTCCAAGCAGTGGCCGGTCCACCCAAAGAAAGTAAGGCGTGCAGGGGTGATGGGATGACGCAAGGAGAACACAACATCTAACACTGCTGTTTCGGTGCAAGGAGACCAAGGTGACGACGTAAAGTGGAAGAGCGGCCGACCCTCACTCTGACACAGCAGCTGGCTGGCGGTCGGAAGAAGACAAGGTAGGTCCAAATCCATTGGCAGGAATGTGGTGACCCTTCCCGCCCATGAACCGGGGGAAGAGGCCCAACGCCGCCCTATATAAGGAACCCTCCTCCTACCTTGCAAGGGGACGGATCTCAGAGATCTAAAACCCTAGACTTTCATCATCCATTATAACCTCGGGAGGCACGCTACCAATACAACAAAGCAGGAGTAGGGGCTTTACCTCCTCACGAGGGTCCCAAACCTGGGTAAAAAACCCCGGTGTCAACTCTCTGTCGTGCATCCGCTCCGCCGTTTTAGCCGTCGCCGAACTCCTTCAAAATCGCCTGTTCAGCCCCCTCACGAACCAAGGGAATGTTGGACCCTGTTCCTTCGCGGGACTAATCTCCGGCATTTGGCACGCTAGGTAGGGGGCTGAGGCCAGAGGACTTCAGCCAGCGACATTGGCATGGTTGCTCGCAGCAAGCCTTGCGGCAGCCACACCCGGCAGGAGCAAGAAGGGAGACTCAGGGGCTCACGTTGGGCTACCCCCCTCCCCCGCCCCACTCCGGGGTCGGCAACGAGCTCCGCCTGCACCCCTCCGCAAGGACAGGCAAAGAGTTTTCTTCTTCGAGCACTTCACCAACCCAGACATCTCGTGTCCCACTCACCCCGGAAACGGCTCGCCTCATGGCAAAAGAGCTCCTCCGCTACTCGCTTGCCGATGACGCAAGAGAAGAGTGGCAGGCGTGCCTCACGGCCTTTATGGACGTCGGCTGGGATAATCCTGCGGCACGCGAGGCACGTCCGGGTGACATAGCCTATGGTGCACCCCCACCTCCTCCTCTCCACGGAGGGCTCGGGGGCTCGGATGAGGAGAAGTCTTCCAGCGCGGCGAGCCCAGGGCAGGTCCTAGCCCGGGCAAAAGTCGCCCGTTCGGCAAAAGATGCGCGGGTGAATCTGGCCAAGCACCGGGGTCGCAAGACCCAGACCCTCTAGGCCATCTCTGCTATAGGACCGAGCAAAACTCACTGGTGGCATCAAGACCCGTAGCTCCAGCTACCCCACCCTCATCGAACACCTCCGCCGGGTGGTGGGGCCGCCCAAATTCAAGCCGGAGATGTCGCCCTGGTACGATGGCACCACCAACCCCGTGGAGTTTTTGCATCTCTACACCACGGGCGTAGAAGCATCCGGGGGAGACAACCACGTCCTCAGCAACTGGTTCCCTATGGGACTGGGGTCGGAGGTGTGCACCTGGCTTCTGAACCTTCCCGAGGGGTCCATCGACACGTGGTCCGAGCTCTGTGGTCTCTTTGTCACGAAGTTCGGGGATGTGGATGAGTCCGTGTACATGTGCGAGGACCTTAGAAAGGTGCGCCAAGGACCCGGAGAGACCCTGCGCAAGTACCTGCAACGTTTCGACCAAAGCCTCGTCAGGGTCAGCGGGGCCACCGACGCGAAAGTCATCACGGCTTTCATGGGGGGGCGTCTCCGATGCTCAGGTGCTCGACAAGATCGGTCGCCATAGGGAGAACTTATCCACGGTGGCCGACCACTGTGCCAAGGCAGAAACCAGGATCTATTCGCCCGCGCCGAGACCGGGCACGCGGACCCTACCACGAAGGGCGAGACGAGCCCCATTAGGCGCCTAGGAAAAGGCAACAAGCGGCACCTCCTCAGGAGAGAAGAGGATGACTCTACCGGCCCACACCGGTATTGCGTCTTCCACCAGAGGCAGGGCCATGATACTGACAAGTGCGTCAAGCTCAGAGCGGTAAGGGAGGAATATGACAGCAAGAAGAGGCGCGAATAGAGCAACAAACACAACTATCCCCGTCACCCCAAGGTCCCTGATCCATAGCTCCGGCTGAGGGATCAGGGACTAAGTAGACAATGGCACCGGAAAAGTCAATCCTTTTGGGGAGCCCGAGGAATTAGAGACCCCTTGCACCCTAGGCGCACACGCCTCCACAGGGCTCATCCCCTCAAGGTGATTCTCAGCCCTCACTTCTCATCTGTTGGGCGATACTTTTGCGCCCCTCACCAGGCCAGGGCACCGCGGAAGGGCAACAGCCGTAGTTGTTGATGATTTTTGTCTATTTTCTAGTGAATTCTTTTGTTCTTTGGTTTTCCTTCTATCCACATGCTGGACACGTCCTCGTGTGTCCATCATACGAGCGGGGGCTGAGATGGTGCCTATCGCCTGATGGCCTCCGTCGACATCAGGGACTGAAGGAGGGAGCTCTGAACTTATGGACTAGCTCTGGCGATAAGTCACCTCGCTCGTAGATGCCTAGCGCTTGAGACCCTCATATGGTGTATTAACGGGACGAGGCAGCACTAGGAACATGGCTCGGCCAGGATGTTCCCGTCCTCGGCCGGGACCGCCGCAACGTGTGACCCTACAATCTCCTCCTCGAGAATATCACGGGCTAGCATGGGCCCTATTGTGCTCTCGTCGAGAGGCTTATAGGGTGGCTCATGAGGCACTTCCCTCTAGTGGCCCAAAAATTCCAGGACCTAAAGCGTCGAGCTCTGAACTTATGGCTCGTTCCTCGGCCGCAACTTACCTCACCCACGGTTCGTGTCAGCTCGTGAGGCACTACCCTCCAGCGGCCCTAAATTGCCAGGTCCTAAAGCTTGAGCTCTAAACTTGTGGCCCGTTCCTCGACCGCAAGTTACCTCACCCATGGTGCCTGGCATAAGAAAAACACTGCAATGATGGCACGCGAGGCCCTGTCAATCCACGGTTCAAGCTCCTAAGGGCCTAAAGTGTCAAGCTCTGAAATTGTGACCCGTTCCTCGGTCGCAAGTCACCTCACCCACAATTCCTAACTAAAACACACACATACATACCTTGCAGCGATGAGGTGTTGTCCCTTATCAACACCCGGATTTTTAATCCCAGATGCCTATTATGCCATACATCGCAATCCTAGGATTAGCATTTTTGCGAGACATAACAGATTGGATATCACAGTACATCATCTATTACAAACCATAATAAGGTTTTACACGAATAAAGGATCTCATGATCCAATGTTAATACAAACAAGCAGCGGAATAATAAGCGTAGCGGTGGGCTCCATATTCAGTGTCACAGGCAATGCTGACGATGGGAGATGATCCTAGTTGTCGTAGCCGTCCTATTGTCCTTCTTCCGGATAGTCCTCCTCATAGTCTGGCCACGGGAATAGCTAGGGACAAAGCCATGAGTACTCTTTAAGTACTTGCAAACTATCACTAGCAAGTAAGGTAGTTATAGTAGGAAAGCTAAGCTCTACGTTTATTTTCAAAAGCTAGATTTCTCTTAAGCTGAGTTCAGAAGTAAAGAAAGTTAATGTAAAGTTCTAAATCACTTAAGTGGGAAACTAGTTTTCATATTCACAACCCTGTTGTGGTCAAGTCAATTCACAATTCATTTCACAAGTAATTTTGAAAACATATGACGAGGGAACATTATGGCCACTCCATCTGTCCATGACTGCGAATGCGGCTATTCGAATAGTTTGACACTCTGCAGAGGTGGTACACTTTCACCACAAAATTCGATACATCCGTCAGGGATAACCCTGAATCAATCATACTTAGTATGCGGATAATCAATCATAACCTTTCAATTACACACTCTAGTATAGGCACCTCCCCTATGATCTTGGCCTCCCAGCCATGGCCATCTACCATCCTAGGCACTGCATAGGTGGACAACATCAAGAGGTAGCCTCATCTCAAACCTCTTCCGCTAGGGAACCCATACTAATGCATATAAACTTCCGGCTAAGCCTTACCCAATTCAGGTATTGTGGTTGTATGGTAAAATTGGAATGGCATCGCATCCAAACCCAACCATCAGTTTTTTATAAAGAGCTAAGGCTCATGCCTCAACAATTTCATCATCATAAACCATTTGTGTTTCTCATTACATGTCAAAACATCTCAATAGAATGACTCATCATTCCAAGGTTTTCATAATCATTTTTACCAAGTATTCCCATCTAATGTGATCCAGTTTTATGCTTAGCACTAGCCACTAAGGTTAAGAGTGTTCACTAATGAGGGGTGCTAATCTTCAATCTCATTCCATAGAATGACATCTAAGTATAACTAGATAGGCCAAGTTTTATACTCTTGATGATATCTATACAAAAAGTAAAGAACTTTAGTAAAGTAAAAGAAAGTAAAGCTTGCAAGTACAACTTGGGATGGGTATAAATCAAAATGGTATAACCAAAGCATGCCTAATGCATATTCCTTAGGTTAACTTGCATCTAGTGATGGCTTGCAATTAGTAGCTTGCCAATAATAGCTTGCCTTGATTGGTGCAATGATTGAAATTCTCCTCGTCTTCTTCGGGGTAGAACTCCTCCTCCTCGTAGACTTGGTCGGTACTATCATCTATAAATTAATATGGGGTACACAATCACCAAACAATACTTATCTATTGCTAAATAGCACACTAAGGCACACACTTGATGATCTAGTATCATCACAATCATCACAAGGTTTAAAGAACTAGTTTTATTCATTTTATTTTAGAAAAGTAATTTCTACTCATGGAAAACATTTAATAGTTAATATTCTCCAATTAAAATATGGGATCATGTGGACACATGTCATCACCACATATTCTAATACTTGGGAATGTGATTTAAAGTGTTGGTCACATTTTATAAAGTTTAAGATTATTATTTAATAGACTTAAAGTGACTAGAAATGCCCTAATAGCATTCTTTTGGTTCAAGTCCAATGTCACTGCATGCAAACCTAAATATTTTTACATATTCAGATATATATCATCAAATGTGATTTTTGAGAGTTGGAATCAACTCAAAAAATATTATGGTTGATTTTTGAAAAACATTTGAATGTAGAAAAGTCTCTGTCTTGTTATTTTTTCTATATGTGATCTCTAACTCCAATTGATTTAAATTGAACATGCTTGGATAGATATTTTAATTATCTTTCTAACAAAATTTGATTCATGCATTTTGGTTAAGTAAATCTCTCTGAATTGATTTTTGAATAAGTGGATAGAATCTAGTTTCAATTAAATTGGAAAATATTAATTTGAATAGGTGGGCTAGCGCGGGAAAGCTAACGGGCCGGCCCAGTGGCGCTCCGTGGCGCAGCGGGCTACTGACAGGTTAGTCCCGCACATCAGCGGCATATCTAACGCGAAGCGTTACGGGGAATCTCAGCGCTACGATAAAACAAGATCTACGGCTGTGGTTCATCGTCTCTAGTGAACAACTCCGGCGAGAACGAACCCTAACGCGACATGGTGGGGGTACGTGGCGGCTCAGCTGGGCTCCAGCTAGGCTTGGCTACGGGGGCGTTCGAACTGGTAGACGACGGCGGTTCTAGGCGTGGTTGCAGCGGCAAGCTCTGGCAAAATTCCTGCGAACAGAGGCTCGCGTTGCTCCGGGGATGGGGTGGAAGGATCAGTGGGGAGAGGGGAGTGAGATGGTGTGCATAATTGGGGGTGGAGGAGGCCTCCTTTTATAGCTCAAGGAAGGGACCGAGTGGCATGGGCGTGGCTCGTCGGTGGCAACGCTACAGGAAGCTAGCGGTGCGGCTAGAGGTAGGGGACGGTGCACGGTCTCCTGGCGATCCTCCCAGGCTTAAAGGTGAGGCAAGGGGTGGTCGCATTTGGTCTAGAGCGGACAATGCTCTACACGGCAGAAGCGGTGTTCGATGCGGAGCACGGTGGCTGCGGGTTAAGCGGCGATGAACAGGCATGTCTGGGCGGCTGCTGGAGTCATGGAGGAGTAGTGTGCGCGAGCTGCGGTCGAGGCGCGGTGTGTGCTAGCTTGTCGGGCGCGGCGCTCTAGCACATGCTCGGCATGGCGCAAACGCTCTGGGCGCGTCCTGCTGGGGGTGGTCCACGGCTTGGCAGCGCTCGGGGAAGGGATAGAGAGGGGCGGTGTGATCTCGCCTACCTCCTAGGCATCATGGGTGAGCTCGGGGCGGTCTGCTACGAGTGAACGATGGTCGGCCGGCGTGGGGGTGCTCGGGTGGCTTGGCACTAGCGCATACATCAAGGTGAGGGTTGCTCCATTGGGCTGGTTGTGACTAGGGAGACCAGGGACAAGTGTTGGCGACAAATGGTAGACAAAGCATTGATCAAAAACAGTAAAATTTTGGCAGCTAAATCTGTGCTCACCAATTTTCCGATACAATGCCCGCATGAAGTTCAAATTTGAATTTTTGATTCAATTTTTTTGAGTGGTCTTGTATTAAGCTTGAGAGACTATGTTTGCTTGGGATTGCCAAGGTGAATTGGTTTGGTTGGTTTTTGAGATATGGTGATCTTAACACATACACTTGATTTAATTTTCAAATGTATTTTAAATTGATTTGCAATTTATTTCTGTTGGTTTGCAAAGTGGGCCTTGGTACATCTTTACTTGGTCTAGCAAGGGGTGAAAAGAGTTGAGAAAGTTTCTATTTGAAATTGACTTCTAGGAACACCTAAAGTGGCCTAGTGGATTAAAATGGTCAAAATGACCATTTGCATTATTTAATCTTATGTGATTTCTTTTTCTTTAGATTTTTTTGTAAATGGTCTAGATGATGTGGCATTCACCCTTAAACCATTTCATATCATTTAGAACAATCAAACATGGCATTTTTAAACAATTCTACACTAATGCAACATGCACATGCATTCATAATTATTTTAATAATAAAAAGTTTTTGTTAACCCTAATTTGGGTGATTTGAACTTTGATAACCTCGATTAAAGATTTGGGATGCTACAAACCTTCCCTCCTTAAAAAAAATCTCGTCCCGAGATTTAAGAAAAACTAGGAACTTAAGAGATCCGGAAACTCAGTCCTAATGTAATCTTCTTGCTCCCAGGTAGCTTCTTCTTCGGTATGATTGCTCCATTGGATTTTGAGAAATTTGATACTCCGGGTCCTGGTGGTTCTGAAGGATTCTTCCAAGATACGGATGGGCTCTTCGCGATACGTCAGATCCTTGTTGATATCAATGGCTCGATGATCGATGTTCTTGAAAACTTCAGTCTTCTCCGGCACCTCGAGGCACTTGCAAAGTAACGAAATGTGGAACACATTATGGATGGCTGATATCTCCTCTGGCAGTTCCAGTTGATACGATACTTCTCCTCGGCGATTCAGAATCTTGAAGGGTCCAATATATCTGGGGGATAACTTTCCTTTCAGCTGAAAACATTGCATTCCCTTCAATGGCGACACTTTGAGATACACAAAATCTCCGATATTGAAAGTCAGGTCTCTACATCTTTTGTCGACATAACTCTTCTGTCTGGATTGGGCAGTCTTAAGGTGCTCACGGACTTTGTGAACCTTCTCTTCGGCTTCTCGTAGGATGTCGGGTCCAAAAATCTGACTCTCTCCTACTTGCGACCAATTCAAAGGGGTACGACACTTTCTTCCATATAAGAACTCAAAGGGGGCAATTTGCAAACTAGCTTGATAACTGTTGTTGTATGAGAATTCTGTGAAAGGCAGACAATCTTCCCATTTTGATCCATACTCTAACACATAAGCTCTCAACATATCTTCTAAGATTTGGTTGACTCTTTTAGTCTGTCCATCGGTCTGTGGGTGATAAGCTGTGCTGAAATTCAACTTGGTTCCCAATCCTTCTTGGACTTTCTGCCAAAGTCTCAAGGTAAATTGGGTTCCTCGATCCGACACTATGGTCTTGGGGGTTCCATGCAAACTGACGATTCTAGTGATTTACAACTCTGCTAGCTTCGAACTCTGGTAGGTTGTCTTGACAGGTATAAAATGGGCTACCTTGGACAGTCTATCAACTATGACCTAGATAGAGTCATTTTCCCTACTAGAAGTAGGCAAACGAGTGATAAAGTCCATTCCGACGGAATCCCATTTCCATTCTAGAATCTGCAATGGTTGCAACAGTCCCGCGGGTCTCTGATGTTCCGCTTTGACTCTTTGACAGATATCACACTTGGCAATGTAGCTTCCGATTTCTCTCTTCATCTTGTGCCACCAAAATTGCTCCTTCAAATCTTGATACATCTTTGTTCCTCCGGGGTGGATAGAATAAAGAGTATCATGAGCTTCCTGCATGATAACTTTCTTCAGCTCTGAATCTACTGGCACACAGGTACGTCCTTTGTACCACAAAACTCCTTCTTCATCTTCGGTGAATCCAGATACCTTTCCTATACCGATACGATGTTTGATTCCGTCGATACTTGCATTTCCCTTCTGGGCTTCCTTGATCTGACCGATCAAAGTGGGTTGAAGTTCAATGCTAGCTAAGAATCCTTTGCTAACTAGCTCCGTTCTAAACTGCTCCAACTCTTCATGCAAACTTGGTTGGGCTTCTTTGATCATGGTGTTTAGTCTACACGGCAATCTGCTAAGGGCATCCGCTACCACATTGGCTTTATCGGGGCGATAGTGAATGTCAAGGTCATAATCCTTGATTAACTCTATCCATATCCTTTGCCTCATATTCAGATCCTTCTGAGTGAAAATATACTTCAAGCTCTTGTGATCCGAATAAATCTCACAGCGATTACCCATAAGGTAATGACGCCATGTCTTCAAGGCTAAAACTACGGCTGCTAGTTCAAGATCATGGGTAGGGTAGTTTTGCTCATGTTGCTTCAGTTGTATCGACAAATATGCTATGACTTTGCCTTCTTGCATCAACACACATCCGGGACCAATCTTGGATGCATCACAATACACATCAAAAGGCATCTTGATATATGGCATGATCAATATTGGGGCTGAAATCAATCTCTTCTTGAGTTCTTGGAAACTTGCTTCACATTTGTTAGTCCATTCAAACTTCTTGTATTTCTTCAACAGTTGGGTCATTGGTCTGGCGATGCTTGAAAATCCTTCAACAAACTTGTGGTAATATCCTGCTAATCCGAGAAATGCACGGACTTGGGTTTGAGTGGTTGGGTCTTCCCATTCTTCCACATCTTTAATCTTAGCAGGATCAATAGCGACTCCTCCTGCCGACACAATATGTCCGAGGAATCCTACCTCTTTCAGCCAGAACTCACATTTGCTAAACTTGGCATACAACTGATGCTCTCTCAGGGTTTCAAGGACAGTTTTCAGATGTTGCTCATGATCTTCTTCTGACTTGGAATAGATAAGAATATCGTCGATAAAAACAACGACAAACTTATCCAGAAAGTTCATAAAAATCTTATTCATGAGAGTCATGAAATAAGCGGGGGCATTGGTTAATCCAAAAGACATGACCGTATACTCATACTATCCATATCTGGTAGTAAAGGCGGTCTTTGGAATATCCGTTACACGAATCTTGAGTTGATGATAACCAGTTCTAAGATCAATCTTAGAAAACACTGTGCCACCAGTTAACTGATCAAACAGATGCTCAATCTTGGGCAGGGGTACTTGTTCTTGATGGTGACATCATTCAGCTTCCGGTAGTCGGTACACAAATAGTTACCTCCATCTTTCTTGTCGACAAACAAAACAGGTGATCTCCATGGCGATGCGCTCGGTTGAATCAAACCTTTTGCCAACATGGCATCAAGTTGCTTATTCAGCTCCACTAATTCAGACAGGTTCATGCTATAAGGTCTCTGAGCTATGGGTCCAGTTCCAAGAATTAGCTCAATGATGAACTTGATATCCCGATCTGGGGGCATACCGGATAATTCATCTGGGAATACGTCGGGGTATTCACAGGCTACTCTGACTTGGTCTATGGTTGGTAGGGCTAGACTCTTGTTACACTTGAATTGACAGGGCAAGGTTTCAGATACATGCTCTACTGATACTCCAGAGCTACTGGTCATGGTGATGGCTTTCTTGGCACAGTCGATCAATCCTTTATGTTTCGACATCCAATCCATTCCTAGTACTACTTCCAAACCTTTGGTTCCAAGTACTATTATATTGGCATCAAAATCTATCCCATGTATTCTGATAGATACATCCTTGCAAATTTTTCTAGCTTTGGTGGTGGAACCGGGTATTTGAACTATCATAACATGCTTCAAATTGGTTGAGTGAATCTTACTAGTGCATGCAAATTCTTCTGTAACAAACGAGTGCGATGCTCCAGAATCAAACAACACTCTTGCTAATACTGAGTTAACATAAAACATACCCAGCATGACATCTGGCGCCTCCTGGGCTTCTTCAGCATTCATGTGGAACAGACGGCCGTTGTGATTGAGAGAATTCCCTAGGGAAAATCTTCTTCCGGGCTAAACATGGCGTTGCTGCTGAGCTGGGGTAGTCACATTAGTGGTGGCTACAAGCTTCTTGGGACACTCGTTGGAGTAGTGACCCTTGACTCCACATTCAAAGCAAGTAATCTGGGACTTGTCTTTGGCTGCAACATGCACATCATTGCTTCCAGTCCTTGGGGCAGTATTGTTTTTTGTTTTTTTGTTGGACTTGGGCGGTGCACGGTTGAATTTGGTGGAGTTGTAGGGGTTATTATTGTGATTTCCTCCGGACTTCACGTTTCCTCCGCTACGGTTGGGGTAGCTTGGACGAGACATTGGGGGTCTATTGTTCCTTGGGGTATTGCGTCTTCCACCAGAGGCAGGGCCATGATACCGACAAGTGCGTCAAGCTCAGAGAGGTAAGGGAGGAATATGACAGCAAGAAGAGGCGCGAACAGAGCAACAAACACAACTAGCCCCATCACCCCAAGGTCCCTGATCCGTAGCTCCGGCTGAGGGCTCGGGGACTGAGCAGACAACGGCACCGGAAAAGTCAATCCTTCTAGGGAGCCCAAGGAATCAAAGAACCCTTGCACCCTAGGTGCACACGCCTCCACAGGGCTCATCCCCTCAAGGTGATTCTCAACCCTCACTTATCTTCCGTTGGGCGATACTTTTGCGCCCCTCACCAGGCCAGGGCACCGGGGAAGGGCAACAACCACAGTTGTTGATGATTTCTGTCTATTTTCTGGTGAATTCTTTTGTTCTTTGGTTTTCCTTCTGCCCACATGCTAGACACGTCCTCGTGTGTCCATCATACGAGCGGGGGCTGGGATGGTGCCTATCGCCTGATGGCCTCTGTCGACATCAGGTACTGAAGGAGGGAGCTCTGAACTTACAGACTAGCTGTGGCGATAAGTCACCTCGCTCGCAGATGCCTGGTGCTCGAGACCCTCATATGGTGTATTAACGGGACGAGGCAACACTAGGAACGTGGCTCGGCCAGGACGTTCCTGTCCTCGGCCGGGACCGCTGCAACGTGTGACCCCACAATCTCCTCCTCGAGAAGATCACGGGCTAGCATGGGCCCTATTGTGCTCTCCTCGAGAGGCTTACAGGGTGGCTCATGAGGCACTTCCCTCCAACGGCACAAAATTTCCAGGACCTAAAGCGTCGAGCTCTGAACTTATGGCTCGTTCCTCGGCTGCAACTTACCTCATCCACGATTCGTGCCAGCTCGTGAGGCACTACCCTCCAGCGTCCCTAAATTGCCAGGTACTAAAGCTCGAGCTCTGAACTTGTGGCCCGTTCCTCGGCCGCAAGTTACCTCACCACGGTCCCTGGCACAAGAAAAACACTACAATGATGGCACGCGAGGCCCTGTCAATCCACAGTTCAAGCTCCTAAGGGCCTAAAGTGTCGAGCTCTGAACTTGTGACCCGTTCCTCCGTCGAAAGTCACCTCACCCACAATTCCTAACTAAAACATACACATACATACCTTGCAGCGATGGCTCATGAGGTGTTATCCCTTGGCAACACCCGGATTTCTAATCCCAGATGCCTGTTATGTCATACATCGCAATCCTAGGATTAAAATTTTTGCGAGACATAACAGATTGGAAATCACAGTACATCATCCATTACAAACCATAATAAGGTTTTACACGAATAAAGGATCTCATGATCCAGTCTTAATACAAAAAAGCAACGGAATAATAAGCGTATCGGTGGGCTCCATCTTTAGTGTCACAGGCAATGCTGACGATGGGAGATGATCTTAGTTGTCATAGCCGTCCTGCTGTCCTTCTTCCGGATAGTCCTCCTCATAGTCTGGCCACAGGAATAGCCCGGGACAAAGCCATGAGTACTCTTTAAGTACTCGCAAACTACCACTAGCAAGTAAGGTAGTTCTAGTAGGAAAGCTAAGCTCTAAGTTTATTTGCAAAAGCTAGATTTATCTTAAGCTGAGTTCAGAAGTAAAGAAAGTTAATTTAAAGTTCTAAATCACTTAAGTGGGAAACTAGTTTTCATATTCACAACCCTGTTGTGGTCAAGTCAATTCACAATTCATTTCACAAGTCATTTTGAAAACATATGACGACGGAACAGTATGGCCACTCCAACTGTCCATGACCGTGGATGCGGCTATTCGAATAGTTTGACACTCTGCAGAGGTGGTACACTTTCACCACAAAATTCGATACATCCGTCAGGGATAACCCTGAATCAATCATACTTAGTATGCGGATAATCAATCGTAACCTTTCAATTACACACTCTAGTATAGGCACCTCCCCTATGAGCTTGGCCTCCCAGCCATGGCCATCTGCCATCCTGGGCACTGCATAGGTGGACAACATCAAGGGGTAGCCTCAGCTCAAACATCTTCCGCGAGGGAACCCATACTAATGCATATAAACTTCCGGCTAAGACTTACCCAATTTAGGTATTGTGGTTGTACGATAAAATTGGATTGGTATTGCATCCGAACCCAACCATCAGTTTTTTATAAAGGGCTAAGGCTCATGCCTCAACAATTTCATCATCATAAACCATTTGTGTTTCTCAACACATGTCAAAACATCTCAATAGAATGACTCATCATTCCAAGGTTTTCATAATCATTTTTACCAAGTATTCCCATCTAATGTGATCGAGTTTTATGCTTAGCACTAGCCACTAAGGTTAAGAGTGTTCACTAATGAGGTGTACTACTCTTCAATCTCATGCCATAGAATGACATCTAAGTATAACTAGATAGGCCAAGTTTTATACTCTTTATGGTATCTATACTAAAAGTAAAGAACTTTAGTAAAATAAAAGAAAGTAAAGCTTGCAACTACAACTTGGGATGGGTATAAATCAAAATGGTATAACCAAAGCATGCCTAATGCATCTTGCTTAGGTTAACTTGCATCTAGTGATTGCTTGCAATTAGTAGCTTGCCAATAATAGCTTGCCGTGATTGGTCCAGTGATTGAAATTCTCCTCGTCTTCTTCGGGGTAGAACTCCTCCTCCTCGTAGACTTGGTCGGTACTATCGTCTATAAATTAATACGGGGTACACAATCACCAAACAATACTTATCTATTGCTAAATATCACACCAAGGCACACACTTGATGATCTAGTATCATCACAATCATCACAAGGTTTAAAGAACTAGTTTTATTCATTTTATTTTAGAAAAGTAATTTCTACTCATGGAAAACATTTAAGATTTAATATTCTCCAATTAAAATATGGTATCATGTGGACACATGTCCTCATCACATATTCTAATACATGGGATGTGATTCGAAGTGTTGGTCACATTTTATAAAGTTAAAGATTATTATTTAATAGACTTAGAGTGACTAGAAATGCCCTAATAGCATTCTTTTGGTACAAGTCCAATGTCACTGCATGCAAACCTAAATATTTTTACATATTTAGATAGATATAATCAAATGTGATTTTTGAGAGTCCTAATCAACTCAAAAGCTATTATGGTTGATTTTTGAAAAATGTTTGAATGTAGAAAGGTCTATGTCTTGTTATTTTTGCTATATGTGATCTCTAACTCCAATTGATTTAAATACAATGAGCTTTGATAGATATTTTAATTATCTTTCTAATAAACTTTGAATCATGCATTTTGGTTAAGTAAATCTCTCTGAATTGATTTTTGAATAAGTGGATAGAATCTAGTTTCAATTAATTTGGAAAATATTAATTTGAATCTGTGGGATAGCACGGGAAAGCTAACGGGCCGGCCCAGTGGCACTCCGCGGCGCAACGGGCTACTGACAGGTTGGTCCCGCATGTCAGAGGCACATCTAACGCGAAGCGGTATGGGGCAATCTCAGCGCTACAATTAGAACAAGATCTACTGCTGTGGTCCGTCGTCTCCGGTGAACAGCTCCGGCGAGAACGAACCCTAACGCGGCATGGTGGGGGTATGTGGGGGCTCACCTAGGCTCTAGCTAGGCTTGGCGGCGGGGGTGTTCGAACTGGTAGACGATGGTGGTTCTAGGCGTGGTCGCGGCGGCTCCTGGGGCAGCTCCAATCGATGGCGCCTCTTCTCCTCTACAACGGCAAGCTCCGGCGAATAGAGGCTCGCCTTGCTCTGGGGATGGGGTGGAAGGATCAGTGGGGAGAGGGGAGTGAGATGGTGTGTGGAATTGGGGTGGAGGATGCCTCCTTTTATAGCTCGAGGAAGGGACCGTGCGGCATGGGCGCGGCTCGTCAGTGGCGACGCTACAGGCAGGTAGCAACGCGGCTGGAGGTAGGGGACGGTGCGCGGTCTCCTGGCGATCCTCTTAGGCTTAAAGGTGAGGCAAGGGGCAGTCGCATTTGGTCTGGACGCGGGTGGTGCTCTGCGCGGCAGAAGCAACATTCGACGCGGCGCACGGTGGCTGCGGGTCAAGCGGCGGTGAACGGGCATGTCTGGGCGGCTACTGGAGTCATGGCAGAGCAGTGTGCGCGAGCAGCGGTCGAGGCGCGGCGTGTGCTAGCTTGTCGGGTGCGGCGCTCTGGCGCGTGCTCGGCATGGCGCAGACGCTCTGGGCGCGGCGTGCTGGGGGTGGTCCACGGCTTGGCAGTGCTCTGCGAAGGGACAGAGAGGGCGGTGTGATCTCGCCTACCTCCTAGGCGTTTTGGGTGAGCTCGGGGCGGTCTGCTGCGAGTGAACCATGGTCGGCCATCATAGGGGTGCTCGGGTGGCTTGGCACTGGCGCATACAGCACGGTGAGGGTTGCTCCATTGGGCTGGTTGTGACTAGGGGAGACCAGGGACAAGTGCTGGCAATAAATGGTAGACAAAGCATTGATCAAAAACAATAAAAGTTTGGCAGCTAAATTTGTGCTCACCAAGTCTTCGACACAATGCCCGTATGAAGTTTAAATTTGAATTTTTTATTCAAATTTTTTGAGTGGTCTTGTATTAAGCTTGAGAGACTATGTTTGCTTGGGATTGCCAAGGTGAATTGGTTTGGTTGGTTTTTGAGAAATGGTGATCTTAACACATACACTTGATTCAATTTTCAAATGTATTTTAAATTTATTTGCAATTTATTTCTGTTGGTTTGCAAAGTGGGCCTTGGTACATCTTTACTTGGTCTAGCAAGGGGTGAAAAGAGTTGAGAAAGTTTCTGTTTGAAATTGACTTCTAGGAACACCTAAATTGGCCTAGTGGATTAAAATGGTCAAAATGTCCATTTGCATTATTTAATCTTATTTGATTTCTTTTTCTTTGGATTTTGTTTGTAAATGGTCTAGATGATGTGGCATTCACTCTTAAACCATTTCATATCATTTAGAACAATCAAACATGGAATTTTCAAACAATTCTACACTAATGCAACATACACATGCATTCATAATTATTTTAATAATAAGAAGTTTTTGTTAACCCTAATTTGGGTGATTTGAACTTTGATAACCTTGATTAATATTTTGGGATGTTACATCCCTCCGCGGCCCAAGCTCTTTAGGACCTAAAGTGTCAAGCTCTGAACTTACGGCCCAGTCCTCGGCCGCAAGTCACCTCACCCACGGTTCATGGCCCTCAAAAGAACAAAAATCCCTACGCTAACAGGACGGACCCCTCCTCGAGGGGACGAGAGGATGGCTCACGAGACACCTATCCCCTTGCTTGTCAGGAAGCTTAGGGGTTCAACGAAGGGAAGCTTGCAGCTCTTCTCACTTCTCCATGAAGCGGGCCTCCTAGAGTTTGCCTTTCCCTTGCCACTCCATCTGGAGGGCCTGGCGAAGCTACGAGAGCACAACCTTGTTGTCTTTCTTCATCTGCTCCCGCTCCTCGGCAACCTTGGCGTGGCACCGACGGAAGAGGTTGTCGGTGTTCACGCTGCGACGGTTGACATCAAGCGAACACTCCTCAAGCTTCTGATGGGCCATCCCCAGCTGGGCCTCAAGCGCCTCTAGACGGCTCCTCTACAGCTAAGCTTCATCCTCATGAAGGCAGACTACCTCTTCGTGAAGGGCCACGTCCCACTCTCTTTGGGAAACTCTTTGGTGATCCTCTTCGACTTGTCGCTCGGAGAAGGCAAGCGTGTGGTCGCGCACAGAGAAGTCATGAGCGAAGATGGCTAGACCCTCGGGATAGGCCTCTCATGGCGGAGCGCGACACCCGGCCGATGTGGAGGTCAACGCAGCCTCATGAGGCGACTCCACGAGATCTCGGCCGCCCCCAGAGCTCGTGGCCTCGCCATAGGCTCTCCACTGCTTCTGGGCCTGGTCGAGAGCGGCCCGCTCAAGGTGAAGGCGACGCCACACCCCGGCCAAGCGATGCTCCTCTACAGCGATATCGGCTAGGAACTTGTCAATCCTGGCGCGGGCGGTCGTGACAACACCCCGCAGATGCCCCGATCGGCCCAAGGAGCCACCCTCAGGAGGTAGCAAGGTGAGAATGCTTGGCCCTGCCACATCAGGAGCTTAGGGGGTTGCCTCCATTAAACTCCCCCTGGTCGTTGCGGACTGGTGACGAAGTCATGGCTTGCGCTCTCACAGGGTCATTAGGAAGGAGGGCCTCACCATCTCCTATGACCACCTAGAGTCAGGAAGGCCCTCATCAGCGAGGTTGTCCCTCGCCACGGCGTGCTCCTCGGAAGACAGGGAGGCAGATCTGCCTGCGGCCCACCCCGCCGCTCCTCCCAGATTGGCCCTCACCGCCTTTGACTTCCTTTCCTCCTCGCACCTTCATCGACAAAGCGAGGTGACAAAACCGGGAAGGAGTAGGGGAAGAGGGAACCTTTGCGAGGGCGTCTTACCTCTTTGCTTATCCGCCCACCAAGGACCAGTTAGCCCTCCTCGTGCTGGGAGGAAGAAAGGTGTTGTCGCCACCCTACCTAAGGCACTTCTCGGCCGCCAGTGTTGGCGCCGGGGCAGCTGACGCCTCAGGCTCGGCCCGCTTCCTATAGACACCTCTACTAGAAGGGCCATCAACGTCACCACGGGGGAGGTCCTCGAAGTCCTCCTCCTCCGAACACGACACGTTGTTAATCATCATTCCACGTTGCGCACGCCGGGATGGCTCGGGGGCTTGGATCGGCCCCTCGTCCTTGTCATCCATCTCGACCAAGGGACACACCACCTTGGCATCAAAGGCAGGGAGGCCCACACAAGCGGCGCTCGCATCATCCACCGAGTATAGGGGTGCACGCCTAGGGGGAGCTTCGTCACCACGTCCGCACCAAGGAGCAGCATCATGAGCACGGACACTGTATCCTTGACGTGGGGCCCCTTAGAGAGCCGGACCGCGTCACAGTCATGCGACACGGCCCACACGGGCAAATTATGATCCTCAAGAGGGGCGATCTGTTGCCACAAGAACTCCCTCATCACCATCGGACCGGACAAGCCCGATAAAATGCGAGTATTGTGTAAAAAGGTGTTTTTGTGTTTTTGGTATAAGAGAACAATAAGTAAAGTAAAACAACTGAAATCGTGTATGTAAAAGAGATTTTAAACTGCAATGGGAAAAAGCGTTCTCAGGGAGTAGCGGATACACCTCTAGCATTATAAATAGCTAAGGTAAAGATTATTATCATGAACATTCTCAACTATGTATGTGTGGGAGGAACTCCGTATTTGGAAAAATAGGCAGCAACCACTGCTCACATCATCCTCATAACCACATCAGACATCAATTGACATCAATCGAATCACTGCGCTATTAAGGGACTTGATCCAGTAGGATGTATCCCATGGCATGGATATTGTTCCATGAGTTTCCTTAGTTCCCAAGTTGATACATAAGGGGTGCCAACATCTTTATAGTCACTATAAGTGCTAACACACCTCCGTCTACCAACAAGTAGTTCCCTCCATCAAGTCCCCACAAGAGGCAAATATTGAGAGGTCGACTTCTCCCAACATCAAGATGAAGACAATCTAACACATGATCACAACAACGAATATCATAATAAACTTTATCTTATTTCAATCTCATACTAGGGTTTCTCCATCTCCCTAAGAACTAATGATCTACTCAGACATGGAGGAAATCAACATCATGGCAATAACAATGGAATCTATCATAGATGAATAGTACTTGTATAAATCCACAACGAGTACGGAAATTATAACAAGATGTAGATGGGATGGATGGAGATGGTGGTGATGAAGCGGTTGATGATGAAGATCGATGCCTTAGCCTCCCGAATCTGCACAGGGCGAAGATGGATCCCTGGTGGACGAGTTCCCCCTCCAAATGCCTTCTGGAGGTGAGGTTTCAGCAATTTCAGGTTATTCTATATGTCGTCTCTCCGATCTAGTTGCACGGGGTGAAACTATTTGAGGAGGCGGTGGTGGCGCCAACTATACGGCAGGAACTATACGGCCGAAAAATTAATTCCCACCGTATAGTTGGTCGTTAAACCTTCTGGATGCCTCGATCGCTTCGAGTTTTCTTCTAGTGCTATTGATATTTCCCAAATAAGCGATTTACATTGTTTTTACTCCTTTTCTCCCCAATACAACTGCTCGAAGAGTTGTGTCCATTATATCCATCATCTGTCCTGATCCTAGTGAAAATAGATATAAAATGTGTGCACGAACACCGTAAAATACCAAGATCCTACAACAATAGTGCAAAATAATAATATAAAACATGGTGTAAATATTCACTCATCAAATTCCCCTAGCTTAGACTCTTGCTCGTCCTGAGCAAGTTTAGCTTAATGGATGTGATCCTCATATTCATGAAGCTGAGTCAATAAAATAAATGAGGCAGTTGCGGCATGTGTTTATCATATATGATACATAGGAATAAGTTCATGAATTGTACCTTATTCGAACCATCTGAATAATATTAGCAGGCTTCCACACCTTAGCATTCAAAAATTCACAAAAGATTACTCTCAATATGATGTAAAAGTATTTTGTTTAACCGAATGAGTTACAGAGATAGTCCCAAGTGTTTTTGGATTGACATATTCACTTGGGATTCAAAATCTCAAACATCTCTTTGTCTCACTACAATATAGTGGTATATGCCTATTTGGTCTTTGCACATTTGCTCTTTTTCTTTTCCCCCTTTTTTGTATGTGCTCACGCTTTTGTTTAAGTGTTGTGCAAAGGAGATAGCCATACATTCCACTTCATGTAGGAATTCAAAGTTTAACGATCTTAATTACCAAATTCCAATTGTATATGAAGCAATCTTTATAGCTTGAATATTCTACATCGTCTTGTTCTCACTCTAATTTGATAGCAGTTTTAATTTTCCTTTGTTCAAGGTTTCTGTTTCAACTTAATTGATTAGATAATTTTTTTCTTTGTAGATCAAACCATGAACTTACAACATATTGACCAAATTATCTTCGTATGTTCCATTAATACCAATGGTGTGGAAGACTCTTATTGCTATCATCAAGTGCAACTAAAATTATACTCAAGCCATTCATATATCCAATAGGACAAGCACAAACTCAATAATGCTCCATGTATGATAATAAACTCAAAATTTCATAAAAGGGATCGACTATTCCTGAAGGGAATTATAATGATGCAACTTTTTTCTAATTTGAACTAATGCAAAACTAAAATAGTAATGTAAAACTTATATGATATATTACAAGGTCTTAAAGATCTCCCCAAGCTTGGAATCAAGCCAGGCGGGATCAAATAATCCCTTGCGATTATTTGATACCATGATTATTGTAGATCACTGTGGCACCATGGCATGTAACGCCGCGGTGTGTAGCTTCTTGTTGGTATCCTCCAGAGCAGTGATGCGGTTGTAGCACCTGCACAAAACAGATTGCAAAGTGTCCACTTTATCTGTGAGTTTAGTCACCAATGGGAGAAGATCATCCTTCTTCTCTATATCCTTGAGACGGTGATGGACTTCAATGCGATGGAGTAGCTCCTGCTTCTGATATATGTCCAGTGCTTGCACGCGGTCCTTGGTCCTGGGAACAACTTATTCTTCCTCATCCATAATTGATGGATCAAGGAAATAGAAACTATTCCTCCACTCTTCTTGAGGCTTCACCCTCATACGAGCACCAATGGTAGGCTTCAAGAGTGGTACCGTCGCTCCCTTGCTAGCACCTGCACCGATATTAGGTAATTCCTTACGCTTGTGTGGCCTGGGGTCCGTGGCGATGAACTTGACTGTCTCCACACGCCATTTTCCATGCGGCTTTTGACCTTCTCTCTCTTCTTGAGCTCTATTCATTGCCGCCCAGTTGATCTCCGGGGGATCATAGACATCATGATAGATGTAGATGTCACTCCAATCTTCATCAGGACCGCTGTTGTAAAAGCTTGGCTCGATGCACTCCTTGTACCCCGGGCTAAACCTCTCCACCTCCTCGTTGTCGTCCTCCATGTACGGGATGTGAGGGCGATCCCTGGAAGGAGCAATGAGACCAAGGGGTTTTCCACAGCCTGGGACGGGATAGAGCATGGCTGGATTGGTTCCTGGTGATTATGATTTAGAGAGAAACACAATGGCAGTATATAAGAAGGGTCAGAGGTCGGTAAAACTCCCGAGAAACACCAAATTTATGCCCTAGAAAAGAATCTTAATGAAACAGGGAAAGAAAACACAAATTTGGAGAAGTCCTGTCGCGTAACGACCAACTATACGTGCGTGGCCCGTATAGCTTCGGCCGTATAGTTGGTTTCGGGCAGATATTTCCAAATATCTCGATTCTAGGTCGATTAAGTTACCAACTTTGTTGGGGGGATGACCCCCGAATAACCCAACCGGACAAGAACTATGGCAATCGGTTCGTGTCCGGTTGGCAGAGCACAGCCAGACACGGACACTTCGTACCGGCTACTAGCCAGTAGCCGGAACCAGGAGGGACGACAAGATTCAAGGCCGGCTACACAAGGCGTAGCTGGACACAATCAGGAGGACAGGGTCACGTGCTGCACAGTGCGCGGTACTCCCTAGTACAGCGACAAGACCCGCAACTATGAGGCCATACCGAAGACTTTGTTGAGTGACGTGGGCATAGTGGCCGGGTGCTGACGACAGGCTCGCACGACATTCACTGTACCCATTTCTACCCATACCACATCTACTTCGACGGGACATGTCGTATCGGATACTGTAGATGACCAGCCGGCTGGGACCCGCCTATGGAGCCCGCCAGCCGAACTAGCTAGTGAGACCGTTGCCCCTCTACCTATATAAGGAGGGGAAAGGCTCTCGTAGCAAGGGTTGGTCTCTCAACATTTAAGAAGGTAGTTAGAACATATAGCTCGAGGAGCGATTGTACTTAGTATTCAACCCTTATTCAGATTGGCAGGAGTAGGAGTTTTACCTCACCACGAGGGCTCCGAACCTGGGTACTTCGTGTGTCTTGTTACACTAGCTCGTACCCAATCCCACCTGCGGACGCCGTCGAGAGCTTCCCTGCTAGTCCCCACACCTCTATCTAACCTTTTCAGGTACTGCCATTCCTAATACAATGATAGTTGGCACCCACCGTGGGGCTGATGGCTTCGACCGGAGTCACATTCCGCACAGGATCCCGCACTTCAGTCGGTGAGCGTGTGGCCTCCGGCCTAGTGCTTACGCTCGGTAAGTTCGACTACTTCATAGACAACACATCGTGTTTCACCGGATCCACATTTCCAGCAAACGGCTCCATCCTGCTTTTCGGCGACCTTCCCGTCTACATCGCCACCGTGTTGGAGCATTTCCCTAGGGAGATCATCTCTATCCCAAAATCGCTGCTCCCCAGCAGCGGCATCTCCGTCGCTTCGTGCGGCGTCGAGGTCATGATGGCCGGATCCAGCTCCCAGCCTCGCCGTCCTCGGGAGCAGGACGCGGACGAGGTCGAAACTTCTGCCCCACGGCGACCAAAGAACCCGGTGGAAGAGGCCATTGACCGGATCCTCACGCCGATTAACCTCGGGGACACCCCGGAGGAGGCGGAGGTGAACTTCGCCATGGAGAGGAAGCAACTTCTGCAGGAGGCCATCAAGCTGGCTGCCGCCAAGAAGCAAGTCAACATCACCATGCGTGAGTACGACCGCGCCCAAGGCCACACTCCGTCTACCGTGGAGCCGAGCTGGTGCGGGCAAGTGCGGCGCTGGGGCGGCGAACTAGGCAGAAGGATGGAGAGGGACGGCGAGCCGGATCTACCACCTATTCCTCTTTGACCCACCTACAGCATGCCCATCAAGAGCCTGCGCGCAGCGCGAGCCACGGCAGACGAGCTACCCAACATGGAGGGCAAGGAGCGAGACCGGCAACAGGCCCGGGTACAGGAGCTCCTCCGGATCGCGGATGAGCAGGCGGATGCCATCCCGCAGATGCACGAGGACCCTAGCTGCTCCAGGGGAAGCAAGCCGCCCGGCAAAAGCAGGGGTGCACCCCGCAAGACACAACATGCGTCCTCTCCTCCGGCAAGATCCTGTTGTAGGCACCGCAATTCTGGCCACCGGGGCCAGCCACGTTAGGAGTAGACGGTGAACAATAACCCACCACCTCCCCCTCCACTAGCCGGCGTGCCACGACCTGCCGGTTCCCGTCTCTCGAGCCGGGTAGGAGTGACCAACCCGGACTGTCCGGATGCCCGTGACCGCATCGAGCTCCTAGATCAAGCGCGCATCACGGAAGAAGAAGATTCCACCGGGCCGGTTTGTTTTGGACCTCGCATCCGGAACAAACTGTTTCCGGACAAATTCACCCTGCCCCGGGATACCCTCAAGTACGAGAGCAGCATGAAGCCAGAGGACTGGCTAACCGACTACGCTATGATAGTCGGCATCACCCATGGGAACAATCGTATATCGGTGCGCTACGTCCCCCTCATGCTAACCGGGTCGGCGAGGACATGGCTCAACACCCTCGTTCCCAACAGCATCAACGCCTGGCCAGATTTCGAGAAGGTGTTCGTCCGTAACTTCAACAGCACGTACAAGCGTCCAGGTCACCCTCGCGATCTGGACCTGTGCGTCTAGGGCTACCGCGAGTCGGACTGCGCGTACCTCGCCAGGTGGACGGAGCTGCGCAACACTTGCAAGGGCATCCTAGAGAGCCTGGCGATCGGGTTCTTCATGGAGGGATGCCGAGAGGGCACCATGCTTAGCCAACGACTACTGTGCGATGAGTCGAAAACCATGGCGGAGCTCATGACGGTCGCAAACTAGTACGCCATGGCTGATGCCGCAACGAAGAAACCTCTCCGGGTGAGCGCTGATGGGCGACTGACTCCCTCGAAGCCGGCTCGCGACCGGCCGAGTAACCTGGCTGGCGAAGCCAGATTCTCCAGGCGGCACGGCAATGAAAACCGGTTCCATGGGGACCGCCAAGCCGGATAGCTGAAGCCCCGCTACCACGCGAGGCAGGTCAACGCTGTGGATGGTGCGCCCGACGCACCGGCTAGCAGCGCAAGAAGGCAGAAGCTGCGGCTCACCTTCGACTAAATGTTCGATGGCCCATGCAAGTGGCATGGCAGACCCTTCAAGCTGGCTACGCACACCACCTGGAACTGCATCTGGACCCGCCAGATTGAGGACCAAGGCCACTAGCAATGTCTACCCCTGCCCCCTCCCAGTGGACCACCACCACCGGCTAGGGGAGCCGGCAACAATGGCAACGGCGGCAACAACAACAATGGCTACCCTCAGCCGCACGCCGCCTACCACATCTTCGAGACTGAGCTGGACGACAAGCACAGCCGTAGACAGCGCTCCAAGGAGGTCAACGCCATCGTCTCCCCAGTCCCCCAGTACCTGAACTAGTTGGAAACCCCCATCTCCTGGAGCCGGGAGGATCAGCCGGATCTGCTTCTGAATCCTGGGGGCTACGCGATGGTGCTTGACCCCCATATCGTATCCAACGAGCGCACCTGCCACTTCTCGTGCGTCCTCATCGACAGAGGCAGCAGCCTCAACCTGCTCTACCGGCCCTCCCTGGAGAAGCTTGGCATCCACGAGTGCGACCTGCGCCCGACAACCATGACATTCCATGGTGTGCTGCCAGGGCCGGCTTGCGCCCTGCTGGGTAAAATCCAGCTGGACGTCATCTTTAGGACCGAGGAGAACTTCCGGCGCGAGCCGGTATGGTTCGCGGTGGTGAACCTGGCACGCTCCTACCACACTCTCCTCAGGCACCCCGGCCTTGCCAAGTTCATGGCCTTCCCCCACTATGCATACCTCAATATGAAGATGCCGGGCCAAACATCGTGATCACCATTGTCGGCTACTTCAGGTGGTCCATGTAGTGCGCGTCAGCCAGCTCTAAGCTAGCCAAAGGCCTCATCATAGCCGAGGAGAAGCACGAGATCATGCACAATGTGGCTGTGGCCCAGCAAGAGATGCCGGCCAGCAGTAAGCCGGTTGCTGATGCGGCTTTCCAGCTGGCCAAGGAGACGAACAGGATCCTGCTTGACCCCACCGACCCGACCAAGTTTTTCACCATTGGTGCCAACTTGGATAGCAAATAGGAAGG
This sequence comes from Avena eriantha, assembly GCA_910589775.1. NCBI lineage: Eukaryota > Viridiplantae > Streptophyta > Magnoliopsida > Poales > Poaceae > Avena > Avena eriantha. Next base: position 463,166,094 of record OU342741.1, read on the forward strand.
CGCGCTCGTCGACTTCCTCCGTGAGAATCGGGACATCTTCGCATGGTCACCCAAGGACATGCCAGGTGTGCCGAGGGAGCTCGCCAATCATTCACTTCACATGCGAACGAATGCCAAGCCGGTCAAGCAGCCCTTGTGCCGGTTCATAGAAAAGAAGAGAAGAGAAAGATAATTGGTGACGAGATTACCCGGCTCCTTGCAGCCGGGTTCATCATGGAAGTGTACCATCCGGACTGGCTGGCCAACCCAGTCCTGGTGTTGAAGAAAAACAAGACCTGGTGTATGTGTATTGACTACACCAGTTTGAACAAGGCATGCCCGAAAGACCCCTTCACTTTGCCCCGTATCGATCAGGTTATCGATTCCACGGCCGGCTACGACTTGTTGTCCTTTTTGGATTGTTATTCCGGCTACAACCAGATCCAGCTAAACCCAGCTGACCAGATAAAGACATCGTTTATTACCCTGTACAGGGATTTCTACTATGTAACCATGCCTTTCGGTCTGAAGAATGCAGGCGCTACCTATCAACAATATATGCAAAAATTCCTACACTCACAGATCGGCCGAAACATGCATGCCTACATAGACGACGTCGTCATCAAGACAAAGGAGAAGCGCACCCTCCTAGAGGACCTGGGGGAAACATTCGGCAACCTCCACCGGTACTAGATGAAGCTGAACCCAGAGAAGTGCGTCTTCGGCGTCCCATCTAGCCAGCTACTCGGTTTCCCCGTTTCTCAATGAGGATAGAGGAAAACCCGGAGAATATTGCATCCATCGAGAGGATGCAGCCTCCCAAGAGCTTGCTCGGTGTCCAGAGGTTCACCGGATGCCTGGCCTCCCTTAGCCGTTTCGTCAGCTGGCTAGGGGAGAAGGCACTTCCATTGTACCAACTGATAAAGAAGATGGACAAGTTCTCCTGGACCTCGCAAGCCGACACCGCTTTTCACGACCTCAAGCGCATGCTATCCATAGCGCCGGTTCTAGCCACGCCGGCTATCAAGGAGCCGATGTTGCTCTATATAGCGGCCATCATCCGGGTCGTCAGCATCGTCCTGGTGGTGGAGTGCCCTGAGGAAGGCAAGGCTTAGCCGGTTCAAAGACATGTCTACTACCTGAGCGAGGTTCTCTCCTTCTCCAAGCAGAACTACCCCCACTACCAGATGCTACGGCGTGTACCTGGCGTGCAAGAAGCTCAAGCACTACTTCCAGGAGCATCCAATTAAGGTGGTGTGCATAGCACCCCTTTGGAAATCATCAGCAACAAGGACGCCACCGGCCGAGTCGCCAAGTGGGCCATCGAGCTCGCCGCCTACTCCATCCAGTATGAGCCAAGGCTCATGATCAAGTCGCAGGCCTTGGTGGACTTCCTTGTTGACTAGGCTGAAACCCAGTACCTCCCGCCGGTTCTCGACTCGAATCACTAGAGGATGCACTTCGACGGCTCGAAGATGCTCAGGTCTTGGGCGTCGACATAGTCCTCACCTCGCCCAAGGGCGACCGGCTGGAGTATGTTCTCCAGATCCACTTCAAGGTCTCCAACAATGCTGCCGAATACGAGGCGCTAGTGCACGGCCTCCGGCTAGCCAGGGAGATCGGCGTGAACCGGATCCTTTGCTTGGATGATTTGGATCTGGTGGTGTAGCAGGTACCCGGAGGATGGGACGCCCGCGACGCGAACATGACCCTCTACCGGTTCCACGTGTAAAAGCTCAGCGCCTGCTTCGACGGATGTGAATTCCATCATGTCCCTCACCTGAACAAAGAGGCAGCTGATTCGCTCGCCCAAATCTGATCAACCAGGAAGGCGATCCCGCTAGGGGTCTCCTTGGAGCATTTGCGCAAGCCTTCCATCAACCCGTCTCCCGAGTCGGATTCCATCATCTAGGCGGGAAGCACGCCGGCTGAGGGCCTGGTAGACATGGAACCCACAGAGCCCACAAAGAAAAAGGCCCACACCGACTCCGGCATGTCTACACCCTCCGACTCGCAAGACACGAGGGTTGCCGACTCATGAAGTGGCTCGGGGGCTGCCGTGTCGGGTACCTCACCCGGATGACCCCTTAACATCCCTTAGCCGGAGCACGATAGCGTCCTCGCCATCCAGGAGATACCATCCTAGGTGCAGCCCTTCATGAACTACATTGCGAATGGAGAACTTCCGGATGACAAGGTGGAGGTCAGGAAAATCCGGCGATGCGCGCACATGTACACCATCATCAACAAGGAGCTGTACAAACATAACGTATCCGACATCTTCCAGCGGTGTGTCGACCTGGACACGGGCTACCGGCTACTCAAGGACATCCACCAGGGCGAGTGCGGGCATCACGCTTCATCTCAAGCGATAGTTGCCAAGGCATTCTTCCACGACTTCTATTGGCCCACCGCTCTCGAGGATGCTGAACAGCTGGTCCGCGCGAGTAACGGATGCTAGCGCTTCAGGAAGCTCAAGCACATGCCGACTACGGTGCTCAAGACCATACCAATTACCTAGCCTTTTGCCATCTTGGGGCTCGACATGGTCGGTCCTTTCAAGCGAGCGCACGTGGGCATGACCCACCTGTTGGTGGCGATGGACAAGTTCATGAAGTAGATAGAGGCCAAGCCTATCTGGAAGCTGGACGAGGCGACAGTCGTCACCTTCTTCATCGACATCATCAATTGGTTCGGCTACCCCAACAGCATCATCTCAGACAACAGCACGAACTTCACCAAGGGGGCATTCGCTCGATTCTGCAGTAACAAGGGTATTCGGCTAGACCTCGCCTCCGTTGTGCACCCGTAGTCCAACGGGCAAGTTGAAAGGGTAAACGGCCTAGTGCTAGCCGGCATCAAGCCACACCTCATCAAGCCCTTGGAGCAGTCACCCGGATGCTGGATCGAGGAACTTCCGGCTGTGTTGTGGAGCCTTCACACCACGCCGAATAGGTCAACTGGCTTCACCCCGTTCTTCCTCGTCTATGGCTCGGAAGCCGTCCTCTCCGTGGATATCGAGTTCGACTCACCTCGCAAGCTCCTCTACGATGAGCGGGTCAATCAGGAGGCGAGGAAGGACGGCATGGACCTCCTCGAGGAAGCTTGCGAGCTTGCTCTGTCCAGATCAGTAATGTACCAGCAGCGCCTGCGCCACTACCATTCGGATCGGATCCTCCCCGTCGCGTTCCGTGAGGGCGATCTGGTTCTCCAGCTGGTGCAAGACACGAAGGGCATGCACAAGCTATCGCCACCTTGGGAGGGCCCCTTCATCATCAGTCGGGCACTGCACACCAATTCCTACTACCTCATCGACGCGTAGTAGCGGCGCAAGAACAAGATGGACAAGTCGGATGAGGAGACGGAACACCCTTGGAATGCGGCCCTGCTCCGCCCGTTTTACACCTAGTCGTCGGACAGTGTATGTATCCCACGAACTCTATGAATGAAAAATGCGGAACCTCGAGAGATACTCGGGGGCTCGCTGGCTGGCTCGGCCTGCTAATTCTATAAACCGTCTGAGTAGTGTGCGACGGTGTCAGAGGCCCACTCTTCATCTTAGCTACAGACCGCAACCCGGCTGTCCGGATAGCAAGAGCAAAAGCCCGATGCATCCCACATGAAAAATGGGGAAGAGATGCGACAGACCTGGCGGTCCGGCCTTGTGCCTAGTTTGAGGTGATCTGGCTACTAAGCCTTCAGTACCGTGCGCAATGTATTGTTAGCTCCCTTAGATTCTGGCTGCAGACCGCAACCCAGCTGCCCGGCAAGGACGTAGCGTAAACAACAGAGCACATGGGAAAGCGACTACATGTCCAGAGAAGCGCAAGCTAGTTTTCAAAAAAACCAAAGCTATTCTCCGGCTAATAAGCACTACCTTAACCGACTAACGTATTGACAACAAATCTATATGTACATCTGTTTTGTACGACTACATTGAGTCGGTCGTCAAAAGGAAAGGAGATTCAAAGTCTGTGCATTCATCAAGCCCTCCGAATCTCGGGGGCTACACCCACTGGGTGTGCTCGCGTGCCCCAGTGGAATCATGTAGTTCCGACCGGCTAAAGGAGTTTAGCCAGATATTCGGAGCCCAGGGTCGGCAAGGGCACGGATGGAGTAAGATTCGAAGCACCTGGCTTCGCCAGCTACTCCGAATCTCGGGGGCTACACCCAATGGGTGCGCTGGCGCGCCCCCACTGCCGGTTGTAGTGATCGGCTGGTCCGGGCAAGGTTAGGATTAGCCGGCTAGAGGCGTCTAGCCAGAAAAAGCTAAAGGCTTGAAGAAAAGAAAGAAGAAGTTTCGAAGCACCTGGCTCCACCAGCTACTCCGAATCTTGGGGGCTACACCCAGTGGGTGCGCTGGCACGCCCCCACTGGAGTTGAAGTTCTCCCGACTAAAGGTGTTCAGCCGGGCAAAGATAGCCGGATAATCGTAACCAGCAAAGGACAAAAACTTTAAAGCACGCAAAATCACAAGGAAAATAGAAGTAAGCAAACAGCATGATTAAATAAAAGGGGAGTCGAAGCTCCCATAGGTTCAACCAGCGTCAAAAACAACCGGCACAAGCAAACAAGTTCAACAAAACAAGTTTTACAAATTCACCCGGCATCCCGGGGATCATGTCTAAGCGGTAGGGCCCTTGCCGTGAGGCTGATTCTGGCCGGAAGTGGCTTTGGGAGGTGGAGGAGGCGCCCTGGCAGATCCGGCTCTGACATCTCCACCAGTCAGCTGCGACGACGCCTCAGCCTCCGTCTCCGGCGTCTCGGTGGACTCCGAGTCGGTGATGACCTCGTCAACATGGCATAGCCGGTGATCTTGATGGCGAAGGCGCGAAGCTCCGAATGGGCTTGGCGGATGGTAGCAAGGTCGGCATCGACACGAAAGCCTCCGTCGATCTTCTCGACACGGGCGTCTTTGTACCAGGAAAGCATCAAGGCCAAAGCCATCTCCGCTCAGGCTTGCGCTGTCAGATCCCTTAGCCACTCAACGGAAGTCGGCACCTCCGTCACCTTGGCCGCCAACTGGGCGATCGTCTCCGGCGCTACAGCATCCGGCCACAGGAAATCGAAGACCACGTGAGCTCCTTTATGCAGCTTAGTGGCCACCTCGCCGAGAAGGGTGACCAGCTCCTGGGAGGTGGGCTGCTCCCCTGGCCAGTTCTCCTGTAGTCGGTTGTATGCCAGCGGGTGTATGCCGGGATAAAATGCTATCAGAAAAAGGAAAGTCAGGTCTGGCTAACGGAACCGAACAAGAAAAACTAGTCGGAGGAAATCTTACCCTTGGCGATGCACCCAATCTGAATCAGCTCCTCAAGGAGGGCCTTCTCCTGGTCCGCTAGCCGTTTGATCTCCTTCTCCTGATCCTTGCTCTAGGCATCAAGGAGATCGAAGGCCTAGGTCAGGCTGGCAAGGGCGGAGTCGTGCTCCTTGAGGGTGGCCTCCAGCGCGTCCATCTTGGAGTGCGAGTCCTTATTCTGCAACCAGAGGTTGGAATTGGACTTGGTCAGCTGGTCGTTCGCCGTTTTCAGGCGATCCATCTCCCGCTAGGCACACACCATGATGGCTACAAGAAACCGACTATCTGCAAAAAAAGACGAAGAGGAAGAAGAAAGTGTAACACCCTCGAATCGGCCCTATGCAAGTTTTAGCCCTTTATGCCAAACCTGCATAGAAACGATTCAAGGACGCCCGCCAGGCACTTTCGTGCGGGTGGAAAATGAAGTAATACCATTACACCACAGTCCTCGATGGGACCCACAGAACATATATATATACAACAATGACTCCATGAGTCAAGAATACAGATATACAGTACAAAGATCCAAATCACCTTGAAATCGATAGAGCATCCGACTATGGACAAGATGCAAATGGGGCTAAGAGCCCTGAAGAATAACCAATGGTGTCCATAACCCTGCCCAGGCCAAGCCGGAGTAACCCTGCTAACGACATCGATCTCAAACCTGCTAAGACAAAAGGGGGTGCCGACAAAGGGCAAAGGAAAAAGAGGAGCGTCAGTACTGAGGCCAGTACACGGTGAGGCTAGAATTCGGCGGCTCTCGCCTACATAGGTATGGTGGACTGAAGCGGCAACGCAGCGGCACTAAACAACCTATAGAGACTCGGTATTACTGGCGGCTATTAGAGAGGGGTAAGAAAGACCTATTCGGATCCTACCTGATACTAACACCAAACATACCCATCCTGGTATTTCCCCCTCGAGACCAAACGAGGAAGTCGGACCAAGGAGCTCACATAGTTGGCAATTTTACTCATTCCGTTATAGTTGCAGCACTCACTAATCAGATATAGATAGCATGAGTCATCCTGAAGCATAAGTAGTGGACAGTTTTAATTAACCATTCCGTGGTAGTTGGAACATTTACTAGTCAGATATAATTGTCCCAAGGAATCCCAAAACCCAGCAGTTGTTGGCACTTTTATCACATTCCGTTGGAGTTGCAATACTTACTAGGCAGGTACATCATGTCACCAAACAACCCCAGATCCACCAGTTGTAGGCATTTTAATATCCATTCCGTGATAGTTGAATCTGATTACTAGTCATATATTAAGTCAAGTTTATAGCACTACTTTAGTTATGCTTGTCTATGATCGAGATACTGTGCTCCAAGTCGTCCATAACCGCAGACACGACTTTCAGAAAGATTTACCCTGCAGGGGTGCACAAATAGCAACACACACACACGATCAACCTCGGAAAAACCAAATCAAAACCCAACGAGGCTTTCACGACAAAGCAATCACAGGATTCGTAAAATATTTCAGGGGGCACCCCATTAAGCTACCCGCAACGAAGTTGGCCGGCTCCGAGACGGACCCAAGGTTTGCGCCAATGGCTGTAAACGACTGGGAACCCGAAAGTGTGACTGGGCTTGTCGATACCGCGAAAACACTCCGCAATCCTAAACAGTACAGGTGCTCCACGCACAATCGTAAATAAAGTAGTAAAGCATGACATAAGTACATGATAGTAATAAAACCCAAAACTAGTTTGTGGCCCCAAGAAATAAGAAATGAATCAAGCTCTGGCTAAGGGGGGTTCATAGAGTCTCCCGTATGTGGATAGTGCGAATAGTCAAGGAACAGGTATCAAGTACTCGGGGCCTACGGGACACAAGTGGACATAAAAGCCAAATAGCATATATTGCCCACCGGTGCCTCTTTCATTAGTTATCCCAGCAATTTAATAGTTGTATTTAAAGTCATGATCCTCTCCACCATAAACATCTGCCAGCATTCCAACAACTGTGGTACTCGACAACACAAGATCGCACTTGAGCAAGCAACTACGACTCGCAAGGCCAGCTATCTACCAAACAACAGGTATTAGGAGGTGTCCATGGCAATATAGAGGCTGCACAAGATATAACTGGTACACGGAAACTAAAGCATCATGACACGGATAGCAATAGATCAACAGGACGAAATAAAGACTATAAATGCAAAATAGGGGGAGAATGCTCGCCTGGGAAAACACTGCCGACGGATCTTATCCGGAGAACTTGTTGATACTCACATCAACTCATCGGCCTAATCCGCGAATAAGAAAACACTAGAAGAAACACCGGATGCAATATTTAATACTACGGTAGAAGATCCGGCATGATTATGATATGATGCAGACATGGCAATGATGCGGTGCACTTAGGCAGTATTAAGCGGAACCGGGGTCCCGAGAATTAATTAATAGGTTCATGTGGTTTAACTACCCCGCAAATTAAATGTGGAATTAACAAGGCAAAGCATGGCATAGGTTTTCTACACAAATTTAAATGGGGCCAATATGAGACTAGAAAAGCCTGCATATAGTCTCCATATTTAATTATGAGGTCAATCGGCATAATGCCCCCAAACCACAGACAGGTATGCATGCATGAACAATTTACATGCAAAAATTTTATATATAGCATTTATAAAATAGGGGCTCGAGAAAAGGTTCACACATCTGGGTTCGGAAGATCTTGGGTTCCGGGGGTTCGGGGTTCGACAGGGTTCGACGGGGACGGCGAGGTTCGGATACAAGATGGAGAACTTGGCATTCCGGGGAGAAGGACTTGGTTTGGCGTCGGGGGCTCATCGGACTCGCCCTGGTCGGTGTCGATCTTGTCGTCATGAAGATCTTGTCGGGTCCTCGTATCGGGTCGGACTTGGCATTCGGGATGAAGAACTTGGAATTCCGTGTCGGCGACCTTGGCGTCCGGGTTCTCGGGCATCGCATCCGGGAAGGAGGTCTTGTCGAACCGGCGTCATCTCCTCCGGGTCTCATATCAGAGAACTCGATGTTCCGAGCAGGTCTTGGAGTTTGGCGTCAGTCTTGTCAGCGACCGATCTTGACTTGCCGGTGGAGGTCGTGGCAGCTCTTGGTGTCGGCGGGATCAGCCTCGGCGGGATCGGCCTTCGAGGATCGGTCTTCGGAGTTTCGAGGGAGGTCTAGGCTTCAGGATCTCAGCCATGTCGACGCACTTGGGTCTCGATGCCTTTAGGTCTGGGGTCTGGGCGTCCATGAGGTGGTTTTGGGTTCGTGTCAGAGGTCTTGCATCTTCGGGTCCCGGGAAGAAGAAGCGCCGGGTCCGACGGTGAAGATCATGAGTCCGGGCAGGGAACTTGAGGCCCAGCACTTGCAACATAGGCTCGCTGCATCTTGCTTGGCACATCACAACAGCACCAGGGCTTCGGTAGACACATGTACAGGGCGACGTGGTCTTGTAGGCCTGGGTGGAGGCGCTGGTGGGGGTCGCCGGTGTCGAGGCGGATAGGGTCGCTGGCCCGCCAAGGGGAGCCGTGGAGAGGGGTGTCAAGGACAGCGGGTGGTGTCTAGGCCGAAGGAGAACCTCCGGCGAGGGCGGGCGCGCAGAGGCGGCGGCGCTCGCGGCACGAGATGCGGGAGCGGGATAGGTGGCGAGGCGAGGCTGCCGGTGGCTTTGGGAGGAAGAGGGCGAGGGCGCCACGGGGGATCGAGGGCGTCCCTGTCCCGATGTCGTGCGAGGAGACGAGGAGGGGCACCCCGCTGTTGGCGACGAGGAGCTCGAGGCGAGGAGGATGCTGTCTGCATCGGCGGGGCCTTGGCGGCGCGCGGCCCGGGGAGAGAGCAGGGCGGCAGGCCACGGTTGTAGAGGGAGCCAGCAGGGTCGGGATGCCCTAAGGTGGAGAAGGGGCGCCATCGAGGCGACAGAGGAGAACGGTGAGAAGAGGGGAACACGGCGACCGGGGCGGGTGCGGGAAAGAGGAGCCCCGGATGGCTTGCCCGGTTCCTGGCGGCTGGCGGTGGCGAGAGCCTGGGAGGGAGGAGCGCGATGGAGGGGAGGAGGACGGGGTCGGCAGAGGCAAGCTCGGTGGGAGGTGGGACTGGAGCGGGGCGGTGGCGTGGGGATCGGGGTTGGGTGGTGTGTGTACCGCGTGTGGGTGTATGGGAGGTTGGGCAGGTGGAGGGGAGTGGGGCCAGGAGGCTGAGGTGGTGCATAGGGAGTGGCCAGAGTGAGGTGACAGGAGTGGGAGTTTGGGCAGGTGGTGGGCCAGGCGGGTTGAGTGGAGGAAGGTTGGACCAGGGGTGGTGGGTCGGCGGTAGGTGGGATGGGTGGCGTGCCCAGGTGGGGCTGGGGGAGTCCCGGGGTGATGTGGGGCCGGGCACGAGAGCTACGCACGTGGGTGTGTGGCTCTGCTTGCTGCGTCGCACGCGCGTGTGTGTGCTATGGCTACAGCTGGGTAGGTAGGGAGTGGTTTAGGGTTAGGCAGGTTTAGACTAGGGCTTTGGAGTATTTATATAGTCCAAAGTAGTCTAGATAGGACTGGTTTTGGACAAAACTTTAGACATAATTTTTGTCACTTTATTATTTTAATAAAATAAGAAAACCCTGTGGTCACGTACGGACCAAAAATATTATTTTGTTTTAATTTCAAATAACAAAAAGAGGGAGGGTTTTAATGAAACCGTGGAGATGTTTTAGTAAAACAAAAATATGTTTTTAGCAAAATAGTTTGCGGTCAAAACATGCGAACATAATATGCATGATGATGACATGATGGTACAAAAAAACACAAACTCCAAGAGATTTTCTAGTAGTGGTTTTTGCGGGGCGCCACAGAAAGTAACCGGCCACAGAAGTCGAGTACGAGGACTTACTCTAGGAGGTGTCGTTGGCAGCGGCCAGCTTCCGCTCCAAGGTCTGATTTCTTCCAGTCATGGCTTCGAGCAGCCGGATCTCCTTCACCGCCAGCTCGAGGGTGGCGTCCAAGTCTGCCAGCGAGGTAGCAGGGGAAGTATCGTCGTCAATGGCGTTGACGGTCGGCCACTCCTTCGCCTCCAGAACCGCGGTCCGCCACTTTTCCCCCGGCTCTCCATCGGAGTTGTCGTCCGCGACAACGACCAGCTCCTTGCCGGCTGCCGCCCTCCTCACCCCCGCGGCGGAACTACCTCCACTTTGTGGGGTCGCCGCAGCCGCGTCCGGCTACACCACCATGGTCAGCGGAGCGTCCCCAGCCCCGACTGCAGTAGCCAGATCAGCACGAGGTGGAGGCGGAGGCAGAGCCCTGGGCGAAGGAGTGGGGCAGCAATGGCGGTAGAAGGTGGTGCGGTGTTCGGCGCATGGAGCGGCGAGCCAGTCGGCGCCCGCACCAGGCTGGCAGCATCGAAAGAGACGAGCGAGCTGAAAAGCAAAAGATAAGACGAAGGAGCAAGTAAGAAAGGCAAAGTCAGAAAAGTTGGGCAAGAGGAAAAAAGAACAAGAAATGCAAAGCAAGAACAGAGGGTACTCACGCCTGCACCACTGGAGGCGGCGCCTTCTTGCGACCAAACCGACTAGGGGGAGGGCGCCGGTCCGGCTCCTCTTAGGGGCCGGCTATTCCATAGTGGGCCGGTTAGACCTGCTCCCACCGCGCCTAACCGACTGGAGTCGCCGTCTTCCGCACAGCGCCGAGCCAGTTCGGGAGCCAGCGCGGCCTCCTCCTCCTCGTCAAGATGTGTGTGGGGGTCATGGGTCGGCTCGTCGTTCCGGTTAGGAAAGACGTCGGCATCCTCGTCCGACTCTTCGTCGGACCGACGTGCGCGTGGCTCGGGAAGGTCGAGCGTGAAGTTCTGAAGGGGAGCCTCTCCCTCCTCCCGAATGATGCAGGAGAAGTTCTGCCAGAAGAAAAGACGACAAGAAATCAACCGAATGACAAGGCGGACCAAAAGCAGAAAGAACCCGGCTGACAAGGGAACTTACCCAGGGTGCACGGTTGTCGCGACTGTACGGGACCTGCCCGAACCTCCAGCCGCTCCTTCGTGATTGTCCACACCCACTCCTTGAGGTTGTGGAAGCGGGGGTTATGACGAGATAGCCGGGTGGGGTCCAGCCAACCGGAGTAGTAGCACATCTTATGTGAGCGCTGCTGTAGCGGCATCATCAGCCAGGACATCCAGCTGAGTGTGATATCCAAGCCAGTCAAGCCGGTGGTGATTAGGGAGCGCATCCGCTGCAGCATCGCGTCCGTCTCCACCTTGTCGTCGTGGATCTTCAGGTCCTAGTGTTGCCGGCTAGACTCCACATCCTAGAAAGCCAGCAGGTTGATCCAGTCGACTCCGGTGACGTTGCTGACGTAAAAATACGACTGCTGCCACAACCGGACCGTGTCCTAGAGCTTGAACTTCGGGTAGCCGGTTTGGGAGAAGGAGTAGATGGAGGCGCCTCCGTAGGCTACCAGCAGCCCCTGCGTGAAGTGCACCTGCGGCCGGACTCGGAAGTGCCGGCAGAAGAGCCCAAGATCCGGCTGGATCTCGAGGTAGCACTCGCAGAACGCCACGAAGTGCGCAAGCGCGCCAATTGCATTGGCGCCGAGGTGGTGGAGACGGAGGTCAAAGAAGGCGAGGAAGGTGAGGAAGAAAGGGTGCACGAGCAGTGCGAAGCCGCGGGCGAGATGGGAGAGGGAGATGACCCGCTCCCCCTCCGCCGGGTGTGGCGACTCCTCCTCCGGTGGCGCGAGCCGCACCTTCACCTCCATCTCCGGCGGCAAGACACGGGTGGCGTGGTACTTCTCAATGTGCTCCTCCATGACGGAGGAGCAGCACCAGGCGCCACGCTCAGCAGCCATCATGATTTCATCCGCCGTGGTGCTAGGAGCCGAATGGCGGTGGCCCGTGTCTCCGGCGACGCTAAAGGAGCAGCGCAGCTAAGTCCGGCGATAAGTGCTCACGAGGCAACGGCGAGGCAGTAGGGGTGCAGGTGAAGACATATGAGGCATTGGGCAGAAGGGAGAAGTGGCTCCCCCAGGCGGCCTTTAAGGACCAGGGAGGGCAACAATCTACGGTGCCACGCGGCAGTCACTGAGCCGAGCCCCACCCCTACTACCACTCTAGATCCTGTGTGCGGGCGCCGAATGCTCAGAGGATCCCGGGCCGGGAATCGAAGCGCCAAATGACACTTCCGGAGGCGATGTGTGATGCGATGTTATGCTGCACACCGCAACGCAATGATGGCGCGTGCGCGCGTGGCTGGCGTCAGCGCTGACGTCACGGGTAGCGCAACTGTCAAGCATAGCCAGACATAGATTTCAAATTCAAGAGGGAGCGCGCGCACATTTCACCTAAGGGCGAAATCCACATGCGCTTGGGGGCTAGTGTCAGGGGGATGACCCCCTGATACCCCAACCGGACAAGAACTATGGCAGTCGGTTCGTGTCCGGCTGGCAGAGCACAGCTGGACACAAACACTTCTTACCGGCTACCAGCCAGTAGCCGGAACCAGGAGGGATGACAAGATTCAAGGCCTCTTACACGAGGCGTAGCCGGACACAATCAGAAGGACGGGGTGATGTGCTGAACAGTGCGTGGTACTCCCTGGTACAGCGACAAGACCCACAACTATGAGGCCATACCGAAGACTTAGTTGGGTGACGTGGGCACAATGGTCGGGTGCTGACGACAGGCTCGCACGGTGTTAATTGTACCATGACTACCCATACCACATATACTACGACGGGACATGTTGTACCGGATACTATAGATGACCAGCCGGCTGGGACCCGCCTGTGGGCCCCGCTAGCCAGATTGGCCAGTGAGACCGTTGCCCCTCTACCTATATAAGGAGGGGCAAGGCTTCGTGTGTCTCGTTACACTAGCTCGTACCCAATCCCGCCTGCGGACGTTGTCGAGAGCTTCCCTGCTAGTCCCCACACCTCTATCTAACCTTTTCAGGTACTATCGTTCCTAATACAACGATAGACTTGGAACCGACGAAACCGTTTTTTTAATCTAACACGAAAAAGGAATCCAAAATGTCTGAGAGTTTAATGACCAACTATACGGCGGGAGGATTTTCTTCGGCCATATAGTTGTGACCGGATAGTTTCCGGACATCAAAAACAATTTCGCGAAGAAGGTACTGAAGGTTTAACGACCAACTATATGGCGGGAGATTTTTCTCCGGCCGTATAGTTATGACCGTATAGTTGGTAAAAACCTTCAGAAACTTCAGAAAAACACGAAGAATTCAGAGGCAACAATTTCAGAAGTAAAATTTGTGAAAACAAATCACTTATTTGAGTAAGAACACTTACCTTGCACTTACCGTTTACTTATTCGGGGATGACAAGCTCCTCCAACAACAAAGACTTCTTCACTTTTGGAGGAATTGAACTTAGTTCATTTAATAATTCTCATAAACGAAAATCACCAGGACTAAAGTTCCTCTCAATAAGATTGGTGTCTTTCTAGGAAAATATGGACACTATATCCAACATCTTTATTTCTTGCCTCTACATAATCTGCAACTCAAATTCTTGAAGTAAAAGGATCCAACGGATCAGTCTTGGCTTATGATTTTTCCTCTCAAGGAGTTCTTTTAAACCATCTTGATCCGTATGAACTCTTACTTTTGCATCAACTATATAAGAATGAAATTTCTCGCAAGAGAAAAATACAGCAAAAAGTTCCCTTTCTTCCTTAGGATAATTATTTTGAGCACTATTAAAAGTTCTAATAGCATGATGTATAATATTAAATCTGTGACATGTATGTTGTCCCAGAGTTACTCCTACAGCATCATCACTAGCTTCACAAATTAAGTCAAAAGTCAAATCCAAGATAGCTTGTTTAATGATAGGAGCATGGGATAAAGCATATTTAAGTTTATCAAAGGATACAAGACATTTATCATCAAAATTAAATCTTACACCCTTTTGCAGAAGGTTAGTCAAAGGTTTAGATATTCCAGAGAAATTCCTAATGAACCTTCTATAAAATCCCACATGACCAAGGAAACTTCTTATACCTTTTATATCCCTAGGTTGTGGCATTATCTCTATGGCCTCAACCTTAGCTCTATCCACTCCATTTCCCTTACCTAATACCTTATGTCCAAGGACTATAGCTTCTTTGACCATAAAATGGCACTTTCCCAGTTTAGAACAAGATTGGTTTCTTCGCAACGCTGTAAAACTCTTTTGAGATTATCCAAGCAACTAGTAAATGAAGTTCCATAGACAGAAAAGTCATCCATAAATACGTTCACTATCGATTCTATAAAATCTGCAAAAATAGCAGCCATGCATCTTTGAAAAGTAGTTGGAGCATTACATAAACCAAAAGGCATACGACGGTAAGCATGTAAACCATAAGGACTAATGGAAGTTGTTTTAAGTTGGTCATCAAGATGAACAGCTATTTGAGAAAAACCAGAGTATCCGTCCAAGTAGCAAAAATGAGTGTGGTTTGCTAACCTCTCTAAAGTTTGATCTATGAACAGTAAAGGATAGTTATCTTTTCTAGTTTCTTTATTCAATTTCCTGAAATCTATACACATCCTCTGTCCAACAATAGTTCTAGTAGGTATCAATTCACTGTTTTCATTAGGAAGAACAATAAAACCGCCCTTCTTAGGGACACAATGAATAGGACTTACCCATTCACTTTCTTTTACAGGATAGATTATACCTGCATCCATTAGGCATACTATTTCTTTTCTTACCACTTCCTTCATTTCGGGCTTCAGTCGTCTATTAAATTCCGCAATTGGTTTAGCACCTTCCTCCATGAATATTTGATGGACGGTTATCATGGGACTAATGCCCTTCAAATCATCCATTGAGTACCCATAGGCCTTGCGATGCTCCTTAAGTATTTTCATGGGTTCTTCTACTTCATCTCCTGAAAGTTTAGCACTAATAATAATAGGAAATTTATTTGTATCATCTAAAAATCTGCATTTAAGATTATATGGTAGAGTCTTCAATTCTGGGGGTGGTAATTCCGTGTCCCCTCTCTTTTCTGGCTCTTCAAAAGCCTCATTAGTTGGAGGCCCTATAATGAGAAGTGAACCAAATTCACCATCTAGTTCTTCTAGGGACTTGTCCTCCATAACTATTTCTTCATAATTTGAGTCTTCATTTATTTCTTCTTCTTGATCACTAAACAAGAGAGCTACCATTTCCTCAATAGTTTTCTCTTTCTCTTCTTCTTGTATTTGTAGAGGTATGTCTTTAAATTTGGAAAAGTGGAATTATTTTTCTGCTTCCCCAAGTTTAAGAGACAAAATCTCCTTTTTGAAATCAACTTTGGCACCTACATCAATCACAAAATTTCTTCCAAATATAATTGGGCAAAGATTGTTAGCTAGCATATCAACAACTAAAAAATCGATAGGAAAGTTTTTATTGCCAATTGTGACAGTTGCATCTTCAACTACTCCCATTGGAATTCTAAGAGTTTTATTGGCTAACATGATTGTCATATCAGTATTTTCAATTGTACCGGTTATATTTCTTCTTTTATTTCTAAATAAAAATCATAAGATATAACATTAAGTTTGGTGCCAAGATCACATAAACCATAATGCGAGGTTCCCTTAAATATGTAGGGAAGAATAGGCTTACCCACATCTTTTACCTTTGTTTTACCTTCAACCAATACGGAAGTCTCTTTATCAAGTTCAACTATATTACAATGTGCATACATAGCCATAATTGCTTCCTTGGTTACCTCTTCATCTTTGGTTTCTTCCAGATGTTCCTCAACTACTGGCATACTTTCCTCTTCCTTCTTCTCCTGTATTGCTTTGACCTATTCATATTAAAAAATATGCTTCTGTGTAGTGTTAGGGAAAGGTATCTCATATATTGGTTCTAGGGAGCTAGTGTTGCTTTAACTTCTCTTTTCTTCTTAGGTTCGGGTGGTGGATCATACTTGACCAAACCCTTTTTGGATCTGTGATGTGTTCTGTAAAAGCTTTAACAACATGCAACACAAGATCTGAATCCAAATAAAGTTCTTTAGATCATTCGTTAACATGGCCCTTTTTATTATAGTCATGAATACAATCATAATCTATTTGTATGCCTCCTTCGCTTCCTAGACCAAAATTCCATGAAACTCTATGATCACGAATTCTATTAAGTAAAGCCCAAGCTTTAGTTATAGGAAGATTCATAAAAGCTCCTCTCGCAAAAGAGTCTAGTTCAATTTTATTAGGTTCAATTAAACCTCCATAAAAGATATGCAATACATACCATTCAGGAAAATCATGATGAGGAGATTGATTAAGTAAATCTTTAAATCTGATATAAGCTCTTACTAGTCCTTCATTAGGATGGTTCCTCGAAGTCACTATAAGACGCCTGATTCCAAAAGATTTTGATAATGGATAATATTTTGCTAGAAACTCACAGGCTAAATTATCCCAAGTAGTAGTGGCTTCTAGGGTACAGATCTATACCATGAGAGAGTTGTACTAGTCAAAGTCTGACTAAAAAGTTTAACCCTTACCTCATTAGCAATATATCACGATAACTGGAAAGTGCCACATATATCTTTGAAACATGCAATATGCTCATATGGACCAGGGTCTTCTTCATCTCCAGTAAATTGCTTCTTGTGTAGAATACCAAGTAGTAGAGGATTTATTTCAAACCCCCTTGTCTTCTCGTTGGAGGTGTATCTTTTATTAATATCATAGGGCTTCCCAAAGTGGCTGGCTGGGTTAGCACTAGCCATATGCTCAAACTCCATCATGTTGGTGGGAACCTGTAACTCAAAACAAAACTTAGCAAGACAAAAATAAATAAGAAAAAACTAAAAGACCTACAACGCTTAGCTCCCTGGCAACAACGCCAGAAAATAGCTTGATGACTGCAAGTGCACAGATCATTTGTAGCCAGTTTCGAAATAAAGATATCGATCCCACGGGGAGAAGGAGTTTGAAGTCTAATAACTCTTGAATTAAATACTAAAATAGAAATGCTAAATAAAGTTCTAAGTAACAAGATAAAATGTGAGTATTGTGTAAAAAGGTGTTTTGGGGTTTTTGGTATAAGAGAACAACAAGTAAAGTGAAACAACTGAACACAGAAAGTAAGTATCGCGTATGTAAAAGAGATTTGAAGCTACAATGGGAAAAGGCGTTCTCAGGGAGTAGCAGATACACCTCTAGAATTATAAAGAGATAAGGTAAAGATCATTATCATGAACATTCTCAACTATGTATGTGTTGGAGGAACTCCGTATTTGGACAAATAGGCAGCAACCACTACTCACATCATCCTCATAACCACAGCAGACAGCAATCGACATCAATCGAATTACTGCGCTATTAAGGTACTTGATCCTATAGGACGTATCCCATGGCATGGATAGTGTTCCGTGAGTTTCCTCGGTTCCCAAGTTGATACGTAAGGGGTGCCAATAGCTTTATAGTCACTGTAAGTGCTAACACACCTCTGTCTACCAACAAGTAGTTCCCTCCATCAAGTCCCCACAAGAGGCAAATATTGAGAGGTCGACTTCTCCCAACATCAAGATGAAGACAATCTAACACATGGTCACAGCGACGAATATCATAATAAACTTTATCTTATTTCAATCTCTTACTAGGGTTTCTCCATTTCCCCAAGAACTAATGATCTACTCATACATGGAGGCAATCAACATCATGGCAATAACAATGGAATCTATCATAGATGAATAGTATTTGTATAAATCCACAACAAGTACGGAAATTACAACAAGATCTAGACAAGATGTAGATGGGATGGATGGAGATGGTGGGGATACAGTGGTTGATGATGAAGATCGATGCCTTAGCCTCCCAGATCTACGCAGCGCGAAGATGGATCCCCGGTGGACGAGTTACCCCTCTAGATGCCTTCCGGAGGTGAGGTTTCGGCGATTTCTAGTTGTTCTATATGTCGTCTCTACGATCCAGTTGCACGAGGTGAAACTATTTGAGGAGGTAGTGCCGGCACCAACTATACGGCGAGAACAATAGGGCCGGAAAATTAATTCCCGTCATATAGTTGGTCGTTAAACCTTCTAGATGCCTCGATCGCTTCGGGTTTTCTTCTAGTCTTATTGATATTTCCCAAATAAGTGATTTACATTGTTTTTTACTCCTTTTCTCCCCAATACAACTGCTCCAAGAATTGTGTCCATTGTATCCATCATCTGTCCTGATCCTGGTGAAAATAGACATAGAATATGCACGCGAACGCCATAAAATACCAAGATCCTACAACTACAGTGCAAAATAATAATATAAAACATGATGCAAATATGCACTCATTAGCTCCTTAGGTATGTCACGCGCCTCGCAAGGGGCTCGGGACCCATACAAGAAGCTGCCGCGTGAGCCCAACCCGGATTCTCCACCGCCGCCCCCGCGGGAACGCGAAGAGTAGGCCAGGCCCGGCCAGCGTCTACCAGGACCCAATTGCGGCGGAATTCCGACGTCATGCCAAGGACGGAGATAGACAGGAAGTCTCCCTCCTCCCCGGCAAAGAATGGGACACTGCCGAGAATGTCCCCTAGTGCGAGGACGTGGAGGCTATAGAAGTGCTGGAACAGTACCAAGGATGGTGCCACCCCGATGAAGGCCTCACACCAGAACGCGAAGGCGGCTAGGAGGGTCACGCTCCGTGGGTGGAGGTGGAGAAGTTGGATGCAGTAATGGTCCAAGACGCCATGAGAAAGGGGAAACAGTAGGACAAGGCTGGTAGCGATGGAGTGGGTGAAAATAGGGGCCGCGGTGGCGAGCCACTCGCTCCTCCCAACATCAGCGCACCACACGCGCGAGGCGCCCCACTCGTTCAAGTTGGAGGCCATTAGCTTGCGGATCTTCTCCAACCCCTCCTTGTTGAGGATTGCCACCGGCGGCAGGGCCCCCATGATCGACGGGGGAAAGCTTGGCGTGGCAGAGGTGGAACATTCTCTCTTGAGCGCCATCACGGACGTTGCAGAAGAATGAGGAGTAGCATTGCGTAGAGCTCCGGTAGATTAGCGACGGAGGAAGATGGAAGTTGGCCAGTCCTTTGGGATTTGGGGTTTTTCGGGCAACTCGACCCCCAAGGCTAAGTAGTGAAGTGACGGTTCCCACACCCGACGTGCACCATGTCCTGCGCAGGCACGTGGAAGCCATTGGCAGCGACTTCGGGGATCATGCAGCGACGCGACCGCGCAGAGGGCCCAGCTCCAATTGGTCCCTTGACTTCCTTGCCCCTTCGTCAGTGGCGTGCAAGTCAAGTGATCGGGGGCTACTGTTAGACTATTGGTACCGGGGATACCCCATCTCGTCGAATCACCGGTCCCAACATGAGCACCCTCTCGAGGGCTCTCGAGGGGAGGAAGCCTCTGGATGGGGGATGAAGCCTGGTTCCTCTACAAACGCATGGGTCTATCACGGCCAGGGGTGAATCCTCCCAGCAGGACCTCAGGAGGGTAACCTCACCATGTTCGGACGTACCAAGCAAGACGACGTGCCAACGGGCGGTACAAGTAGTTGCCGGTCCACCCAAATAAACTAAGGCGCGCAGGGGTGGTAGGATGACGCAAGGAGAAGACAGCATCTGACACTGCCGTTTCGGTGCAAGAAGACCAAGGTGACGACGTAAAGTGGAAGGGCGGCCGACCATCACTCTGACACAGCAGCTGGCTGGCGGTTGCAAGAATACAAGGCAGGTCCAAATCCATTGGCGGGAATGTGGTGACCCTTCCCGCCCATGAACCAGGGGAAGAGACCCAACGCCGCCCTATATAAGGAGCCCTCCTCCTACCTTGCAAGGCGACGGATCCCAGAGATCTAAAACCCTAGACTTTCATCCTCCATTGTAACCTCGCGAGGCACACGAGCAATACAACAAAGAAGGAGTAGGGGCTTTACCTCCTCATGAGGGTCCTGAACCTGGGTAAAAAAACCCGGTGTCAACTCTTTGGTGTGCATCCGCTTCGCCGCCGTAGCCGTCGCCGAACTCCTTCAAAAGCGCGTGTTCATCCCCCTCACGAACCAAGGGATCGTTGGACCCTAGTTCCTTCGTGGGACTAATCTCTGACAAAACCACATACATATTTCCTAGCAAGTTCATATTTCTCCTCTATGGTGAAACTAAGAGAACTTAAGAATAAAGTAGAACACCTACTAATAAGAGCATCATCATGGATAACAAGTATATCGTTTCTACCCTCATGTATTATACATGGAGGGTTATCAATAAGCATAGGACCATCATCTAAAGAATTATCATATAGCATATCTAAGAAACACTCCTCATTATCTAATAATTTTACTAGTAGCATTACTAGCAAGAAAAGGAGCATTATTAGTTTCATCATAATAGCATGGGTTTTCATAGATCACCATATAATTTTTATTTGGACAATTATCATAGCATGGGTTCTCATAAATGACAAATGAGTTTTGAGTTTGAGTGTTACTATCATCTTTTAGAGATTCCCATACATCCCCAAGCTTAGGTTGGACCATATCTTCTTCCTCTTCTTCAGTCTTCTCTTCTTCTTTGGGGTGCATGGGCATCCCCAAGCTTAGGCTTTTGTCCTCTTTTTGTGTTTTCTAATCACTATCCTCTTCTTAGGGGTACATGGGTATCCTCAAGCTTATGATTTTTTCATCTTCTTCCTGCAAAACATGAGTACGTGCTTGCGTGCTCAAAATGTAGATCTCGTTGGGGAACCCCAAGAGGAAGGTACGATGAGCACAGCAGTAAGTTTTCCCTCAGTTATGAAACCAAGGTTATCGAACCAGTAGGAGCAAGGAAACACCTCCAAGGTGTTGTTTCGAACTAGGAATCATGCACAACACAACCACAGAACTTTGCCCCCAACTTACAGCGAGGTTGTCAATCTCACCGGTTTTGCTGAAAACAAAGGATTAAACGTATTGTGTGGAAGATAGAAATTGCTTGCAGAAAGTAAACATAAAACAGTAAATAGCAGATTGTAGATTGATGGTAAAAGAATGGACCGGGGTCCATAGTTTACTAGTGGTGATTCTCCTTAAGATAGATGACATGTTGGGTGAACAAATTACAGCAGGGCAATTGACAAACATCGAGAAAGCATACATGCATATACTAATCATCTTGACTCCTTTGAGATTTGATTGGGAATTACAACATTATACATAGACCGTAATCCAACTTCATCTATGACTAATAATCCACCTTCATACTATCATCCGAACCCCCTCCAGTATTAAGTTGCAAGCAACAGATAATTGCATTAAGCAAAGTGTGTAGAGTAAAAAATACGATTGTTCTATGAACAAAGGATTGATGTTTTCTCCCTAGTAGCAACAGCATATCTAGTACCTTAGAGATTTCTGTCACTTCCCCAGATTCCTAGAGGCATGAACCCACTATCGTGCATAAATACTCCCTCTTGGAGTTGCTAGCATCTGCTTGGCCAAGATAGCTACTAACAACGGAAAGCATGCAAGATAACAAATAACAAAGACATGATAGAATCAATAATCAATCTGAAATAGCATCCAAATATCCATCGGATCCCCGCAAACACAACATGTAGGATTACAAATAAATGATCTTGATCATGAACGGAGCTCACAAGATCTAGACATGGTAGCACAAAGGAGGAGAACCAACCATCTAGCTACTACATGGACCCGTAGTCTAGAGATGAAGTACTCACGCATCACACCGGAGGCAGGCATGGTGATGAGGAAGGCCTCCAGGGTGAATTCTCCCCTTCGGCAGGGTGCCGGGAAGAGCTTTAGATCCCTCCCGATCTAGGGATGGAGATGACGGCGGCTACAGACTCTTTCGTGGAATTTTGATTGGGTACTTAGGGTTTTCGTCCTGAGGGCAATATATAGGCGAAGGGGCAAGGTAGGTGGAGCGCCAGGGGGCCCACACCCCCTGGTGGCGCGGCTAGGACTAGCCGCACCACCACCAGGTGTGGCCGGCCTTGCTCCCCTCTTTGTCTCCCCTCCGGACTCCGTGTTCCTTCTGGTGAATTATTGACTTGGGCTTTTGTTTGGTCCAATTCCGAGAATATTTCCTTACTAGCTTTTCTGAAACCAAAAATAGCAGAAAACAGGCAACTGGCACTGTGGCATCTTATTAATAGGTTAGTTCCAGAAAATGTGTAAAAATACTCCAAAGTGTGGACAAAACATAAGAAAGTAGATATAAAACAAGCATGGAACATCAAAAATTATAGATACGTTTTGTCGGGGGGATTACCCCCAGGTAGGCCAAGACGGGACCAACCGGCCGGCCCTAAGGAGCTCGTGTCATCTGGACCCAGACCAAGGAACCACGACCAAATGGAATCCTCCACCCGGTCCACATCCAAGTTTCCCCGACTAGCCCATCTAGTCGGGTAGCCAGAAGAACCGGATGGGAGGCCGCTCCTAGTCGGCCGCCTCAGATCTGCTGGCAATAGTACGGTGGGAATGACGCTCGCCGCTGAGCGCACCTTTGACCAGACAGGATGGCTGGCATGGCCGGCGCTACCGGACAACTGCGCCAAAGCTGGAGGCTGATGAGCAAAGCAAGGGCTGACGAGCAAAGCTCCGGCTTCCGCATAAACCTCCGGCTTACGCATAAAGAGCTGGATGACGGATAAAGAGCCAACTGACGAGTAAAGCAGGGGTGCTGGACACCGTAGTGTGGTCCTTCCCTGTACCGGAGGCTTGACTAGACCTGGGCCTGCCGTTCGGCCATGTCCAGCTGGCCCACTTTGCAATGCCTAGATCCAAATAGTAAACCCTAGAACCCATCTTGTAAACTGCCTCCTCAACTAGTATATAAGGGGAGATAGTGCTGGGGTTCTAGGTAGACAATTACAAGTTAGAAGTTCTCCACATTGGACAAGTTCAGTAGCTAAGGAAACAGCTCAAGGAGCATCTATATTGGGCATTCGCCCCCTTTGATAGTAGATCCTTGCAGGAGTACGAGCTTTACCTCGCCAAGAGGGCTCCGAACCTGGGTACATTGCTGTGTTTGCAGTATCTGTGCCCAACCCATTGCGAGTAGCCACCAATAGCATCATGATTGTCCCCTTCAAGCCATCCCCGATGGTACTGCCGTGTTCCACACCATGGCAGTTAGCGCCCACCGTGGGGCACAGCGCTTCGGCTGGGATCATCTTTCGCACGAGACTTCCACTCGTCACCGGTGAACGAGTTGCCTTTGGCCTCGTCCTCATATTCGGCTCCTTCGACTGCGTCCTTGCAATGCATCCTATTTCACTGGGGGATTTTCCCAAGCGGAGGCTCCATCATGCACTTCGGCGAGCACTGCGTCTACATCACCACCGTCGCTGAGGCTTTCCCTCGTGAGTTCGTCACCATCTCCGGTGCACCCCCTGGTTTCTCCGCCTCACGCGTCGCCAGCGGCAGCATCAAGGTCATGATGGCAGGCTCGGTGGAGAACCGTCGCCGCCTCTGGAGTGCAACGTGGATGGCCACGCAACCAACTCATGCCTCTCGAACCAGGACCTGCTCACCGCATCCATCAAACATCTCCACAACCCCATCACCCCCATGGAGGCAGACACGGCTGCAGCTGCGGCAGCCCTGGAGGCTACTCGCTAGAACCTTCTGGAAGAAGCTGGCAAAGTGGCAGCCGCCCAATGGCGGATGAACACGACCATGTGCGAGTACAACATCGTGCACGGCTTCGCCCGCTTGCTCGGCGCCAGCCGCCTAGCCCAGCTGCAAGGCCGAAACCTCGGTTTGGAGATGGATCGTGTCGCTGATCCGCGTACGCCCACGGTACAGCTAGTCTACAACACCCCTGCCAAGAACATGAGGGCCGCGGATGCAGCCGTTGTAGAGCTAAGCCACTTGGAGGGCGAGAAGCTACGCCGCCAGCAGGCACATGTCCATCTCCTCGTGGTCACGGCAAACAAGCAGCAGGCTGAGGCGGAACTCAACATGGCCGGCAACAGCAGAACCTAACCGGCTCGCCGGATGGTAGATCTAGCTATAGGTGGCAGCAAGGCATCTTCCCCAAATGGAACGAGGCCGAGCAACTGCCCACGCGGTGGATCTATAGTCCGTGGGCACAACGCCCGCGACGCAGCAGTTGTTACCAGCAAAAACCGCGAGCCGGCTGACTAAGCCGGAAATGGCCAAGCGCTGCCCAAGTCCCGCCTATCTGGTCAGCTGGGACCGCTCGAGCCGGAGGAACAGCAAGACGCGCGTGCATGAATTGACCTACTGGTCCAGTCACGCACGCTAGAAGAAGAAAGTCCAGCCGGGCCAAGATGCTTTGGACCACGCATCCGGAATGAGCCGTTTCCAAAGGGATTTTTGCTCCCAAGGGATACGCCAAAATACAATGGCTCGATCAAGCCGGAGGACTGGTTGGTGGACTACACCACCGTTGTGGGCATCACAAATGGTAACTGCCGGGTGGCAGTACACTACGCCCCTCTCATGCTCCTCAACTCAGCGAGGACATGGCTCAACAGCCTCCCCGACAACAGCATCAACGCGTGGATCGATTTCGAGCAGGCGTTCGTCCGCAACTTCACTAGCACCTACAAGCGCTCAGGCTAACCCGGCGAGCTCGCTCTTTGTGTACAGGGTCCGGATGAATCGGACCGCTCCTACATCACCCGATGGACGAGCATGCACAACTCCTGCAAGGGGATACACGAGCACCAGGCGGTGGACTTCTTCATCAACGGCTGCAGAGACGACACCATGCTCAAACACAAGCTTCGCCGGGTGGAACCCACAACCATGGCGCAGACAATGGCCATCACGGACAAGTATGCCACGGCCGACGCGGTAATGAAAATATCCGTTCGAGTCGATGACCAAGGGCAAATAATAGTTGACGTCACCATGGATCGGCGCCAGCCGGAAGGAAATGGCCACAATTCTAGGCGACATGACAACCGCCACGGCAAGAGGAAGGATGACCAGCCGAATAACCAGTACGGTTCCAGGCAGGTAGCGGTAGTGCAGGAGGATCCGGCTGTAGGTGGAAGCCAGAGACAGAAGCCTGATGACCGGCCTCCGAGGCCCAAGTACACCATTGAGTTGATGCTTGATGGGCCATGCAAGTTCCATAGCGGGGGCAACAAATCGGCTACGCACACCACACACTAGTGCCCCTGGACGAAGAAGATGGCAGAGATCGCTGGTACACCGGCTGCACAGGCACCACCTCCCCCAGCCGGTGAGCCACCAGGCGATCGCAACAACCAGCGTAGAAGGGAAGATGATGATAACTACTACCCCCGCCAGGTGGGAAACTACCACATCTTCACAACAGAGCCAGAGACCAAGCACATAAAGAGGCGTCGTGAGGCGGAAGTGAACGCAATCGTTCCACCCGTTCCCCAGTACCTCAACTGGTCGGAGCAAGAAGTTGAGTGGAGCCGGAAGGACCAGCCAGCTGAGCTTCCTCACCCAGGAACCTATGCGATGGTTTTGGATCCTATCATTGTCTCCCAGAAGCATTCCTGTAGGTTCTCCCGCGTCCTCGTAGACGGAGGGAGCAGCATCAACCTCCTGTACCGCAGCTCGCTAGACCGGCTCGGTATCAGCGAGTCACAGCTAGAGCCATCAAGCACCTCCTTCCAAGGAGCCGTCTCGGGCTTGTCGCATTCGCCCATCGGAAAGATCCGGCTGGACGTCATCTTTGGTACGGAGGATAACTTCTGCCGCGAGCCCACCTGGTTCGAGGTGGTCAACCTCTACAACGCGTACCACGCAATCCTGGGGCGCCCAGCACTCACCAAGTTCATGGCGGTACCGCATTACGCGTACCTCAAGATGAAGCTACCAGGGCCCAAGAGCGTCATCATCGTGGATAGTTGCTATAGATGGTCTGTGGAGTGCGCCACAGACAGGTCCAAGATAGCGGAAGTCATGATCATCGCGGAAGAAAAGCGCGTAATCATGCAGAACGTGGTAGCCCTGCAGAAGGACATGTCGGCTGGCGAGCCCAAGCCGGACGGAGAAGCGCAGTTCAAGCCATCCAAGGGCATGAGAAAGATCCTGTTGAACGAGGCCGAGCCGGACAAGTTTGTCCTAGTCAGAGACGGCCTTGACAGCAAATAGGAAAGCGCGCTTGTTGACTTCCTCCATGAGAATCGGGATATCTTCGCATGGTCCCCCAAGGACATGCCAGGTGTTCAGAGGGAGCTCACCGAGCACTCTTTACATGTCAGGCCGGATGCAAAGTCGGTCAAACAGTCACTACGCCGCTTCGCGGAAGAAAAAAGAAGAACCATTGGTGAGGAGATCACCCGGCTACTCACAGCCGGATTCATCATGGAGGTTTTCCACCTGGAATGGCTGGCAAACCCTGTGCTTGTGCTAAAGAAGAACAAGACTTGGCGCATGTGTGTTGAATACACTAGTCTAAACAAAGCATGCCCCAAAGACCCATTCGCCCTGCCAAGGATAGACCAAGTGATCGATTCCACGGCCGACTGCAAGCTGTTGTCGTTTCTGGACGCGTACTCTGGCTACCACCAGATCCGGATAAACCCTACTGATCAAATAAAGATAGCATTCATCACTCCCTACGGATCCTACTGCTACACCACTATGCCATTTGGGCTAAAGAACGCTGGAGCCACATACCAGCGCTGTATGCAGAAATGCCTACATACTCAGATCGGCAGAAACATACGCCTATGTCGATGATGTGGTAGTCAAGACCAAGGAACGCCAAACACTCCCTGAGGATCTAAAGGAAACATTCACCAACCTCCATCGGTTCCAAATGAAGCCAAACCCGGAGAAGTGCGTGTTTGGCGTCCTAGTCGGGTAGCTCCTCGGTTTTCTCGTATCAGAGCGAGGAATTGAGGCGAACCCGGAGAAGATCGGTGCAATCGAGCGCATGCAGCCGCCCAAGAACTTGCGAGATGTCCAGAAGTTCACCAAATGTCTGGCCTCCCTCAGCCAGTTCATCAGCCAGCTGGGCGAGAAAGCACTCCCGCTATACCAACTCATGAAGAAGACGGACAAATTTGTCTGGACATCGCAGGCGGATGAAGCTTTCCATGACCTCAAGCGCATGATCACCTCACCACCTATTCTAGCAGTGCCGACAACGAAGGATCCCATGTTGATTTACATCGCAGCAACCAACCGGGTCGTCAGTGTGGTGCTGGTAGTGGAGAGGCCGGAAGAAGGAAAAGCGCAGTCGGTGCAACGACAGGTGTACTACCTGACTGAGGTACTCTTGGTCTCGAAGAAGAATTACCCTCACTACCAGAAGTTGGTATATGGTGTGTACATGGCCGCCAAGAAATTGAAGCACTACTTCCAGGAGAACTCCATCCGGGTGGTGGTGCTCGCGCCACTTTCGGAGATCATTGGCAATAGAGATGCCACAGGCCGGGTGGCGAAATGGGCCATAGAGCTCGCCGCCCATAACATTCAGTACGGGCCAAGAACGGCGATCAAGTCTCAGGCCTTGGCGGATTTCCTCATCGATTGGCCCGAGACGCAGTACCTGTCGCCTTGCCCTGACTCCACGCATTGGAAATTGCATTTCGACGGCTCCAATATGTATGGAGGGCTCAGAGCCGGAGTGGTCATCACCTCTCCCAAAGGAGACTGGCTAGAATATGTGCTACAGATCCAATTCCGCGCGTCCAACAATGTCGCGGAATATGAGGCGCTCGTCCACGGCCTCAATATGGGAAAGGAAATAGGCATCTGACGCATCTTATGCTTCGACGACTCTAATCTGGTGGTACAGCAAGTGTCGGGCGACTGGGATGCCAGGGACGCAAACATGGCTCTATATCGTTTCTTCGTGCAGCAGTTATGCGTCTGTTTCGAAGGATGCGAGTTTCACCATGTCACCAGGGCAAACAACGAGGCCGCGGACACGCTCGCCTGCATCGGGTCAACAAGACAAGCAATTCCGCCTGGAGTCTCCCTCGAGCATCTGCGCAAGCCATCAATCACACTGTCTCCTGAATCCGACTCCATAATATTGGAAGCGGACCCGGGGACTACCGGCTCCAAGACCTCCGCGACTGCTTCACCACACCCGGGGACTGCTCCACTGCACCCGGGGACTGCTCCACCGCACCCGAGGACTGCTCCACCGCACCTGGGGACCGCTTCACCGCACCCGAGGACTGCTCCACCGCACCTGTGGACTGCTTCACCCCAGTCGGGGACTGCCGCGTCCAGCCTGGAGGCTGCCGGCTCCGCTGCTTCGCCGGGTCAACCACCACACGGATCCGGCTCGGCCATCCGCGCAGAGGTGAATCTACTCATGCAGGCGGTATACGCCATCCGGGAAACCCCAACATGGGCCAAGCCATTCATGAAATTCCTGGCAAGCAGAGAACTGCACGAAGAGGAGATAGAAGCAATGCAGGTGAAGCGCAGAGCCAACGCATACACCATCATAAACAACAATCTCTACAAGCGCAGTGTTGGGGGCATTTATCAGCGGTGTGTGAGCCGGGGAGAAGGAGCACAGCTGTTGGCCGACATTCACCAAGGCGAGTGTGGCCACCACGCGTCATCACGAGCCATAGTGGCAATGGCATTCCGCCATGGGTTCTACTGGCCCACGGCACTAGAAGACGCCGAGCAAATCGTCAAAGCATGCAACGGTTGCTAGTGTTTCAGCCAGCAAAAGCACACTCTGTCTATAGCACTCAATAAAATTCCCATCACCTGGTCGTTTGCCGTCTGGGGGCTGGACATGGTCGGCCCTTTAAAAACAGCCAGATCCGGCATGACGCACTTGTTGGTGGCAGTGGACAAATTCACCAAGTGGATAAAGGCAAAGCCAATAAAGAAGTTGGATGGACCAATGGTGGTCAAGTTCTTCACCGACATAATCACACGCTTTGGCTACCCCAACAACATCATAACCGATAACGGCACAAATTTTGCCAAGGGAGCTTTCGCACGATTCTGTAGAGACAAGGGCATCTGCCTGGACCTGGCATCTGTGGCTCACCCTCAATCCAATGGACAGTGCGAGCGAGAAAACGGCCTAGTCCTAGCCGGAATCAAGCCCCGGCTAATGGAGCCACTGATGCGATCCCTCGGCTGCTGGATTGAGGAGCTACCGACTGTGCTTTGGAGCCTTCAAACCACACCAAACCGGTCCACCGGCTACACTCCTTTCTTCCTCGTCTACGAGGTGGAGGCAGTTTTGTCCATAGACATCGAGTTCAACGCACCCCACAAACTACTTTACACAGAGCAGCAAGCCAAAGAAGTACGTGAAGACAGTGTCGATCTCCTTGAAGAAGCACGCGAGATGGCCTTGTCCAGATCTGCCATCTACCAGCAAAACTTGCGCCGTTACCACGCCAGCTGGATCCGCAGCGTCTCGTTCTGTGAGGGCAACCTGGTGCTAAGGCTGGTACAAGATACCAAGGGGGTGCACAAGCTATCTCCGCCTTGGGAAGGCCCATTCATCATCATCTGGGCACTGCAAAACAACTCATACTACCTCATCAACGCCCGCCAACCGGAAAAGAACAAGATGGACCGCGGAGGCGAAGAAACTGAACGCCCATGGAACGCGAGCCTGCTTTGCCCATTTTACACTTGAACAAGAAGTGTATGTATCTTAACTTTATGTAATGAACAAGCATGGGATCCTCGACACAGTCTTGGGGACTCTGCAATAAATTAGTAAGTCATGCTGCACAATTTGGTTTTTCGGCTGCATTGCTTCAACCCCGGAGCCGGCGATCCGTCTCGGGGACTCGCTGGTTGGCCCAGACGACTGCGCGACCCACGTGGCAAAGTACTGTATGCGGTTCCTAGGGCTTCCTCTTCGGTTCCGGCTACAGACAGCAAGCCGGCTGACAGATCCGGCAAGAGCAGAACGCTCAAAGGCCCCTACACGAAAAGGCCACATGGAAAACAAAGACGTCTGGACGTCCCGGATGTGCTCGCTCGCCCAAGGCGAATGACCCAAACCCGAAGTATCGTGTAGTACGCCTACTAAGCTACCCCTTCGACTCTGGATAAAAGCCAGCAAGGCAACGACATCAAAACTGGTCAATGCTCACTGAGAAAAGGGTAAAGACATTGGATTTGCATGAAAAAGCAAAATTTCAAAACTAGTAAATCTAAGATTACAGTTTAACTTGCATATCCTTAACCAGGCAACCAACTTGTTTGTTTATATGTTTGCATGAGCCAAAGTTCCACGACGAACACCCAAGCCGGAGGCTAGTAGATTCCAGGCGGCAGAAGAGCAGGTCAAGGAGATTTGACCCGGCTGTATACTCCAGCCGGCCCGAACCTCGGGGACTACACCCTGTGGGTGCACTTGCGCGCCCCCACACAGAAACCTGCAAACAGACAACAACATAAAGGAGCTTCAACCCGGCTGTATCCTCCAGCCGGCCCGAACCTTGGGGACTACACACTGTGGGTGCGCTTATGTGCCCCCACACAGAAATAAGCATGCAGCAAAAGCAAAATAGAAAGTGTAAATGGAAAAGCACGAGCAAATATCCAAAGGGAGGCGATGCTCCCACAAGAGTTCAATAACGAACATACAATTGTTCAGCACACGCAAAACGCAAGTTCTTCATTCACAAATACTCACTGCATACTAGGGATCAAGATGACTGGTGGGCAGAAGGGCCGGAGACATTGGCTGGAGCTTGGCTGCTGGAGGCGACGTCTGCCGAGGCGGTCTGGGAAGCAGCCGGAGCTTCAGTAGGCGGCATAACCGGTTCGTGGTGATACGCCTCCATGCCGGCCGGGTCACTGAAGTCCCGGTCCAGCTAGACGAAGCTCCCGATCTTCACGCCACAGGAGCAGATATCAGGAACCTCGGCATGAAGCTGATCGTAGTTGGTGCCCTGGTGGAATCCGCGAGAAAGGCTCCGCAGATCCACATCTGGGTACCAGGACTTCAACAGCGCCAACACCATCTCCGCGCCGCCACGAGCCGCCCACTCCCGGGCCACGTCCATAAGATCCGGAGCACCCGACAGCTTCCCGGCCAAAGCATCCATGGTGGCCGGCTGGACGGTGTCGGGCTAGACGTAGTCGTGGACCTCGAGAGTAGCAACGCGAAGCCGGTTTGCCTCCTCGCTCACAACCGTCACCAGCTCCCCCGGATAGAGATCCCGCTCCGGATCCGTCTCAGGGATGTGGGCCAGCGCCTGGTCAGTCGACTCAGGATACTGAGCTGCACCCGGGAAAAGAGATAATGGTCAATGTGGGCTGCAGAAGATAAAATCACGATACCGGTTGATATTGAGAACACTTACTGACGACGATCTCGGTGATCTGGCAGAGCTCTCCTAGCGCCGCCGCCTCCCTGGGCTTTGAAGCTTTGAGGGCATCTTCCTGGGTGGCATAGAGCACCTCTAGATTCTTCAGCGCCTCAGTCTGGGTGTCCGCCACCTTCTTGACCTAGCCAACCTTGATCTCCATCTGCTGCTGATGCGCAGCCAGCTGGGTGATTTGGTCCTGGCGAGTCTTGTTGGACTCCTCTAGCCGGGTGACCTCCCCCTTCAGCGGGGCCACCTCACGGTCTCGGTCCGCCAGCAGAGCTGCAGGAGGGTAACCAATGTTCAACAAGAAGCGCGAGAAATCGCGCAATCAAGAAGATACAGCGGAGCAAGCAATCTTACGGCCCAGGTCCTGCGAGGTCTTGGTGGTGTCGACGAGAGCCGGTTGCGTAAAGAGAGAAGTAAGAACGAGCCATGGCGCAAGACGGTGAACAAACATCAAGATTGGCAACAGGACGCATACCTCGACGGAGGTCCCCAGCGCCTTGGCCTGGCCAAGCCCCTGCTCTAGCGCCTCCACCAGCTGGTGGGCCTGGCTGATGGCCAGGGGTGCCGCCCCCGACAACTACGCCAGGGCAGCGTCCAGCGGCGGTGCAGCCCGAGCCGGCGTCCAGCCGGTGACCTGAAGGTCGTCGTCGCTAACCGGAGCCGCGACAGGCCCACCTGCCGGCTGGACAGGGACCTCCGGCTAGGGCACATCCACCGGCTCCTCCACCCGATAGGCGCCAGAGTCAGCGCCCACCGTCGAGCCAGAGGGAGGCATGGCCGTGTCGGTGCACCCCAGCAGGAGACCCTCGCGAGCCGAGAGACGGCCCTGGCCCAGTGAAGCGTCACGGGTGCAGCCGGCGGCACCACCTCCATTGCACCCGCATCGGCCCTAGCCGGCAGAGCAGATGCTGCCTCGGGGGCCGGAGCCGGCGCAGCCTCCGGCGCCGCAGCCGGCGCACTTCCCTCCCCGCCAGGCGAAGAGGTGGACGCGGTGGCGACGGTCGTGGAGCCGGCAAGGCCATCGCCTCGCTACGGAAAAGACAAGGATGGACAAAGTAAGTGTGAGCAAATCAATACAAGTATCAGAAGTAAAGGAGCACCTATCCGGTGACGCTTGACATGGTGGCCGCGGGTCTAGGGCAGCTGGCCTTCTTGGTGCCGCCTCCGGCCAGCGCAGCGCTGGTCGGGGCGGCGCGCTTCCCCTGCCCCTGGGCGCGGCGGCCTCGGCCAAGTCCACATCCTCGCCGTGAGCGGC
The DNA here is from genome assembly GCA_910589775.1 of Avena eriantha. Taxonomy (NCBI): domain Eukaryota; kingdom Viridiplantae; phylum Streptophyta; class Magnoliopsida; order Poales; family Poaceae; genus Avena; species Avena eriantha. Next base: position 463,198,826 of record OU342741.1, read on the forward strand.
TGTTCCAATGCAAGCAAAACATCGAGTCCGTGGCCAAAAGCGCGGCAAGATCAAGGTAGGCAAGGACAAAGGAAAAACTCTCACCGGGTGGAACTCACAGCCCTCATCGGCCTGCATGGGGAACCGCTCCAGCTCCGCTGGTGGAGCCTTTGCAGGCTTGACGTCCGCGGCGAAGTTGGGGAGCTCAGTGTCTCCCATGCCGTCCTCCGCCAGCTGCGTCGTAAAAAGCTACTCAACAAGGGAAAATAAGAGGCACGAAACAGGAATCCCTCAGGAAAATCCACCAGGAAAAGAGAAGAAAAGGCACACCTTCGGCGGGAGCCGGCCATGGTGGTATGGCCGACAGGAGAACTCCCAGTCCTCCTCTAGCGCCTCCTTGGAGATGGCGGCGAGCCACTCGTGGAGGGCCGCGTACGGCACATCCAACCGGGACACCTTAGTGGGGTCCAAATGGTCGGAGAGGTGGAACATCTTGTGCGACCCGTGTTGCAGCGGTAGCACACGGCTCGCCATCCAGGATAGCAAAATATCCCGGGTAGTGAGCCGCTCCTTCTCCACCATGACCGCTAGCCGAGCGGCCATCCGGTCGATATCGCCTTGGGCGCCCAAGTGCTGGACGCTCCAGGCCTTCTAGGTGGAAGGGACGTTCGCGAAGACTGGAATCTTGATCCAGTCCACCTCGGTGTTTTTGCGCACATAGAAGTACGAGCACTGCCAGAGCTTGATGGTGTCCGGAAGCTCTAGGCGCGGCATCACCACGGACGGCCGCGGGTAGATGGCGCAGCAGCCCGTCTCCGTCAGCGGGCCGCCTTTGCCAACCACCTGAACCTTGAAGTGAATAAACTTCAAGAAGTTTGCGGCATCAGGGCACACGCCAAGGTATGCCTCGCAGCAGGCCGCATGATGCGACATCATCGCCAGGGCGTTGGATCCGAGGTGGTGGAGCTGGAGGTCGAAGGAGACAAGTAGCTCTAGGACGAACCGGCTCAGCGGCAGCCCAAGGCCGTGAGCGAAGTGGGCGAGGAAGATGACGGCCTCGCCAGGCTAAGGGTTGGCCACCCGCTCTCCCTCCAGCGCAAGGCGGCGCCTCACCAGCCGCTCCGACAAGAAGAACCTCCCCCTCTGATACTTCCTCACCAACTCCACGGTGACGTACAAGCCACACCACCCGCCGGCGACATCGGGAAGCATGTTGTTCGGAAAGGTGGCCATGATTGAAGCGGGGGGGGCGTTGTTGCGGAAGAAAAAGAACAGTGCTGGTGACCAAGAAGCAGTGGTGTAGAAGAGCAGTAGAGGGCAGAGCACGAAGGAGAGTAGGGGCAGAAAGCACGGGAAGAAGAAGTAAAAAAAACCGCTCCCGGGCACCCCTATTTATCAGAAAAAAGGGGGGCCGCGTCGGTTGCCCTCCCTTCGCGCCACATGGCAAGAAACTGCCCCTACTTCTCCATGACGGTTCGGGGCTGATCGCGTGCTCCAGCGTCACGCGCACAGAAGATCATGCAGGCGTTACTACGGGAGGCAAACCACACCCACGTTCTCCAAGAAACCGCAATGATGAAAGTGTGCGCACAGTTACCAAAAAACTGTCGCGGCAGACTCAGAAGTCAAACTGACGCGACGCGCGCCAGAAATGGCAGGCGGGGGGACGGAAGCAACGATGACAGCAAATTGGTGATCCCTCTCTCGGCCGGGTGCAGCAGCCGGTCAAGAGGATCACCGCTCACACCCTGTGGGTGGGTCCATCGGCCCCGCAGACCAAGGAACCATAGCCGGATGGAATCCTCCACCCGGTCCACATCCAAGTTTCCCCGGCTGACCCGTCTAACTGGGTAGCCAGAAGAACTGGCTAGGAGGCCGCTCCTAGCCAGCCGCCTCAGATCCGCTGGCAATAGTATGGTGGGAATGACGCTCCCCGCTGAGCACACCTTTGACCAGACAGGCTGGCTGGCCTGGCCGGCACTACCGGACAACTGCGCCAAAGTTGGAGGCTGACGAGCAAAGAAAGGGCTAACGAGGAAAGCTCCGGCTTATGCATAAAGCTCCGGCTTACGCATAAAGAGCCGGCTGACGAGTAAATCAGGGGCACTACACACCATAGTGTGGTCCTTCCCTGTATCGAAGGCTTGACTGGACCCAGGCATGCCGTTCGGCCCTGTCCAGTCGGCCCACTTTGCAAGGCCCAGATCCAAACAGTAAACCCTAGAACCCATCTTGTAAACTTCCTCCTCAACTAGTATATAAGGGGAGGTAGTGCTGGGGTTCTAGGTAGACAATTACAATTTAGAAGTTCTCCACATTGGACAAGTTCAGTAGCTAAGGAAACAGCTCAAGGAGCATCGGTATTGGGCATTCGCCCCCTTTGATAGTAGATCCTTGCAGGAGTAGGAGCTTTACCTTGCCAAGAGGGATCTGAACCTGGGTACATCGCTGTGTTTGCAGTATCTGTGCCCAACCCGTTGCGAGTAGCCACCGATAGCATCCTGATTGTCCCCTTCAAGACATCCCCGATGGTACTGCCGTGTTCCACACCACGACACGTTTGCAACGTATCAACATCCCCAAGCTTAACTCTTGCTCGTCCTCGAGTAGGTAAGTGATAAAAAGAAGAATAATTTTTGAGATGACATGCACCATCACAATCTTGATCAAGGTATTTATAACATTGATAGCTGGGATCGTAGTACTTTAACATAGCATGCAAGATAAAGTTCTAACAATAAGACATAGCAACTATGTTGTCACATGAAAAGGTATAAACAAAATATTGATGAATAACAATGCTATGAAAGACGTTTGTTTGTTTCACATAAAGAAAACATAATGAGAATGGTATTCAGCTTGTCCCTCATAGTGTACCAAAACATAAATGCATAGGACACCATCAAAGTTCATAAGGGTGACTAGATACAAATAATTTAAGAACAAGCAATATCAAAGTTATGAATCAACCAACTGATGACCCACAAGTATAGGGGGTGTACCGTAGTATTTTCGAGGGAAGTGAAACCCAATTTATTGATTCGACACAAGGGGAGCCAAAGAATATTTATAAGCCTTAACAACTGAGTTGTCAATTCAGCTGCACCTGGAAACAATCTTGCTCACAGTAGTTTATCAGTAGCAACAGTTTTGTAGTAGAAATAGTAAAGTAGCAGCAGCAGTAAAGTAAAGATAGTAGTAACAATAGCAGTAAACAATAGGATTCGAGAGCGGTAGGCATAGCGATGGATGGACGGGTGTTGCATGGACAAGACAATTCACATAGCAATCAGAACATAGGTCAATTGCAGATAAATAAGATAAAGCATCCAAGTACTAGATAATCCTAGGCATGTGTTCCATATATAGTCATACGTGCTCGCAATGAGAACTTGCACAACATCTTTTGTCCTGCCAGCCCGTTTGCAGCGGAACTACTGGCAATTAAGGTGTTCCTTTTAATAGAGCACCAGAGCAAAGCATTAACACTCTATGAACACATGTGATCCTCACATCAAAGCCATTCCCTCCGGTTATCCCGAATTGTGTCACTTCGGGGCCATTTGTTCCGGACAACAACGTGTGTATACAACTTGCAGATAAGACCATAAACAATACTATCATAATGAATCAATAACATGTTCAGATCTAAAATCATGGCACTCGGGCCCTAGTGACAAGCATTAAGCACAACAAGTCGCAACAAAGTCATAAAGCACTAATAAAAGATACTGGCACCATGCCCTGACAATCTGATGCCATTACATGAACGATCTCATCCAATCCCTACCATCCCCATAGCCTACAGCGGGGGATTACTCACTCATAGATGAGGGAAACATGGATGGTCGATGGAGAAGCGATGGTGATGATGATGGCGATGATCTCCTCCAATTCCCCGTCCCGGCAGGGTGCTAGAACGAAGTTTCTGGTGCTGTTTCGTGGAATCTAGTGGTGGCAGCGGAGTGGAACTCCTTCTAGAAAAACGTCGAACCCCCCTGAGTTTTTAGGTTAGAAGGCAACTTATAGGCGAAGAGAGAGACCGAGGGGGAGTCTGGGCCGGCCCACCACCCCCTGGCGCGGCCTGGGCTTGCCCGCGCGGCCAGGTGGTGTGGCCTGGGCCCAGCCCCCCTCCGTCTCATATTCTGGCTCCTGGAGTCTTCTGGTGAAATAGGATTTTTTGCATATTTTCTAGGATTTTTCCTGATAGTTGATTTTCTGCACAAAAAGTAGACACCAAGGCAATTCTGCTGAAAACAGTGTCAGTCCGTGTTAGTTGCATGCAAATCACACAAGTTTAGAGGAGAAACAATAGCAAAAGTGTTCGGGAAAGTAGATACGTTTTGGACGCATCAACTCCCCCCAAGCTTAGCTTATTGCATGTCCTCAAGCAATTCAGTTGAAAACTGAGTGCGATAAAAGAACTTTCACGAACACATTTCCTTCATATGATGTATATATTCTCAGCATGTGATCAACTACTTAGACAATTCATAATAAGGAGTATGCAACTAAGTTTACTTAATAGGCAATGCAAGCTATGAAGAGATTCCAACTCAAAAATAATAAGTAGCATGAAGCATAAACATAAGCAACATTACAATGCTCATAACAAGGTATGATAGAGTGGTATCTCGCTTGCCTTTGATTATGAATGCCAAGGCACATCTGAAGTTCAAGTGAAGACTAGAAGTAAAAATGTCAAAGATACAAGCATCAAAGTCATAACACAAATAATCAAGTAATGAGACAAGCACAAAGAATGACAACTATGGTCTCAAGAAGGTGCTCAAAGAATATGTGGAGACTCAACAAGTAAAAGAAAAGGTTTTGAATAATTTGAAAGGCTTCCAAATGCTAAAAGTATGGTACTCATTAGCTTTGAGCTCTCATTGCCCCTATCATAAGCATCTTTTAATGTGGTTAAGGTGAAAGTGAGGTCCAATCTGAGTTATATGCTTGACAGACTATAAACTGAAAATCCCATGTCCCTTGAGTACGAGGGCCGCTCCTCATGCTACTCAACTTTAGTTACCGGTAAGTTCTTTTCATCGTAAATATGGGCGTATCATAGAGAACCGCCAACGGGGTACCCCTTGCCCGATGATACGGAAGAATCCCCATATCAAAATGACAAGGCAAGCAGACAATGAGTACCTCAGCAATCTTCTTATTTACCATGGAAAAATGGTGCTTTTTTTCTCTCTTTCCTCTTTTCATAAATCTATTTTTTTCTTTTTCTCAATAGTTATCTCTCTTTTTTTATAAAAAGAATGCTTCATAGATATCATTATGGTTACGCTGCAGGTTTCCACCATGTCAGCATGGATTAGACCAGCGGCCCAGGAGTTTCTCTAACACACATACATAACTCCATGGACTTACAAGCTCCCCTTTTATTTCACACCGACGACATTCGCAAACAAAAGAGCATGGTATCAACTGGGTATATATTTACAGGTGTTGAAAGCGTTCCCCGTGACAGCACGGTTCTGCTAATCCCCAGCCTATAATTTGCAAGCATATAACTTTCATGGACAGTCACAATGGTTCAGGTTTATTAAGTGCAGAAAATAAAGTGTGCCATCAAGTTCGTGAGAGCTTTACTAACTAACTTTCTCATAACAAGCAAACATTTTATTCGGAAGAAAACAAGGCATATTGAATATGCACGGAAATAGCAAATGATGCTAATAGGTAGGTATGGTGGACACTTTGGCAATATTTGGTTTAAGGGAATTGGAAACATGAGTAAAATACTCAGTGAAATTGAAGGCTAGCAATAGTAAGGGAGCGACAAACGGGAGAGCAATAGCTGTCATAATCATGCTTGCAACAAAACAGGACTAATCATGGCATGAAAGTGATTCAAGATCCTCAAGGAAAAATAATTCATCGAGGCTTAACTGATTATTACAGTCATGTGCATGTGTGAGCATGTGCCAAGTCAATTCAAATGAAACATTCAGAGGAGGATACCACGGTGTCATACCAAGTTATGAATAGAGTAATGCAAGCAAACATTCATAAAACATGCTACAAACTATTAGCAAGCTGGAACTAATCATACGAAAGCAAGAACTACTAAGCATCCAAAGATAACATACACCCTACACGAACAGGCTAAGCATGCCCACAAAGATGAGTATATGTACAAAAATGAAAACAAATAGAGTTCGTTACCAGCCTCTTACCACGAGTTGTCATTAATCCTCATTATTGCTCTTCACTTGTGTGGCTTGAATAATAACATGAAACCAATATCCACTGAGGACTGCTGAACCCTGTAGCAAACTCACAAAACCAAAGAAGAACGACAAATATTTTGTTGTTTTCGATTTTTAAAATAAGAACCAAAAAGGAAGAACAAGCAAAGCAAAATCTTTTTGGGTTTTTCGAATAGTTCAAACAAAGCAAAAAGGGGAAAACAAACCAAGGCAAAGAGAAAAAGAAGCAAACCAAAGAGAAACAACAGAAATATTTTTGGTCTTTTTGTGTTTTAGAAAGCAAAAGCAAAGAAAGAACGAAAACTAAAAAGAGAACGAAACATGAATATACAAAGTACCGACGCAACATGATAAGGAGATGAGTGCGATGTCGGCGTACCTCCCCCCAAGCTTAGGCTTTTGGCCTAAGTGGGTATCAATCCCAAGCTGGCCAGGATGAAGTGTCACCGTGGTATGACGAGGAGGTACCCTCGTCCAGGTGCGAGCTCGAGTACGTCCCTCCGCAGTGCCCTGAATAATCGTAGGAGGGCACATCCTCCTGATGCTGCTCGTGGAAACCCAGTGAGCGAAGCTGCTCGTCCACCTCCTCCTTGGAGCGCGACCACGGTCTCCTGTGAACACTAAACAAAGAAGGTTGTGGTAGAGGGATCTCCCTCTCATCCCCGTCAGTAAACAGTATCCTGTATACTAGACTGTCCAAATCAGAAGCAGCAGTGATAAAGTGATGAGTTTTCATAGCAACAAGGTCAAGCCTTTGTGGTGCCAGTACATTATCATTGGGGTCCACTAAAAGGCCTAATGCATTGACCATACGCGAGGCAATGATGCCCCCATAGATAGGCCCCCTAGCAGCTAGGCGGCGAACAATAAGCGAGCCAAGGTTGTACCGAGTATCATTGTTAAGCGCAGCAGCAAGGAAAGCTAAATGATAGTTGGAGATATTACTTGTGTTCTCCCTACCAAGTATGCTAGTAGCAAGATAATATGCAAAGTATCTGAGAGCAGGGAGTTGGATGTTTCTTATCTTTCCGCGTTGCGCCACGCGGTCATCATCATTGGTCACCCCTCGGTAAAGCTCTAGCAAATCAGCGGGTCACCCTTGAATTTTCTTCACGGTCCCTGTCATGCTTACACATACAATACTGCAAAATCTTTCCAATGGCATGGTAAAGGGCAGATTATAAATTTTGAAAGAGACAGTTGACTGATAGGGCGTATTATTAAACGTGAAACTCTCAACAAAGGTTTTGGTAAGCAAAGCGTATTGCTCACTCTCATCTTTCATATATGAGGTCAAACCAACCCTCTCAATCAGTAGCAAGAAATCATCAAGAATCCCTATAGCTTGTAAGAAAGTAAAACAAGGAAAAGTAGATGGGTGAGCATCCCCATCATCCCTTTCATTACCAATACAAGTTGCAATGAGATCTTCGTTGTATGCGGGCCTAAACTGAGAGGCTGATCTTGAGGGCCTCGACCTCCTAGGTGCATCCCTCTCAAATATCTCTCCAAAGGTATGGTTGTTCATGCTTGGTATTCTAAAATTTAAACACCTATTAAACAAGTGATTGCAAAGTGAATATAATGAAGGATTCTACTCATAGGGTCTTGTAAGAGGCCTAAGCATGCATCAAAACTATATATCTAAGCATCAAACAAGCTTACAAGCTCTCATAACCTGTCACCTACAGCAGCAAAATACTCAAGATATAATCCACTAAACACAAATCTACTTGGACAAGGGGAGGAGTCACATACCAGAGAACAAGTGCTCCAAATTTCAGCAACGAAGATGGCTGAGCAAGGAGATCGAAAAAATCAAGAGCAAGTACAGCAAGAATGCGATTTTGATCAATGAACTAGAGCTTACTCGGGAGAGATAAGAAAGTGGCAGGTGAGAGAGTTAGTGGAGGGCCAGGGTGGCCCACACCATGGCATGGCGCCACCTAGGGTAGGTCGCGCCACTAGTTGGTGAGCCTACCTGGTGGGTCCCCCTGGCACCTCCCAGGCACTCTTCTGCCCCTTTTTTCACGTAAAAATTTAATATGAATTTTCTGGAATTTTTCGAGACACTTTATTTTTGGGCATTTTTGAGGAATAGAAGAATGATTTTCTGACAGATAGATTTTTTTTGGAAATGATGCAATGACAAAACAAGGCTAGAACTACAGAAGTTCTAAGACACTCAAAAAAGCAAGCAACTAACAACAAAAAGAAAACTAAAAGAAAGCAAAAACTAAAATGGATATAATAGAAGTACACGGAAATAATCATAGTGAAAACATTGTTTTGTTCAATGAAATCCTTTTGTTAACAAGGTTGATCAGGTCTTGCTACCAAAACAATTTCATATGAGACAAAACTTGTATTTCACTAGTGATTATGTTACCTCAATTTTGATAGCAATGGTCCCAATCATAATAGTTTCAAATTTTTCTCTTGGTATGGGACAATATATTTCTCCAACTTGAATGCCCTCAACATGTTCAATTGAACTCAAACCATAAGTCCTTTCAATCTTCTTGGGGAAATAGACAGTATGTTCCTTGTCATTAACATTAAAGGTCACCTTTCCTTGATTACAATTAATAACAGCTCCTGCAGTATTAAGAAAAGGTCTCCCAAGAATAATAGACATATTATCATCTTCAGGCATTTCAAGCACAACAAAATCAGTTAATATCAAGCAATTATGGGCCACTTGAACAGGTACATCCTCACATATACCAACAGGAATAGTGGTAGATTTATCAGCCATTTGCAAAGATATATCAGTTGGTATTAGTTTTTCAAGTTGAAGTCTCTTATAGAGAGAGAAAGGCATAACACTAACTCCAACTCCCAAATCACACAAAGCAGTTCTAACATAACTATTTTTAATAGAGCAAGGAATAGTTGGAATCCCTAGGTCTCCAAGTTTCTTAGGACCCTTACCATTAAAGGAATAATTAGCAAGCAAAGTAGAAATTTCTTCATTAGGGATCTTCCTTTTATTTGAGACAATATCCTTCATATACTTTGAGTAAGGAGGTAATTTAATAGCACCAGTCAAAGGAATTTACAGGAATAAAGGTTTCATCCACTCACACAACTTATTATAGTGTCCATCTTCCTTTGACTTGTGTTTCTTATCAGGGAAAGGCATAGGTTTTTGGACCCAAGGTTCTCTTTCACTACCATGTTTCTTAGCAATAAAATCTTCTTTAGTGTATTTAGTATTCTTAGTGTGGTTTTCAGGTTCTTCTTCAACTTTTTCATCATTAGGAACTTCATTTTCTTCATTACCACTTTCAGTTTCAGCATCAGAAATAGATATACTATTAGGATCTATAGCAGGTTCAAAGGGTTCTACAACAGTTTTATGTTTATTTTTCCTTTTCTTACGAGTAGAGCCACTATTTTCAACTTGTTGAGAATCCTGCTCAATTCTTTTGGGATGCCCCTCAGGATATAGAGGATCCTGGGTAGCAGCTCCAGTTCTAGTTCTAATTTCATAAGCATGTTTTTCTTTAGCAGCATTAACGAGCAAGTCTTTTTGCACTTTAACGAGTTGATCTATTTGAGTTTGAACCATTTGAAAGTGTTTAACAAACATTTTAACATCATGAGGTTCTTTCCACAATATCTTTCAACTCAACAATAGCTCTAGTGTTTTCCATTAGATGATTTTGCACCCTTTTATTAAAATTATCTTGCTTAACAATAAAGATATCGAATTCTTCTAAGCATTTATCAGGAGGTTTAGAGTAAGGGGTATCACCTTCATCAAAGTGTTGGAGAGAGTGTACCTCGATAGTGGATGAGTAGGGAATAGGCTTACATAACTCTTCAATAGGAGGTAAGTTCTTGACATCTGCAGCTTTAATTCCTTTCTCCTTAAGACATTTCTTAGCTTCCTTCATCACTTCATCATTTAATTCAATAACTCCCCTCTTCTTTGATGTTGGAATAGACAATGGTATAGTAGGTTCAGGTACAATTACTACAGGTATAGCTTGTTCAGGAGGAGTCCAATCTTCATAGTTCTTGCTTATTTTAGCCATTAATTCCTTAGCTTCCTTAGGAGTCCTATTCCTGAAAACACAATCAGCACAACTATCTAGGTATGTCCTAGATTCTTCGGTTAGTCCATTATAAAATATATCAAGAAGCTCATTCTTAGGTAATGGACTTCTAGCCTATGGATGAATCAAAGCACAAAACCTTGCCCAAGATTCAGGCAATACCTCTTTTTCTCCCTGTTTAAAACCAAAAAGTTCCTGCAAAATAGCATGTCTAGCACTAGGAGGAAAATATTTCTATAGGAAAGTACTAATCAAGCAATCAGGGCTACCAATAGATCCAGGAGGTAAATTAGTAAACCAAGTTTTAGCTTCTCCTTTGAGTGAAAAGGGGAAAATCTTAGCAACAAAGTAAGTACGCATCTTAATATCATCAGAAAACAAGCCACTCATGGTAGAAAGTTCATTCATATGTGCTACCGCACTTTCATTCTTAGTCCCACAAAAAGGTTCTTTCTCAACAATAGCTATGTAAGATAGATCGAGAGAGAAATCATAATCTTTATCTATAATGTTTATGGGAGAGGCAGCAAACTTAGCAATAGGAGATAATTTGGGTCTAATAGTACGCCTCTCAAGGAGAATCTTAGCAGCGCTCCTATCATGGGTGTTTTTACATTCTTTAATAAATTCATCGGTCATCTCAACATAACCATCTTCAATATCATAACTTTCACTAGACTCAGGTGAACTAACAGGTGTGGTAGTGTCTTCATTAGGAGTTTCAGTATTTCCAGCTATAGTTCTAGCAATCGTAGCATCTAGGAAAGGGCCTAATGAACCACTCTTATCAAGCACAGTAGAAGCAGCATCATAAGCATCAGGAGTTTCAGATTCAGCAGTAGTAGTAGTGTGTGTGGCATGTGTATCTGGTGGTGTAACAAGCTTACTTATAACAGATGGACAATCAAGAGCAGCAGAGGTGTTCAGAACCGTACCTCTTCTTGTAGTGGATGGTAAAATAGGAACCTTGCCATCACGAGACTTACCCATGATGGATGGATAGCAGCAAACAATAGAGAATCCAAGTGAACTTAATAAATAAAGCTATGCTCCCCGGCAACGGCGCCAGAAAATAGTCTTCATGACCCACAAGTATAGGGGGTGTATCGCAGTATTTTCGAGGGAACTGAAACCCAATTTATTGATTCGACACAAGGGGAGCCAAAGAATATTTATAAGCCTTAACAACTGAGTTGTCAATTCAGCTGCACCTGGAAACAATCTTGCTCACAACAGTTTATTAGTAGCAACAGTTTTTTAGTAGAAATAGTAAAGTAGCAGCAGCAGTAAAGTAAAGATAGTAGTAACAATAGCAGTAAACAATAGGATTCGAGTGCGGTAGGCATAGGGATGGATGGACGGGCGTTGCATGGACAAGACAATTCACATAGCAATCATAACATAGGGCAATTGCAGATAAATAAGATAAATCATCCAAGTACTAGATAATCCTAGGCATGTGTTCCATATATAGTCATACGTGCTCGCAATGAGAACTTGCACAACATATTTTGTCCTGCCAGCCCATTTACAGCAGGGCCTCAAGCGAACTACTGGCAATTAAGGTGCTCCTTTTAATAGAGCACCGGAGCAAAGCATTAACACTCCGTGAACAAATGTGATCCTCACATCAAAGCCATTCCCTCCGGTTATCCTGATTTCTGTCACTTCGGGGCCATTGGTTCCGGACAACAACATGTGTATACAACTTGCAGATAAGACCATAAACAATACTATGATAATGAATCAATAACATGTTCAGATCTGAAATCATGGCACTCGGGCCCTAGTGACAAGCATTAAGCACAACAAGTCGCAACAAAGTCATAAAGCACTAATAAAAGATACTAGGCACCATGCCCGAACAATATGATGCCATTACATGAACGATATCATCTAATCCCTACCATCACCATAGCCTACAACGGGGGATTACTCACTCATAGATGGGGGAAACATGGATCGTCGATGGAGAAGCGATGGTGATGATGATGGCGATGATCTCCTCCAATTCCCCCGACAGGGTGCCAGAATGGAGTTTCTGGTGCTGTTTCGTGGAATCTGGTGGTGGCGGCGGAGCAGAACTCCTTCTGGAAAAACGTCGAACCCCCTGAGTTTTTAGGTCAGAAGGCAACTTATAGGCGAAGAGAGACACTGAGGGGGAGTCTGGGGTGGCCAGACCACCCCCTAGCGCGGCCTGGGCTTGCTCGCGCGGCCAGGTGGTGTGGCCTAGGCCCAGCCCCCCTCCGTCTCGTATTCTGGCTCCGGGAGTCTTCTGGTGAAAAAGGATTTTTGGCATATTTTCCTGGATTTTTCCTAATAGTTGATTTTCTGCACAAAAAGTAGACACCAAGGCAATTCTGCTGAAAACAGCGTCAGTCCACGTTAGTTGCATCCAAATCACACAAGTTTAGAGGAGAAACAATAGCAAGAGTGTTCGGAAAAGTAGATACGTTTTGGACGTATCACCAACAGGTTTTGGGACAATGCACATTAAACTAAGAATGACCACTATGCTCTCTTAATAGGTGCATAAAGATAGAAGATGGAGACTCAACATAAAAGTAAAAGAAAGGCCCTTCATAGAAGGAAGCAGGGATTCAAGTCTCATACAGAGCTTCCAAAAATTATGGTACTTATTAGCTTTCAGCTCTCATTGCCCCTATCATAAGCATCTTTAGGTGATTAAGTTTAAAGTGAACAAATATGAGGATATGCTTGACAAGTTATAAGCTGAAAATCTCATGCCCCTTACTTACAAACACCGTTCCTCATGCTACTCTAGTTTAGTCACAAGTAAGTTCTTGTCATTGTAAGTACATGTGTATCATAGAGAACCGCCAACGAAGTACCCATTGCCCGATGATACGGAAGAATCCCCATATCAAAATGACAAGGCAAGCAGACAATAAGCATCCTAGCATCCTTTTATTTCCTATTTGCATAGGTATCTCTTTTTCTTTTTCTCTTCTCTTTTTTCTTTCCTATTTGCATAGGCTTCTTTTTTTACAAAGAGGATGCTTCATAGATTGCTCATTATGGTTACGCTGCATGGTCCACCATGATTAGGCATGGATTAGACCAGCCGCCCAGGCGTTTCTCTAACACATATACGAACTCCATGAGCCTTACAAGCTCCCCTTTCATTTCACATTGTCAGGATCCATAAGCAAAAGAACATGATATCAACTAAATAAAGTGCAATGTTGAAAGTGTTCCCCATGAAAGCATGGTTCTACTATAGATGGGAACAATGGTTTAAGTTTATTAAGTGCAAGAAAAGTAAAGTGTGACGTCAAGTTCGTGAGAGCTTTAATCACTAATTTTCACATAACAAGTTTAATTCGGAAGGTAGATAAAAACATGAATATACTTGGAATAGAAAATGCTAATAGGTAGGTATGGTGGACTCGTTGGAATAACTTGGTTTTATTTGGAGTTGGATGCATGATTGGATCTCATACTTGGTTATGAAGGCTAGCAAAAGATTGGGAGCGACCAACTAAGAGAGCAATAATGGCCATAATCATGCAAAGCGACAAAACATTATTAATTAAAGCATAAAGTCATATTACAAGTAAAAAACTAAATGATCATAGAGGCTATGGTGACTTGGTATAGTTTTAACATGGTGTGAGCATGTGCCAAGTTAACCCAAATAAAGCATTAAAGGAGGATACAACAATACTATGCTTCAATATGCTAAAATAATGCATGATTCTTTCAAGGCACATTAAGCAATCTCAATTTTTTGTAACAAGTCATGCTACAGCAAATAAGCACCAACCATAAAGCCAAAACAATATCAAGCATGACATGACAAAGTCTAGGCCACGGTCAAAAAGAAGCTCCTTTTTATAGCACTTATAAGCATGAACTTTCCTACTCTTTTCCAATCAAAACCAACTTATTTGAAAACTAATGTATGCATACGGGGGTCCATCCAATTTATTCAAGCAAACTAAGAAAACTAAGGAAACAAAAACTAAGAACGAAAACGAAGACGCTCCAAGAACAACACAACTGTGCATGAAACAATAAAAATGAAGTGTTTGGAAGAAAACCTGAGATTTTTATTGATGAAGAAGGGGATGCCTTGGGAATCCCCAAGCTTTGACGCTTGTACTTCTTGAATATTTCTTGGGGTGACATGGGTGGCATCCCCAAGCTTGAGCTTTTGTCCATCTTCATCTTATCACATTACTCTTCCCTACACTTTAAAATTTCCTTCATACAAAACTTCACACAATCTTCATTAGCAACATTAGTGCACTCAAGATAATAAGTCTTTTGGTTTAGTTTCAACACAAGTAAAACTTTCATTAAAACACAAGTTACTGTAGCACTTCCTTTAAAAGTTCAAGTGATCAAAGAGAACTCAAAGAGAAAGAGATTAAGAGGCAAATGCAAATAATGGCAGAAATCTGTCAAAACAGTCGAGCAGATAAAAACCGATTTTTTGAAGGCCTTATGTTGCTCAAATCGAAAAGTATTGAACTAACGAAAGTTGGATAACAACCTGGGGTAGAATCACAAAAAATTACAGCTCAAACCGACATACAGAGATTTTTCACGAATTTTTACAGTGAAGCACAAAAATCTATTTCGGGACAGCAACTTTCCCAAGTCTTACATCTCTCTCATTAGAGGTTACTCTTGGCCCAAAAACCACATAAAAAGGATAAGGAGGGTTATTACAGAGGTAATAACTTCCAAGACTCAACAAAAGACTCCTAACGAAATTTGGGTTATCTCCCAATAAGTGTTTTTCTTTAATGCCTTTGAGCTAGGCATAAGAAGCAAGAAAAAAATCAAGTATTCTCAAATCAAGCATTAAAACGAAATTTCTTGCCCTTACCTTTATTCTTATCCTTGAGGAACGTATAATTGTTTGGTGGAGAAGAAAAATGCAAGATGCCCTTTTCCACATCTATTATTGCTCCAAGGAGTTTTAATAGGGATCTTCCAAGTGTAATTTCTCATTTTCCTACACATTCAATAACAAGATAATCAGTAGAAACCATTTTCCCTAGAATTTTTTTAAACACTCCTTCAGCTATTCCAATAGGTAATATTGTGGCATTATTAGCAAGAGATATTTCTTCTCCCCCTTCAGAAAGTCCCCAAAGATTCAAGGATTCATATATATCTTTAGGCATAAGACAGAATTCAGACATGATATCACAGCGAGCATGAAAAGTTTCATTATTTATAACAATTTTCACTGTAGGAAGCCATTTTGAAGATTCATAATTTATTGGAACATATTCATGATGCTCTCTAAGCATGTTATAGCAATCTTTTAAACTAGCTGTGTTGGCCTCAAGAGTGTTTAATCTAGCTAATATGTTTATGAAGGGGGAATCAGATTTGTTAGGCAAGTTATATGTTAAAATCAACTTATTTATGGAATTAAAAGCTTCATACTCATTGCATTGGAGGAAATCTCCTCCTACTACAGCATCCAAAGCATATCTATAGCAAAGAGCAGTTCCAAAGTAAAAAACTGCTAAGAAACAATTTGAGCCATTTTAGGTTCAGTTTTTGCATGTAATTCAGAGATTCTAGACCAAGCTTCTTTGAAACTCTCCTCAATTCCTTGTTTGAAAGTAAAAATCATTTCCTCAGGCGACATAGTGATTGGAGCAATGCTAGACATAATAGCAATTTTTTGTGTGTTTTTAATAAAGGAAGCAAACTACAACAACTATTTTTTTCTGTTTTTGATAAAGGAACAAGCAAACAAAGAAGAAATAAACTAAGCAAAACAAATAAAACAAAGTAAAGATATTGGTTATGTGGGACTCCCCTTGTGAAGATATCCTTGACTCCCCGGCAACGGCGCCAGAAAAAGTCTTGCTTGCTCAAAATATAGAGCTTGTTGGGGAACCCCAAGAGGAAGGTATGATGAGCACAGCAGTAAGTTTTCCCTCAGTTATGAAACCAAGGTTATCGAACTAGTAGGAGCAAGAAAACACCTCCAAGCTGTTGTTTCCAACTTGGAATCCTACACAACACAACCATAGAACTTTGCCCCCAACTTACAGTGAGGTTGTCAATCTCACCGGTTTTGCTGAAAACAAAGGATTAAACGTATTGTGTGGAAGATAGAAATTGCTTGCAGAAAGTAAACATAAAACAGTAAATAGCAGATTGTAGACTGATGGTAAAAGAATGGACCGGGGTCCATAGTTCACTAGTGGTGATTCTCCCTAAGATAGATGACATGTTGGGTGAACAAATTACAGCGGGGTAATTGACCAACATCGAGAAAGCATACATGCATATACTAATCATCTTGACTCCTTTGAGATTTGATTGGGCATTACAACATTATACATAGACCGTAATCCAACTTCATCTATGACTAATGATCCACCTTCAGGTTATCATCCGAACCCCCTCCAGTATTAAGTTGCAAGCAACATATAATTGAATTAAGCAAAGTGTGTAAAGTAAATAATACGATTGTTCTATGAACAAAGGATTGTTGTTTTCTCCCTAGTAGCAATAGCACATCTAGCACCTTAGAGATTTCTGTCACTTCCCCAGATTCCTAGAGGCATGAACCCACTATCGAGCATAAATACTCCCACTTGGAGTTCCTAGCATCTGCTTGGCCAAGATAGCTACTAACAATGGAAAGAATGCAAGATAAAAAATAACAAAGACATGATGAATCAATAATCAATGTGAAATAGCATCTCAATATCCATCGGATCCCTGCAAACACAACATGTAGGATTACAAATAGATGATCTTGATCATGAACGGAGCTCACAAGATCTAAACATGGTAGCACAAAGCAGGAGAACCAACCATCTAGCTACTACATGGACCCGTAGTCTAGACATGAACTACTCACACATCACACCGGAGGCAGACATGGTGATGAAGAAGGCCTCTAGGGTGAATTCTCCCCTCCGGCAGGGTGCCGAGAAGAGCTTCAGATCCCTCCCGATCTAGGGATGGATATGACGGCCACTAAAGACTCTTTCGTGGAATTTTAATCGGGTACTTAGGGTTTTCGTCCCGAGGGCAATATATAGGCAAAATGGCAAGGTCGGTGGAGCGCCAGGGGGCCCACACCCCCTGGTGGCGCGGCTAGGGCTGGCCACACCACCACCAGGTGTTGCCGGCTTGGCTCCCCTCTAGACTCCGTGTTCCTTCTGGTGAAATATTGACTTGGGCTTTTGTCCGGTCCAATTCCGAGAATATTTCCTTACTAGCTTTTCTGAAACCAAAAACAGCAGAAAACAGGCAACTGGCACTGTGGCATCTTGTTAATAGGTTAGTTCTAGAAAATGTGTAAAAATACTCCAAAGTGTGGAGAAAACATAAGAAAGTAGATATAAAACAAGCATGGAACATCAAAAATTATAGATACGTTTGCAACATATCAGTGCTTTCTATGGCACTTCTTTTGTAAACATTAGTATAAGGAGGAAGATTCAAACTTTTAACATATCTAAATAATAATTCTCTCATATAGTTATTACTAGAAGACTCCATTGTCTAGTGCACACAAGAATAGAAACTTAAGCGCTACGCTCTCCGACAACGGCGCTAGAAAAGTACTTGATAACCCCCAAGAACAGGGGATCACCGTAGTACCTCTCAATGAGGAAGTAGGGTATCAATCTGCAGGAGCAACAAGGAAAATCTACATACTCTCTACAACTGAAGTGTCACAAGTTTTAGTTGATTATGCACTAAACGAGTTTAAGGAACAAGGTGGTTGATTTAAGGCTTGAAAGTGTAATGTAACAAAGAAAGAATGTAAAAGTGTCCCAATGCTCTTCAATGCAAGAGGACTAGACAAAGGTTTTCTCTTATAGGAACCATGGACATGGGTTCACTCAATCCTCTCTCTCTTTATTTATGTTGATGATCATGTTATAGATAATAAAAGCACATACAATTTTCATGTTTTAATGGTAACTTTATGGTGGCTACATGTATTAAAACACATAGTTGAAAGAAGTACTCCTTTGTTCTGCTAGGTCACCCTTGTAATAAGGCTAGCATTTGGTTATTGTCACACCACACATAATACTTCCCCCTTTTTACCCCTAGATAAAGGATGTTCGGCTGCATTGTGTCACTCAATACATAGGCCGCTATCACTCGGCCACCCTTTACCTACATACATCATATTTCTTAATGGAGAACATTCCAAACACTAGTGCAATGATTCATATGTTGTGTGCATTACCACATCTCTCTCATCTACCTACACTTGGTGGTGTCAATAATCACCTCATGACATGGATAAACAAGGCATTTTGTATAAATCAAACCAATACATGCATCATAGAATATTTCTAAAGTATGACAAACCATAAAAGATCCACCATAAGAATTACATAGATAGGTCCATACTCATGCAAGGCACATAATATGGACTTCAACAATGATCATATATAGAGAGATTAGATAAAGTTACCACCACAAACCCATAGTCCAGGTGGTGGACTACCCCCCTCTCATCATGGAGAGTGATGAGGAGATGTTGGTGAAGGAGGAGAGGCACCCAGAGGCGATTCCGGCAGTGGTTTCCCCTCCAATCTTCCTCCAGGCGGCGACTTGCTGGCTCTTTATTACTTGGTTTTCAATATCCACCTGTGTCCATCTTGAGAAAGGCTGCTAGGGGGTATATATAGATGGTTTTAGGTCAAAACGAAGCAAACAGCGGTGGAATCGATGACATCGGAGTTTTTACGGTTGAGATAGCACCAGTGGCGTACCCTAAAGTAAATGGGCTGCGATTTCAGATTGTTGGGCCGCTCGGGCCCTACTTTAGATTGTTGGATTATTATAGAAATTAGCTAACAGCTTCCGTTGACCTAGCTCCGTTTCGAGTTCTGTAGCTCCTAGAAAGTCAAAAACAGTAACAGAAGGTTTTTCTGCCAGATAGAGTTAAAACCAAAAGAGAGGGGGTTGTTTAGAAAATCTCCAAAATCATTAAAAACATTGGTAATAACTACTAATATGATGCAAATATGTGGTAATTCATAGCAACAAACTACAAAGTTCATGTATGCATTTTACATGCATCAAATAGCCATAGTTGTTTTTTACTTTGTTAGCTAGAGTAACAGTAGATGTAAAAGAAAAGACATGGCGATGATGATCAAGCAACGATGGACCCTGATGGCTCAGTGTTGATGTAGAGCTCGTTGGGAACCCCAAGAGGAAGGTATGATGAGCACAGCAGCAAGTTTCCCTCAGTTATGAAACCAAGGTTTAATCGAACCAGTAGGAGCAAGGAAACACCCCAAAGGTGTTGCTAGCTAAGCCTTGGTAGGGCGCACTACCGGTGCTAGTAACAACGTGGAGACCTACACAACACAACCACAGAACTTTGTCCCCAACTTCCGATGAGGTTGTCAATCTCACCGTGTTTTGCTGAAAACAAAGGATTAAACGTATCGAATGGAAGGAAGTAATAGTTTGCAGAAAGTAAACACAAAACAGTAAACAATTTATAGATTGTATGTAAAAGAAAGGACCGGGATCCATAGTTCACTAGAGGTGGCTCTCCTTAAGATAGATAACATGCTAGGTGAACAAATTACAGCGGGGCAATTGACAAACATCGAGAAAGCATACAAGCATATACTAATCATCTTGACTCCTTTGAGACTTGATTGGGCATTACAACATTATACATAGACCACCATCCAACTTCATCTATGACTAATAATCCACCTTCAGGTTATCATCCGAGCCCCCTCCAGTATTAAGTTGCAAGCAACATATTATTGCTTTACGAATTTCGTGTAAAGTAAACGATACGATTGTTCTATGAACAAAGGATTATTGTTTACTCCCTAGTAGCAACAACACATCTAGTACCTCAGAGATTTCTGTCACTTCCCCAGATTACCAGAGGCATGAACCCACTATCGAGCATAAATACTAACCTTGGAGTTGCTAGCATCTACTTGGCCAAGATAGCTACTAACAACGGAAAGCATGCAAGATCACAAATAACAAAGACATGATAGAATCAATAATCAATCTGAAATAGCATCTCAATATCCATTGGATCCCTGCAAACACAACATGTAGAATTACAAATAGATGATCTTGATCATGAACGAAGCTCACAAGATCTAAACATGAAAGCACAAAGGAGGAGAACCAACCATCTAGCCACTACATGGATCCGTAGTCCAAGGATGAACTACTCACGCATCACACTGGAGGCTTGCATGGTGATGAAGAAAGCCTCCAGGGTGAATTCCCCACTCTGGCAGGGTGCCGGGAAGAGCTTCAGATCCCTCCCGATCTAGGGACAGAGACGACGGCGGCTACAGACTCTTTCGTGGATTTTTGATCGGGTACTTAGGGTTTTCGTCCCGAGGGCGTCTTATAGGCGGAAGGAGAGGCCGAGGGGGTTCCTGGGCTGGCCACACCACCCCCTGGCTCCTCAACGTCTTGTATTCTGGCATCTCATGACTTCCGGAAAAATAGGCACTTTGGCTTTTGTCCCGTCCAATTCTGAGAATATTCATTTTCTAACTTTCCTGGAACCAAAACAGCAGAAAACAGCCAGCTGGCACTGTGGCTCTTGTTAATAGGTTAGTCCAAGAAATCATATGAAAAGTACTCCAAAGTGTGGACAAAACACAAGAAAGTGGATAAAACCAAGCATGGAACATCAAAAATTATAGATACATTTGCAATGTATCAACATCCCCAAGCTTAACTCCTGCTCGTCCTCGAGTAGGTAAGTGATAAAAAGAAAAGAATAATTTTTGAGGTGTCATGCACCATCAAAGACTTGATCAAAGTATTTGTAAAACATTCAAAGCTAGGATCATAGTACTTCAATCATAACATGAAAGACAAAGTTCTAGCAATAAGACAAAGAAACTATGATGCAACATGAAAAGGCACAAACAAAAGATTCATGAATAACAATGCTTTGGAAGACGTTTGTTTGTTTCACATAAAGAAAACATAGCATAATAGTATTCAGCTTGTCCCTCATAGAGTATCAAATATAAATGCATGGGACACCTTCAAAGTTCATAAGAGTGACTAGATACAAATAGTTTAAAACAAGTAATGTCAAGTTATGCATCAATCAACTAGTCTTGGGACAATGCACATAGAACTAAGAATGGCCACTATGCTCTCAAAGTAGGTGCATAAAGGTAGAAGGTGGACACTCAATATAATGGTAGAAGAAAGGAATTTATAAAAGGAAGTAGGGATTCAAGTTTCATAAAGAGCTTCCAAAAATTATGGTACTTATAGATTTCAGCTCTCATTTCCCCTATCATAAGCATCTTGAAGGGATTAATGTTAAAGTGAACAAACTATGGTGTACATGCTTGGCGAAGTATAAGTTAGGAATCTCATGTCCCTTGTATACGAGGGCCGCTCCTCATGCTACTCAAGTTTAGTCACCGGTAAGTTCTTGTCATCGTAAGTACATGTGTATCATAGAGAACCGCCAACGGGGTACCCCTTGCCCGATGATACGGAAGAATCCCCATATCGAAATGACAAGGCAAGCAAACAACGAGCATCTCAGCAATCTTCTTATTTACCATGGGAATATGGTGCTTTTTTCTCTCTTTCCTCTTTTCATAATCTCTTTTTTTTCTTTTTCCTCTTTTTTATCAATATAGGACTCTTTTTTTATAAGAAGAATGCTTCATAGTCAGCTCATTATGGTTACGCTGCAGGTTTCCACAATGTCAGCATGGATTAGACCAGCGGCCCAGGTGTTTCTCTAACACATATACATAACTCCATGGACTTACAAGCTCCCCTTTCATTTCACACCGACGACATCCATATACAAAAGAGCATGATATCAACTAGGTACAAGTACCAAGTGCAATGTTGAAAGCGTTCCCCATGACAGCATGGTTCTGCTAATTCCCAACAAATAAGTGCAAGCATATACAACATAGACGACACAATGGTTCAAGTTTATTAAGGGCAAGAAAAGTAAAGTGTGCCATCAAGTTCGTGAGAGCTTTAATCACTAGTTTTCTCATAACAAGTTTAATTTGGAAGGTAAACAAAAGCATGAATATACTTGGAATAGCATAAGCTAGTAGGTAGGTATGGTGGACTCTTTGGAATAAATTGTTTTAGGGAGTTGGATGCATGAGTGGAACTCATACTTGGTTGTGGAGGCTAGCAAAAGACTGGGAGCGACAAACTAAGAGAGCAATAATGGCCATAATCATGCAGAGCGACAAAACATCATTGATCAAAGCATAAAGTGATACTACAAGTTGAAAACTAAAGGATCGTAAAGGCTATGGTGACTTGAGATAGTCATAACATGGTGTGAGCATGCGCCAAGTCAACCCAAATAAAGCATCAAAGGAGAATACCACTATACTATGCTTTAATATGCTAAAACAACGCATGATTCATCCAAGGCACATTAAGAAATCTCAATTGTTTATAACAAGTCATGCTACAGCAAAGAATACTAAGCATAAAGCCAAAACAATATCAAGGATGGCATGACAAAGCATAGGCCACAGTTAAAAACATGCTCTTTTTACCACATAAGTATGAACTTTCCTACTCTTTTCCAAACCAAACCAAACTATTTGCAAACCATTGTATGAAAGAGGGGGTCCAACCAATTTATTCAGAAAACTAAGCAAACCAAGAAAACGAAAAAACAAAACAAAAACGGAAAAGAAGACGCTCCAAGAACAACACAACTATGCATGAAACAATAAAAATGAAGCATTTGGAAGAAACCTGGGATTTTTATTGATGAAGAAGGGGATGCCTTGGACATCCCCAAGCTTTGACGCTTATATTTCTTGGATATTTCTTGGGGTGACACGCGTGGCATCCCCAAGCTTGAGCTTTAGTCCATCCTTCATCTCATTACTCATTCCTTCCATACACCTGCAATTTTTCTTCATACAAAACTTCACACAATCTTTATTAGCAACATTAGTGTACTCAAGATAAATAAGTCCTAAGGTTCAGTTCCTATACCAAATAAACTTCCATTAGAACACTAGATACTGTAGTACTTCCCTCAAAAATCTCAATTCCCCAAAAGAACTCCAAAAGGAACCAACAAGAAGCAAATCCAGAAAATGGCAGAAATCTGTCAAAACAGACCAGCAGGTAAAGACGATTTTTTTTCGAAAACCTTCTGTTGCTCAAATCAAAAAGTGTTGAACTAACGAAAGTTAGATAACAACCTAGGGAAGAATCTCAAACATTCACGCCTCAAAAAGACGTTCAGAGATTTTACACGAATTTTTACGGTGAAGCACAGAAATCTGTTTCGGGACAGCAACTTTCCTAATCATTACTTCTCTCTCATTAGAGGTTACTCTTGGCACAAAAAGCAAATAAAAAGGATAAGGAGCAGTTATTACAGAGGTAATAACTTCCAAGACTCATCTAAAACTTTTGGGTTATCTCCCAATAAGTACTTTTCTTTAACGCCTTTAAGTTAGGCATAAGAAGCAAGAAAACGAATCAAGTGTTCTCAAATGAAGAAGCATTAAGACCAAATTTTGTTTTCATAGGAGAAGCAAAAGAAATCTTCTCTCTCTTCTTAGGTAAGTGTTCTATACCTTTCTTGAGTGGGAGTTGATATTTAATGGTGCCTTCTTTCATATCAATAATGGTACCAACAGTTCTAAGAAAAGGTCTTCCCAAAGTAATAGGACAAGAAGCATTGCATTCAACATCCAAAACACAGAAATCAACGGGGACATAGGCATTGTTAACCATAATAAGAACATCATTAAGACTCCCCATGAGTTTCTTTTTAGCATTATCATCAAGTGGGACATTCAAATAACAATCTTCAAGTGGAGGCAAATCAAGCATATCATAAATCCTTCTAGGCATAATAGAAACACTACTATCAAGATCACATAAAGCTTTGAAATCAAAGTCATTCACTTTCATATTAATGATGGGTTCCCAACCATCTTATTGTTTTATAGGAAGAGAAGCTTTATGTTTCATCTTTTCTTCTTTAATCTTTATGAGAGCATTAGTAATGTGTTTTGTAAAGGCCATGTTCATAGCACTAGCATTAGGACTTTTAGCAAGCTTTTGTAGGAACTTAATAACTTCAGAGATATTGCAACCATCAAGATCAAAATCAAATTTATCATCTAGAGTAGTAGAACTATTACTAGCCTCAACACTAGTGGTGGTGATAGTAGAAACACTAATGTTTCTAGCAATTTCATCTTCTGTTTCCCACTTAGCATGTAATTCAGCTAATAGTCTAACGTTTTCATCAATTATTACTTGTATAGCATTAGTAGCTGCAAAGGGATTATCATTAGTTTTAGGTTTAGCAGCCATTTTATTCAAAGAAGATTGAGCTTCAACCAAAGATGCTATATTTCTTTCAGCATTAGAGAGTTTTTCCTCAATAGTTTTATTGAAAGCAGTTTGTTTACTAATAAAGTCCTTAAGCATAACTTTAAGTTCAGAGGGTGCACTCCTATTATTGTTGTAAGAATTTCCATAAGCATTACCATTGTTGGGAGGATATGGCTTATAATTGTTGTTACCAAAATTGTTCCTATAAGCATTATTGCCAAAATTGTTACTTCTTATGAAGTTCACATCAACTTGCTCTTCTTGAGCAACCAAAGAGGCTAAAGGAACATTATTTGGATCAATATGGGCTTTCCCATTAACAATCATAGACATAATAATATCAATCTTATCACTCAAGGAGGAGGTTTCCTTAACAGAATTTACCTTCCTACCTTGTGGAGCTCTCTCAGTATGCCATTCAGAATAATTAACCATCATATTGTCTAGAAGTTTTGTTGGAGCACCCAAAGTAATGGTCATAAAGGTACCTCCAGTAGCAGAATCCAATAGGTTCCTTGAAGAATAGTTCAATCCTGCATAAAAAGTTTGGATGATCATCCAAGCAGTCAGTCCATGAGTGGGACAATTCTTTACCAAAGATTTCATTCTTTCCCAAGCTTGAGCAACATGCTCATTATCAGATTGTTTAAACTTCATTATTTCATTTCTCACAGATATAATCTTAGCAGGACGACAGTATTTTCCAATGAAAGCATCTTTGCACTTAGTCCAAGAATCAATACTATTCCTAGTTAAGGAATTCAACCATTCTTTAGCTTTTCCTCTCAAAGAGAAAGGAAACAATTTCAGCTTAATAATATCACCATCTATATCCCTATTATTTTGCATCTCACAAAGTTCAATAAACTTATTTAGATGGGCAGCAGCATCTTCATTACCAATACTAGAAAATTGTTCTCTCATAACAAGATTGAGCAAAGCAGATTTTATCTCAAAGAAAGTATCTTCAGCCACAGGTGGAGCAATAGGTGTGCTCATAAAATCATTGTTGTTGGTGCTAGTGAAGTCACACAACTTAGTGTTTTCAAGAGTAGTCATTTTTTGGGTTTTCAAATAAGAAAGCAAACTAGTAGAACTAATTTTTTGTGTTTTTGATAAAGAAACAAGCAAACAAAACAAAAGGAAACTAAGCAAAACAAAAATAACAAAGTAAAGAGATTGGTTATGAGGGACTCCCCTTGTGAAGATGTCCTTGACTCCCCGGCAACAGCGCCAGAAAAATGCTTGATGGCTCAGTGTTGATGTAGAGCTTGTTGGGAACCCCAAGAGGAAGGTATGATGAGCACAGCAACAAGTTTCCCTCAGTTATGAAACCAAGGTTTAATCGAACCGGTAGGAGCAAGGAAACACCCCAAAGGTGTTGCTAGCTGAGCCTTGGCAGGGTGCACTACCAGTGCTAGTAGCAACGTGCAGACCTGCACAACACAACCACAGAACTTTGTCCCCAACTTGCGATGAGGTTGTCAATCTCACCGTGTTTTGCTAAAAACAAAGGATTAAACGTATCGAATGGAAGGAAGTAATAGTTTGTAGAAAGTAAACACAAAATAGTAAACAGTTTATATATTGTATGTAAAAGAAAGGACAAGGATCCATAGTTCACTAGAGGTGGCTCTCCTTAAGATAGATAACATGCTGGGTGAACAAATTACAGCGGGGCAATTGACAAACATCGAGAAAGCATACAAGCATATATTAATCATCTTGACTCCTTTGAGCCTTGATTAGGTATTACAACATTATACATAGACCGTCATCCAACTTCATCTATGACTAATAATCCACCTTCAGGTTATCATCCGAACCCCCTCCAGTATTAAGTTGCAAGCAACAGATTATTGCTTTACGAATTGCGTGTAAAGTAAACAATACAATTGTTCTATTAACAAAGGATTGTTATTTTCTCCCTAGTAGCAATAGCACATCTAGTACCTTAGAGATTTATGTCACTTCCCCAGATTACGAGAGGCATGAACCCACTATCGAGCATAAATACTAACTCTTGGAGTTGCTAGTATCTACTTGGCCAAGATAGCTACTAACAACGGAAATCATGCAAGATCACAAATAACAAAGACATGATAGAATCAATAATCAATCTGAAATAGCATCTCAATATCCATCGGATCCCCGCAAACACAACATGCAGAATTACAAATAGATGATCTTGATCATGAACGGAGCTCACAAGATCTAAACATGAAAGGACAAAGGAGGAGAACCAGCCATCGAGCTACTACATGGATCCGTAGTCCAAGGATGAACTACTCACGCATCACACCGGAGGCTTGCATGGTGATGAAGAAAGCCTCCAGGGTGAATTCCCCTCTCCGGCAGGGTGCCGAGAAGAGCTTCAGATCCCTCCCGATCTAGGGACAGCGACGACAATGGCTACAGACTCTTTCGTGGATTTTTGATCGGGTACTTAGGGTTTTAGTCCCGAGGGCATCTTATAGGCGGAAGGAGAGGCCGAAGGGGTGCCTGGGCTGGCCACACCACCCCCTGGCGTGGCCAGGCCTGGCCCGCATGGCCAGGTGGTGTGGTGGCCCCCTGGCTCCTCTCCGTCTCGTATTCTGGCATCTGATGACTTCCGGAAAAATAGGCACTTTGGCTTTTGTCCCGTCCAATTCCGAGAATATTCATTTTCTGACTTTCCTCGAACAAAAAACAGCAGAAAACAGGCAGCTGGCACTGTGGCTCTTGTTAATAGGTTAGTCCAAGAAATCATATGAAAAGTACTCCAAAGTGTGGACAAAACACAAGAAAGTGGATAAAACCAAGCATGGAACATCAAAAATTATAGATACATTTGCAATGTATCAGACCCCTATGCTATGCCCAAGGCGCATGGAAGAGTACATGGCACCGGAAGACGTTGATGATGGAGATTATTGGCACGAAGTACTATACCATATCACTATATGAATTGCATGTGATGTTAATCTTTTTATGCACTTTATTTCTTGAGTGGTAGTCGTAATAAATAGGGTGATCTCTCACTAAAATTATCAAGTTAATGTGTTCCCCCTTGGCAAGGCTCCACATAACATGAGCTTTGAACTGGTGTGGGTCATGTAACATGGGCGCACCTAGCGACGTTCAAAATATGGGTGCGAAACTGTCGCACTACCGGTGTACCAACGTTCACTTGACATACTACCTAGAACGTCTAGAGTATGGAACACAAGAATCAAAAGATTAACAAGAGTCGTATGGTGATGTGATTGGTATGATTACCTACTGGTTTTTGCTCCCCGACATGCAATGTAACATTGGTGTTGGGAAAGCAAGACGTGGATCTTGAATCACTAAGTATCAATTATAAGAGATATTGATTTTAGTGGGAGCTACACTCTGAATTAAAGTTGCTAATTTGTGTAGTTCATTAATTATGAAACAATGTCTAAATGAATTTACACTTGTTTATATATCAATGGCACGTAATAATTCCCCTTTAGCTAGTATTTAGAGAAAGAGAAACTACATGAATATGGAACAAACTTTGTGGACTGATAGCGCAATGTAAGGATAGTTCTGAAAGGTGCTAAGAAAGACCATGTCTTGGAAGCAACTCTTGGTGATGCTCCTGCTGATAACGCAATTGAAGATGCACAAAATGTACTTTAGTCATGTAGTGATGACTACATCATTGTCCAATGTGCCTTGCATGCATGGAACCAGATCTTCAAAGGAGGTTTGAAAACTGGGGTCCATATGAAACAATTTCTAAATTGAGGGGCATGTTTGAGAAACAAGATTGAGCTAAAAGATATGAGATATATCAAGCTCTACTGGACTGCATGATGGCGGAAGGAGGCTCGGTTAGTTCTCATGTAATGAAGTTACATGGGTACATTCAAAGGTTGGAAGCGCTAGGTGTTCCCTTTCCTCAAGAACTGGGAACCGAGATAATCCTGAAATCACTCCCACCTAGCTTTGCTAGTTTTGTCATGAACTTCAACACGCATGGGATGAACAAGACATTGGACGAACTGTTCACAATGTTGAACGTGGCTAAAAAGGACATACAGAAGAACGCAAATCATGTGATGATGGTGAAGAAATATACTCTTTTCAAGAAGAAGAAGTCTGGGGGTGACAAGAAGAAGATCGAGGAAGAAAATCATGTGATGATGGTGAAGAAATCTACTCTCTTCAAGAAGAAGAAGTCTGGGGGTGACAAGAAGAAAATATACTCTCTTCACGAAAGGAGCCCAAGCCAGGTCCAGCCCTAGATACTGGGTGTTTCTTCTGTAAGGAGAAGGGTCACTAGAAGAGGAACTAGCCAAAGTACTTAGCAGAGAAGAAGAATAAATCTCGTCCAACTCAGGTATATCAGATATACATGTTATTGATGTTTACTTGCAAGGTCCTAAAAGTAACTTTGGGTATTTGATACCGAATTGGTTGCTAACATTTGCAACATGATATAGGAGATACGAAACCCTAG
This sequence comes from Avena eriantha, assembly GCA_910589775.1. Taxonomy (NCBI): domain Eukaryota; kingdom Viridiplantae; phylum Streptophyta; class Magnoliopsida; order Poales; family Poaceae; genus Avena; species Avena eriantha. The sequence continues at coordinate 463,227,922 of OU342741.1, forward strand.
GAAGCTTGGAAAGAACAAGGTGACGATGCGTGTCGGGAATGGAAGAAGCGTTGCGGTGATTGCCGTCGGTGCAAGACCTTTACATCTACCATCATGATTGATATTAGAACTTAGTAATTATTACTTCATACATGCATTATGTTAGAATATTATATAAGGATATTGTATCTTACAAGATGGTTATTCATTTAAATGAGAGAATAATGGTTGTTCAATTTATATGAATAATGTATTCTATGCACATGCTCCCGTGAAGATTGGATTGTTTCTTATTGATCTTTATTGTGATAAACACATCCATAACACTGAGGCTAAACATTGAAAGACTAATGAACTGAATACCACATACTTGTGGCACTGCCGATTGGGTCACATTTAACATAAACTTATGAAGAAACTCCATAGTGATGGAGTTTTGAGTTTATTGGATTTTGAATCTTTTGATACATGTGAAGTATGTTTGATGGGAAAGATGGTCAAATCATTGTTCAATATATATGTTGAACGGATGAGTTACTTGTTGGAAATAATACATACCTATGCATGTGGTCCGATGAGTATACCTGCACGTGGTGGATTCTACTACTTTATAACCTTCACCTATGACTTGAGTCGTTATGGTTATATCTACCTTATGAAGCATAAATCTGAAATATTTGAAAAGTTCAAAGAATTTCAGAATGAAGTAGAGAATCAACGTGGCAAGAAAATAAAGTTTATATGGTCTAGCCGTGGAGGAGAATATTTGAGTCACGAGTTTAGCGAGCATCTTAGAGCGCATGGAATCATTTCACAGCTTATGCCTCCTGGAACACCCCAACGTAATGGAGTGTTGGAGCGATGTAATCGAACTTTGTTATACATGGTGAAATCTATGATGTCATTAACTGATCTCCCTTTGTCATTTTAGGGATATGCTTTAGAGACTATGGTGTTTATACTTAATGGAGCGCCATCAAAATACGTTGAAACGATAGCATATGAAATGAGGTTTTGCAAGAAACCCAACTTACCGTTTCTTAAAATTTGGGGATGTGCGGTTTATGTAAAACCATACAAGCTCGATCCCAAGTCGGACAAATGCGTATTTGTAGGTTGTCCCAAATAAATTGTTGGGTATTCCTTCTACCACAAAACTGAATGCAAGATTGTTGTCGCACGAGGAGGAGTATTTCTTGAGAAGGAATTCCTCGCTAAAGGTTTAAGTGGGCGAACAATAGAGCTTAATGAGATTGTTAAACTAGAGTAAGATGGGAAGAGTGCCGCAGAACCAGAAAATGTTCAGGAGATGCCTATGGCACCATCAGATTCTACCGTGCCTACAAATGTTATAGTCCCGAAAATTACAGCTCCTATTGAACCACGTAGATCTAGTAGATTTTGTCTTCCGGTCGTAAGATTTGAAGAGGAAGTATTGTTGTTGGACAATGATGAACCAATTAGATACAAAGAAGCTATGATGGCCCCTGACTCTGTTAAATGTCAATATGCCATGAAATCCCAGATAGAATCCATGTATGGGAATCAAGTTTGGAACTTGATGGACCCTCTTAAAGGTGTGAAGCCTATAGAATGTAAATGGATCTATAAAAACAAAATAGACGTGGACAGTAATGTGACTGTTTATAAAGATCGGCTTGTCGCAAAAGGGTTCCGATAAATTCAAGGAATTGACTACGATGAGACATTCTCTCCCGTAGTGATGCTTAAGTCTGTTCGGATACTTCTAGCAATCGCTGCATATTTTGATTATGTGATTTGGTAGATGGATGTCAAAATAGTGTTCCTGAATGGGAAGCTAACCAGGGATGTGTACATGGTACAACTCGGCGGTTTTGTCAATCCAAAGGATGTTGGGAAGGTGTGCAAACTTCAGCATTCAATCTATGGACTGAAGCAAGCATCACGGAGTTGGAATGTCCGTTTTAATGAAGTGGTCAAGGGATTTGGCTTCATCCAAAATGGTCAAGAAGCTTGTGTATACAAGAAAGTGAGTGGGAGAACAATAGAATTTCTAATACTATATGTGGATGACATATTGTTGATTGGAATGATAAAACATTTCTTAACACTATGGAGGACTCATTGGAGGAAAGTTTTTCAATGAAAGATTTGGGTGAAGAAGATTATATATTGTCCATAAAGATCTATAGGGATAGATCCCGATGCCTGATAGGGCTTACCCAAGATACATATATACAAGGTTTTGAAGAAGTTCAAAATGGAAGAATCCAAGAGAGGATCACTTCCAATGGTACATGGCAGGCCATTAAGCAAGAAGCAATGTCTCATGACAGATGATGAGCTGAAAAATATGAGTGACATGCCATATGCATCAACAATTGGGTCAATCATGTATGCCATGATATGTATAAGACTAGATGTATCCTATGCTCTAAGTGTTACGAGCAGATACCGGAATGAACCAGGAGTAGATCACTGGATAGCAGTGAAAACTATACTTAGGTACTTACGAAGGACTAAGAATATGTTTCTCATATATGGAGGTGACAAAGAGCTCATTGCAAGAGGTTACACTGATGCAAGATTTTTAATTGATCCTGATGATTTCAAGTCTCAATTTGGCTATGTGTTCACTGTGAATGGGGCAGCGGTGAGCTAGAAAAGTTCTAAGCAAAATATAGTTGCAGATTGTACAATAGAGGTGAAGTACATAGCAGCGTCAGATAATGAAAAGGAGGGTGTCTGGATGAAGAACTTCATTACATAACTTGGTGTGGTTCCAAGTGCATTAGAGTCTATGGAGATTCATTGTGACAACAATGGTGCCATTGCGCAATCAAAAGAACCAAGGTCTCACCAGAAGAACAAGCATGTACAACATCAATATCATCTCATACGCCAGTTCGTGAATGATGGTGACATCAAGATGTGCAAAATTCATACATACTGAATCCGGTAGATCTGTTGACTAAGTTTATCATGCTTGCAAAGCATGAGAAGCATTGGGAAGCCATAGGTGTTAGACTGCTAAATGTAAACTAGATTATTGACTCTAGTGCAAGTGGGAGACTGATGGAAATTTTCCCTAGAGGCAATAAGTGTATTATTCATATTTCTATTTCATAATTAAGTTTATTTTTCTATGCTATAATTGTATTAGTTCCGGATAATGTGTATTTAGAGAAAAAACCCTAATACATATGTGGAATAATAAACACAAATAAGACATCCCTGGACTTGCCTCTGAGACTAGTTGATGTATCAACGACAGTCCCAGTTTCCTAACTATGGGCAAAATGACAAAGTGATGTGTAGTTTCGAATGATATATGTGATCGGAGTTGTTGGGAAAACAACGAAGATGGATAAACCCAATATAAAATACTGTGAAATGCATCGTCAATATTTGTTGTCAATATTTGTTATCGGTAGTTTCTCATAAAAAATGTATTGCCTTTACTAAAGTTCGTTGACCACAAGACACATGCGACCTTGGGTACAATATGGACGTGGAAGGACTCTTGAAATGTTGATCTGAATAGGAGTAATCATAAAGTCGGTATTTGGTCTTACCGGATGGTACGCCAATTATTCACATGGTCTGTTTGCGGAAATTTCTACTCCTTGCGATGGAGATGAGATACACTCTAGGACCACTCATGTGCTATGATGTTCATCATCGTCTGGCCGGACACGTGATCAAGCTGTTGATTATATGAACATTGATAGTACGGTATGAGTAAAGAGTACATGCTAGGCAATGAGGATAACCTGGTGTTTCATCTCGGGAAATGTAAAGTGTCGACAAAGCAATGCAGCATGTATCGGATATAATACTATGGTTCACACGATAAAGATCTTTGTGTTATTTGCAGGGATTACTACATGCATCAAGGCACCAATAGTAATCATTTTCGTGGAATGAGTTTCGGACATGTCTGTAAGTATCCGAACCCACATGATCACACATTTAAGACGTTTTAGGCATTTAGGTCGTGAGTGCGATTAAGATATTTGAATGAAGTGATCCAGAAAGGATGTTTCGAAGTGTCTCGAAATATTCCGGAGGTGTCCAGGATATCATCGAGAATGGACAGATGTGTTCCGCACATGTTATGGAAGGCATCGGGAATATTTTAGGAAGGTTCTGGAATTAATTTTGAAGGAGTTCAGGATTTTTTGGAAGGCTTCGAAATAAATATTTATAATTAAAAGTAATTATCCCGGTGGTGGCACCATAGGTTGGAGGGGCTGCATTGGCCCCACCAGGCCGCACGCACAAGGAAGGGGAAACCTTGGCCGAGTCGGCCAGGGCTCCCCTAGGTCGGTGGGTGGAGGAGAGGCGGTGGGGGAGGGAGGAGTCTCCACTCGAAACTTGTACTCCCTAGGAGAGAGAAGGGTTCCTTGTTGGAACCCAAATCTTGTCTCTCTATGTGTGTGGAGGAAGGAATGAGGAGTCCTTCTGGGACTCGTATTCCTACTCCAACTCCCTTTCTTGGAGATAGGGTTACCGCACATATATACGAGGGTAGGGCCAAGGGCAAGAGAAGCTTTGGAGAGCCAAGCCAATCCCTGCCCCTCGCCTGGGATATTTTATCATTTGCCACACTTTACCGCCTCACTGCCTCGGCATCGCCTCGGTGTCCCGGAGACCGTCTTCTACCACTTCTTTGTGTTGCCATCATCATCATGAGGAATCCTTCTTCTTCATCATGCCGGAGTGTTGCTCGTCTACTACCTCCATCCAAATCTAATCTAGTCGGACGAGGAAGTGATGTTGTATCTTCATCGATATGTTCCAGCTCCGTTCGTGAGCTTGACCTCACTTCGACGCGGTGCCGTTATCGTTGCACGTGTGAATACCGATGGAGATGCGACGCTTGGAGCACTTGATCATTGGAGTCGTCCGTGGGATAATACATCTCCTCACAACTCACTAAGGCTTGTTGCAAGAATCAACGCACGACCAACCTTGTCATCGACAAACTTCTGCTAGTTCGATCTTCGAGGATATGATCTGTTACCTTCTCCCTCGCATTGGATCTTGGTGATGCGCTATTTTTTTTTGCATAGCATGTTTCCCAACACATATAGTTGTAGATTATTTGCTTCACTTGATTTAGTCTAGAAATGTGTTGATGGTTTAGGCTTGATTTAGTATAGAAAATGTAGATAAATTTGTAGATGATTTGCATTGCTTCCATGCATATTTGGATAGAAATGTGTTGATGATTTAGGCTTGATTTAGTATAGAAAATGTATATGAAATTTGTAGATAATTTGCATTGCTTCCATGCATATTTGGATAGAAATGTGTTGACGATTTAGGCTTGATTTAGTATAGAATATGTAGATCAAATTTGTAGATAATCTTGCATATTTGGATAAAAATGTGTTGATGATTTAGGCTTGATTTAGTATAGAAAATGTAGATGAAATTTGTAGATGATTTGCATTGCTTCCATGCAAATTTGGATAAAAATGTGTTAATGATTTAGGCTTGATTTAGTATAGAAAATGTAGATGGAATTTGTAGATGATTTGCATTGCTTCCATGCATATATGGATAGAGATGTGTTGATGATTTAGGATTGATTAGTCTTGAAAATAAGGTAGATAGAAATGTTAGCTATGTTTATGCGTCTTCCTTGTTGATATATATAGAATGGATCATATCAATGAAGTGTGTGGCAATTGTGCTCAACCATTGGGGGTGGCTGGACAAAAAGTTCCCAATATTCCTCCCTAACAAGTTTGAGATTAGGATGGGATGTTCTCTGAAATTCAAATGTGTGCAATATATGCATTTCCATAGAAGCATCAATGAACCATGGGCTTTGTTGTTTTGTTATCATTTTACTCAGTTAATCCCTTGCACTTGGTGACGTGACTTCATGGACCATGTCCATAGAAGCATCGATGATAATATCGTGTTTGAGGTCACTTTGATGTCCACACGCTAATCCCGACAGGAATTACATGGTTATAGTCACCAACATACCAATCCGAACATCTTTCAGTGGACCTGGCTGGAAAAACCTCTTGACTGAGCATGGCATGCAATACGGAGACAAGATAAACATCTTTCTCATTCATCAACAAGCCACGATCTACTTCATGTACATGGCCCCCTATGACGATATCCATCAGTAAGCTAGCTATGCACACCAAGCTACTATCTAGTTGACCATCGTATTATATGTCTACTATGCATGAAACCTTTTTACGCAACTTCCTTCTCGATATATGTAGAGCGGATTATAGTGAAGATGTGTACAGCAAGTGTGCTCAACATAGTTGGCATTGCATGGACAAGAAGATTGTCATACACTCTGTGCAAACTCTGGTGTTAAGACGGTACGTTCTCTGTGCAATATAACTATATGTACAATCAAAATCCAAACTAATTGTTGTTTCTTGTGATTTTACTCGGTTAATCCCCTACGGTGCACGACGTGACTTCATGAACCATGTCTATAGAAGCATCGATGATCTTGCCGTCTTTGATGTCACTTTGACGCATCACCATCATCCCAACAGGACTTACGAGGTTACGGTCACCAAGAGGAGATTTGGACATATTTCAGTGGACCTGGCTGCACAAATATCCTCAATGAATACATTGTCATGCAAGATAGTCTGGAGTTTAATTTTTTGCTCGATCATTATCATGCCATGATCTACTTTACTTGCTATCTTACTGACTCTTCCGACGAGGGTGATGAGTGAACTCTAGATAGCTAGCTACTATAAAGTTGATTGACTTAATAATGTGCTACTATAAAGTTGATTGACTTTAATAATGTGTTATTATTTATTGTGAACTATTGTGGACGTTGTTTGTACTGTTTCTAAATATATAATATACATTACTGCTAATTACAGCAGGTTTTTTTTTAATTTTTATAAATTTACCGGCGACGGTTAAAATACGAGAAATGCCATAGATGTAAATAATAGTGCAGGTGTTCAATTTGCATGCCACTAGTGTAAACTTTACTGTCAAGGCTCTGCGTAAACGCCACTAGTACAGTTTTTACCCGTGGTGTTCTAGCCACACGCCATCGGTAGAAGTTATCAGTGGCGTGAGATTAGTAGCGTACGGGTCGTACAGGTCAAACGCCACTAACCTTGTTTTCTGAACACCACCAATAAGTTTTTTCCTACTACTCCCTCGTTTTCTGGACACCACCAATAAGTTTTTTCATACTACGCCTTCTGATCCAAATTAATGTTATCAGACTTGTTTAGATTCAGATGTATCTTGCACTAAAACATAACTAGATACATTTGAATCTAGACAAATGTAGGAACATACGTAGTTGGTTGATCCGCGGAATTCAACATAATGCTTCTGTTCCTGGTTGATGCTTGGGGACTTCAACGAAACCATGTGGCAGAATGGGCACTTCTCAAAGACCAAGAGATCTGACAGGAGAATGGAGGCTTTTAGAAACATCTTGGCTGCCTGCAATATTTTTGATTTGGGGTTCGTTGGCCCTCCTTAGACCTTTGACAACAAACAGCAAGGCAAGAGGAATGTTAAGGCCCGGCTTGACAGGACAGTAGCGTCTGATGATTGGAGTAACAGCTTCCCCCACACAAAAGTGACTCACCTCTGTTCCACTGGGTCGAACCATTTACCATGAGAAAACCCAGAAAGCCCTTAGGAAAAAAGAGTTGAGGTATGAAACTATGTCAGAACGTGATGAGTCACTCAATGAGACCATCACCACGGCCTGGGAAGGCTTCCCACCGTGTAGAAATCTGAGTGAACCGAAGAAGAAGTTGGAGCAAACACGAGCTCACTTGTAGGCATGGAGCAGCGAAAAGTTTGGAAGCATCAATAAAAATGCAAACCGACTCAGGAATAAGATTGAATCCTCGTGGAGAAAACCAAGATCGGCGTGGCGTGAAACTGAAATCCGCCGCACGTCCATTGAACTCGACGAGATCTTGATCAGAGAGGAGATGATGTGGTGCCAAAGATCGAGGGTCGAGTGGCTAAGTGAAGGAGACAGAAACACAAAGGTTTTTCACAAAAAAGCTAATTGGAGACAGTCCAAAAACAGAATTAACAAAATCAGAGGGGCAAATGAGTTTGGACTGACGATCCAAAAGAAATTGAGAACCTGGCCACGAACTTCTTCAAGAGCCTGTATACTGACAACAACATTGTAACCTCTAACAACCTGGTCGAGATGCTACACACACCGATTTCTGAAGATATGGACAGAGAGCTTTGCAAAGATTTCTCTGATGATGAAATCGGCGATGCTTTATTCCAAATTGGGCCCGTCAAAGCCCCTGGTCCCGACGGGCTGCCGGGCCGTTTCTTCCAACGCAATTGGGCCACCATGAGAGCTGAGGTGATCAATGCTGTGCGGGAATTCTTCAGAACGGGTTTGATGGAGGAAGGCATAAACGACACTGTCATTGTCTTGATCCCAAAAGGGCCGCATCCGAAAAGCGTTGCAGATTTTAGGCCTATCAGCTTGTGCAACGTGATTTACAAAATAATCTCTAAATGCCTCGTCAACCGTTTGCGCCCAATCCTGGATGGAATTATCTCAGAAACGCAGAGTTCTTTCATCCCGGGCATATTGATCACTGACAACGCCATCATTGCTTTTGAGGGTTTTCACAAAATCCTAAATTCCAAGAACCCAAACAACAATCACTGCGCCTATAAGCTGGATCTCTCAAAGGCCTACGATCGTGTGGAGTGCACCTTTTTGGAGAAAGCGATGACTAAAATGGGCTTTTGCTCAACTTGGACAGGATGGATCATGGCCTGCGTCCGATCGGTTCGCTTTGCTGTCCGGGTCAATGGCACAACCCTGGACCAATTCTCTCCCTCGAGGGGCCCTGCTTAGCATGTACCTGTTTCTTCTGGTGGCTGAAGCTTTAATGTGTACCCTGAAAAACGAGGTTGTGAGGGGGAGTCTCATCCCCCTGAAAGTGGCAAGAAGAGCCCCAGGTATTTCCAACCTACTCTTCGCTGACGATTGCCTCCTCTTCTTCAAAGCGTTAAAGGAGGAGGCGCAAGCCGTCACAACTGCCCTGAAGCTTTTTTAGCAATGCACTGGGCAGCTCATTCGCACAAACAAGTGCTCGATCTTGTTCAGCAACGTCTGCCCACAAAGCATACAAGACGAGACCAAAATTGCCCTCGGAGTCACGAGTGTTACTTTTGAAGAAAAGTACTTGGGGCTCCCGACGCCGGATGGCCGCATGAAAGGGGAATAGTTCCAACCGATCATGGACAGGGTTACCAAGAGACTCACAGTTTGGGCTGAAAGGTTCATGTCTCATGCAACAAAGGAAACTTTAATCAAAGTTGTGGCTCATGCTTTGCCAAGCTACATCATGAGCAACTTCAGGATGTCCTCTGGTTTCTACGATCAGTTTATCCGTGATTTTTGATGGGGTGACGATAAGGACCACAGGAGGGTTCACTGGCTAGCCTAGGATAGCCTCTTAAAACCCAAGAGCAAAGGTGGGCTAGGCTTCCATGATATCAGCCTTTTTAACCAAGCCCTCCTTGCCCGCCAAGCCTGGCGCCTCATACATAGACCTGACAGCCTCTGTGCCAAGATCCTGAAAGCCAAATGCTACCCAAACGGAAGCATTCTAGACACTGCCTTTGCCTCCGACCCATCCCCTGCGTGGAAAGGTATTGAGTTTGGCCTCGAGCTGCTAAAAATGGGCATCATCAAAAGAGTGGGAAATGGCAGAGATATCCAAATCTCTAGAGACAACTGGCTGCCCAGAGATTTCGGGTTGAAGGTCATGAGTTTGAGGAAAAATTCGCGCCGCCGCTGGGTCAACCAGCTCTTTCAGTCAGTTCGACGTGGAGACCATCCTGAAAATCAAGATCCCAGCCACCGAGAACAACGACTGTATCGCATGGCACTGCAAGAGGAATGGAATTTTCACGGTCAAGAGTGCTTATCGCCTAGCCATAAACCTCAAACAAAGAAACAGAGGGAGAGAGAGAGCTCGAGCAACACCCCCGGCGGTGACAGGTCAATTTGGAACACTATCTAGAAAGCCGACGTTCCACCAAAGATACGGGTTTTTGGGTGGAGGGTGGCTACCGATACACTCCAACAAAAAAGAACAAGTGGCAGAGAACACTAGAGCTAAACAGCACATGCACCATCTGTGGTTCTCAGACCGAAGACGCTTACCACGCTGTCATCTCCTGCACAAAGGCTCGTGCTCTTCGTCAGGCCGTCAGAGAATTCTGGGCACTCCCCGAAGAAACTGAATTCAGTTACACGGGCACTGACTGGCTGCAGCAACTTTTTGATCGATCGGAGGAAAGCTTCAGACCAAGAATCCTGCTTCTTCTCTGGCGAGCTTGGTCCCTGCAAAACGATGCGACTCATGAGAAGGGCAAGGCCACGATCGAGAACTCTGTTGTCTTCCTTCAGGCCTACCTGCGCGACTGCGCTACGGGCGCACTGCTATGCGATCCAAAAGGAAAGAAACTCTGTCTACGTGGGAGCCTCTCCTCCGCCGTCCTGGATAAAACTGAATACCGACGGATCTCTGAAACACAACTGCAATTCCAAAGGTGCGGGAGCCATCGCCAGAGACTACAAGGGCAACGTCATCCTCGTTGCCTGCACTATGCTGCAAAACTGTCATGATGCAGAGGAAGCTGAGGTGCGTGCAGCCCTGTGCGGCCTAAAATTAATCCCTGACCGTGGCCAAACAAGAGTTATCCTTGAAATGGATTGTGCCAACGCTGTCTATACCCTGAAACGGACCAGCCAGGACAAGTCCAGAGTGTGGTGTTTTTACCAGGAGACTAAGAAACTGCTACTCCCTCCGATCCATATTACTTGTCGTAGAAATAGATATATCTAGACATGTTTTAGTGCTAGATACATCCAATCCAGTGACAATTAATATGGATCGGAGAGAGTAGAAGAATTCCAAAAATGCTCTGTGAGGCATTCGAAAAGGGAGACGAATAGAGTAGCTGATACTCTAGCGAAGCTAGGCTGCGACTGAGGTCACAATGTTTCTTTCGATATTCTTCCACTCCCTGTAAGAGAGCTTGTACTCAGTGAAGCGAACACTGGCACAAATGAATGAAAAGTTCTCTTTTATCAAAAAAAAATCTGGAAACATTAATATGAATCGGAGGAAGTAGTGACATTTGTTTTGTATTATGGAAAGGAGGGAGGGATTACCAGGCAAAGGCGGTTGATATCAGTTCATTTCTGGACATCGGTGCAGTAACCGTTGATATCAATTCATTTCTGAACCATGCAAAGAGGATGTATCATCTGTTGGATGTTAACTTGGAACGGAAGTAGTGACATTTGTTTTGTATTATGGAAAGGAGGGAGGGATTACCAGGCAAAGGCGGTTGATATCAGTTCATTTCTGGACATCGGTGCAGTAACCGTTGATATCAATTCATTTCTGAACCATGCAAAGAGGATGTATCATCTGTTGGATGTTAACTTGGAACACGAGATGGAAAGAACCTAGCAGGCCAGCATTGTGTCTAGCACAATAGCAGACTTTACGGTTTGATATCAAAATCATGAAGAAGAATCCCAACGAAATACTCCCTCCGTTTCAAAATATAAGATGTTTTAGCTCCCTCCGTTTCAAAATATAAGATGTTTTAGCTAAACGGAGGGAGTACCTATTAACTGAAAATTCTAGGCGTTTGGGAGGTCTGGGTCTCTGGGAGGTGTATGCATAATGGCATGCAATGAGCTTAGTTTCCAATGTCAGCCAACATGTAGCCCTGGGCAAAGATCACATATTGCATGAAATGGAAAGAAATACCCTTTAGCTCAAATAAAAACCAAACTCGCCTTAAGTTCATGCTACAAAAATTTAAGCAGAACGAGTTTTTATTCAACAACCAAGTTCATAGGGATATAAATAATGTCAGGAGTATTAAGAAACCAACCATGACGCCCAACATCCAACGCCGTTGCTGCTTTAGCTAGTTTATGTGCCTCATTGTTCATGGATTATTTTCGCTGAAGTGAAAGATCCCCCGTCTCCAAATATCATCAATGATTGGTGCATACGTGCATGGATTCTTCTCTTCTATGTTCTTGACAGCTTGTAAACAATCTGACGCAATAGTTATACACCTCAAATTCAGATCAGTTGCTAGCCCCAGGGCTTCAAAGTTGAGGGTTCAGAGAGGCCATCAAACAAGCTGATGCTCCTACGAAGTTACCATTGATGCCGCGACAAGCAACACCATGACTGCTCCCTTTGAACCAGACCTGGACACCGCTCCATCTGCATTCAATTTATGATCACTCCGCTGGCTAAGGCAACAAACCTCCTTGCCTCCTTGGCAGCACCAGCAAATTCATCCTGGACTGTTTATTCACCTGGCTGATCTACATATCAGAAAGGAACCGATTAATGAAAGAGATTGTTGACAAGGACTCTGGAAATCGCTTTCCTGGATCAGGTCAACTCTAAAGACTCCATCATCAACATAAGCAATTGTTTTGGATCTGCAGTGTCATTAGTCACCAGATGCTCTCAATATCTTCATCAAGGAGTGCCCGGACGCAGCAGCGTACCATTGTGCCCTCCTCTGCCTGGCACACTACAGACACTTGCTGATTGCACCATGTTCCGGTGCTTAAGAACATCCCCAGTCAGAAGTTAGTGCTGTTATGTGGGGATCCAAGTACAAGAAAAAGCCCACGCCTTGGTGCCCCAATTGACCAGGCCGCACCAGCGAAGGCACCCTTGCCTCCTTGCTGCACAAGTTATGACTTCTTAATTTCCAAATTCAAAGTTTGTATTCCATGATTTTGAGGGTTCTCCGCCCTAATTTTTCCTGTCTCTTCTCTCTCCCTCTAAATTCCAGCATCACCATCCCCTAAACCCCCAGTCGCACTAACACCTCCAGCCAGCTGCACCACCTCTCTCCCTCTAATCCACGGGTGTAACAAGTGTACAATCACTAAGTTGCTAGTTAAAACAGAAGAAAAGGAGTGTCGCTGATGAAACTGAAACAGTCGCTTATGAATGAAGGGCCTACTCACAACAACCTAGGAGTATCAGTTAATGTGGGTCGACTGCACACATCTTAATTAAACTAGATGACACCCCACGCGTTGCGGCGGGCACTGCAGTTCAACTATATGCACATGTCAACCAACTGGATATATGCAAACTCCGCGTACACAAATCTGTGAAGAGAAAAATGAAATGCACCACATAAAGGAGTTTGCACATAACAAAATAAATATATCTGCTGTCAGGAATTACAATTGAATAAAAAACCTGTAGTACATGTTACCGTGTAGAACCTATGATAAGCTCTACAAAACTGGAAGGAGGAAAAACGGGCTATCTAATGTTTCATGTATACTCGCTCGTAAAAGCGCATTATATATTCTAGATTTCCTTAATCTATTTGTGTAGAAGATGTTTTTCAAATATATAGAAAGAATCTTTTACTTACCTATGTCCTCAAGATATACATGAGCATGCCATAATTGGCAACCCTCGTCTATGGGACGAGCCAATCCAGTTCACAAAAACCATAATATGCTGCTGCCTTGAATTTGTGATATCCGATCAATGATAGACAAATCATAGGTGGTGAAGTTTGAGGACACTGTTGCAAATAGGACCATCGATCGAAACATATGTAATACTAAGTATGTATATATATCCAGGTATGGACACTCTACTGGCTGAAAGTGACTTTACTCAAAAACCATAATATGCTGCCTTGAATTTGTGATATCCAATCAGTGACACGGATACATTATATATGTGGTGGAGTTTGAGGACACTGACAAGCAAGACGATCAATCGAAATAATTATGTAATACTGTGTATGTATGTATGTCGAGGGATGGACACTCTACTGGCTGAAAGTGACTTCAGAAGGTTCAGTTTGTCTATTCACCTGTAGCCAATGGTTCAATTCATCTACACTTGTCTTATATACAAATGAAGAAATCAAACTGGGTCATATGAGAGTAGGAATCGATGGGACAAAGAAGCTTAGGAAGGCATGAGTACTTCCATAGCCAAACTTTTACGCCATGTAGGAGAATGAGCTCTGCATGACAAATCACTAATTTATGCAACATTTGACTCCTGCAGTTTAGGAGGATGATGTTAGATGAGTCTGTCAATGATAAGGATTGTAGCAAATCTTGTAGTGTAGGTTTTTAGTTCATATGCAGGATATAAACATAAATATATGGAATAAGTAAAGATATCTAAAAAGGTAACATGGTGAAAAATGATGGAAGATTACGCAGAAGATTCCGGTTCATATAACTACCTCTCCCTGAAGGTCGCCATGAGTGGTAAGCAACTCTTGTGTTCAGATACCCAAATACACTAAAATCAGAATATTCCACCTCCATAAAGAGCCAAGAAGACATCTATAACACAAAACTGTAGTAGAAAATCGACCCCTTCTAGCTAGTGAATAATTACAGCAAGACAATCAACATGATAGATAACATATTGCTTAGAAAAAGGCGAAATAATTAGGAAACTATAGGATAACATAAAAGATAATAAAGAAGAGCAACGAGTTGCCTCAACTACCAACAAGATCAGAAGATGCGCGAATTGAACAATCAGATGGCAGGTTTCTTTATTGAATATCGCCTAGAATGACAATACCTGAGTATATATTGGATGGAAACAAAGAAAGGGGAATCTATTACAAAAGCAATCAACACGCAAACCATGTGGACCTGAACAACGAAGCCTATACTATATGTACTATTAGTTTTCCTTGAAGTGGCCATTAGAAAGCGACGCTGCAGGGACCAGAGATGGGTAGTGGCCATTAGAAAGCCTATACTAGATCAATGTCATGAAGCTGCAGGGACCAGAGATGGGCAGTGGATGTAGGACGGGAGAGTATATGTAATTCCTCACTGGAACTACATCATCCAATCAATTAGAATTGTAAGGAAAGCTGTTTCCAGAACGACAATCAGAAGTGGGTTGTGAATGCGGTGATCGTGGGGGAGCGGACGATGGTGTCTACCGTGCTCACTCGAGAGAGGGAAAATAATAATGTTTACTTATGGGGTGAAAATGGTAGTGGGCCGGGCTTCATTTGGATTGGTGTTGTGTGGCCTTTTGTGGTATACGGGAGATCATTCCTGGCAATTCATTCCAGTGTATTAATGCCATCGGTACTTATGATTATATGAAAAGAAAAAAAAAGTCGGTAATTGGCTGAGGTGGCAGCCTTGCATGTGTAGAGAAATGAAACAAATAACTGAACGGGTAGTGATTGGCTTAGGTGGATGGCTGGATGGCCAAGGACAAATGGAGATAGTGATACTTTACGTAGTCTGAAGTGTAGAAATCATGTTGTGAATGAATGCAACAATGCAACGGGAACTACAGTGTAAAAATAAGAACTTATCTAGATCCCGATATGATACTGCACTCATCAGCGAAGAAAAGAAGCTTTTAATGCATATGAACCAATAAAATGACCCATAGCTAGACTTTTGTCAAAGTCTCAATTATCTCTCTACTGCTTGAGTACGTACTTTGATATCCAGTGCAATATTAACATAGTTGAATAAGTAAATCTCATATATCACCCTTAGCTAATATATGGCATGCTCTACTATCATTCTGTTCAAATATTGCTACAAAAAGAAAGATACTGTCTTATTCCATGTCCACGTGAAAATTTGATACATCAAAGTTTATACTTAAATGTATCATGAAATTCAAGCTGTAATGGGCATCCACTAACATTAAATCATTTGTCCAATGGTTTATTAAAGGAGATAACACAATCAAGGTCCAACCAGCAACATGTTAACATCATATCATCTGGCACCTGGATCACAGTTACCATATTCTGTGGAATGGGCTTCAAACTGCGCTCCAGATCGACCGATCAACATTGGGGTTCACACCCAGAATTCGTCGAACACAAGTGAATTAAAAATCCAGCAGCCGGCGGCTAAGACCTAAAAGTTGAAATCAGAGGCAGCAGCTGACCTGATTCACAGTGTATCACCATAAAGAAGGAACGCCCCTGGTAACTCTCATTTGCTTCATACTGTCAACTGTGTGTTCTGTTGTAACTTGCAAACATGCTGCAAATGGCTAAAAAGTTAATCAGGATAGTAATGTTATGTTATTCACATAGTTATTTGTGGCCTTCGTGGTACTAGTAATAAGTTCATTTACCTTTGTCAAACCAAAATGGCCAGGTTCATGCATCTGCAATTGATATAACAATAATAACCAACAAACCAGAATCATTCGTTTCACGAACTGAGAAGTGCAGTTGTGAATCAAAGCCAGTGAAGCAGAATCACTTGGTCCATGAATAAGGTGCCAGGTTTGCAAGCCAGATATTAATTTTCCCCCTAGATAGTTAACTAAACAATATCAAATTAACTGATAGTTACCCCTCCAAATATGATGTGAAGCTAGACATCAAATGTAGCTACAACATATTTGTATTCTCGAGTAATTCAAATTACCTAGTATTAAGAAAACAGCTTAGTAGAATTACCTAATGTATTGCCGGGACATAGAGGATTACTACAATTCAGCACAGAAGAAAGAATAAGAAAGCTGAATGTAAGTGTTGTGCAGCACCAAGTCAGGGAAACAACCTCATCTGGTCAACTTTTACCTACAGAACATCTACGACCCAGACCATTTTTCATCTCCATAATGACAAAAGGGTAAAAAAAAAACGATAAAGGCAATACAAGAAAACAGGAAAAAATTAGTGTATGTATTCAATAAGTATAACAAGATCAACAAAACATGCATTACTCAAAGCTCATAACATTCCATGAGCCCTGTTTTGAATCTTTCTTCTGTTGATCTCATGCTTGCATGAGGAAGTATCACATTCTAGATGCAGCCGAGAGAATAAAATTAGATGTATTGCAAAAATATCGCAACCTTTTCCTAAGTGAATGCATGTTATTGCATAGTGCTGACAAGAGGGTATAAATGTTGCAGACATAAACTTTTTGCCTCGTTATTGAAGTTACAACTCAATTTGTGGGTTACAAATCCATTGCAAGAGGTAAGAAATCAGTGAGACACCCTATTTTGCCGTTTTAACTAACAAAATTGATACAGAACAAAACATCAACATCCCTCATGGGGGTAGCTCTGTAGTTCTACAACACTACAGATATTTCTATTCACTGTATAGCAAAGTTTTTGTAGGCTCACGGAGATATACATCCATATCATATCCTACAAGATGCATTCTCCATGCAAGTGTCTGTGCATCCCTCCTCCTGTAACGGATACAAAGCCTCCTAAGTAAACGGTTGCCTACAGCTTGCGACACAATGAAACGTTTACTCAATGTATACATCATGATGTCAACTGCTGCATTTAGATTTCTTTCCCAACATAGGTAATTGATAAGAAGAGCGCAGCATGCCGGTGTGACATCAATGCAGAACTCTTCAAGGATACGAAATATCCTAAGAGCATCATCAATTCTCTTTACCTGACAAAGCCCTATCACCCAGATGGTGTAAGGGTTAGAGTCAACAGAGTCACATTCTTGATCAATCTTGATTAACTCTCTAACTGCCACATCCAGGGATCTTTCTTCAAAACATTTACGAGCATTAGTGATTACTTCATCTTCCGGTGAGAGATTGTACTTTTTGGGCAAGTAATCCAACCAGAGGTTGATTGCCTGGGACAATTTCTTCATCCTACAAAGTGACCTCATCATAGTATTATAGATCGACAAGCTAGGGGATCCATGAGCCTGCAATATGTTCTGGAACAACATCATGGCATCATTTTCTCTGTGTGCCCTCCAGAGCCCATCAATAAGAGTCCCATAAGTGATTTCATCAGGAGAAATTCCTTTAAGTTGGAGCTCTTTGAAGAGCCCTAGTGCACCATCAAGATTCCTCACTTTACAGAGTCCATTTATCAATGTGTTATATGTGACAACATCAGGAACAACTCCGCTGTCTATTATACCTCGAACAAGCTTGAAAGCTTTCAGCACCTGCCCAGATTGGCACATACCATCAACCAGCTTCCGGAGGCTCTCGCTGTCCCTCACCTGGTTGGCGCCGAGGGTCAGCCGAAGGAACAAGGATGGGTTATTCCCCATCTCCATCTTATAAAATAGCATCCGAGCTTCCTCTAGCCTGCCGACCCTATAAAGTCCGTCGATGAGTGCATTGTATGTCATAGTCGTCGGACAGCAACCAAGCTCTCCCATCTCACGAAAAACTTCCATTGCCTTGTCTACGAGTCCTTTCTTGCACAGTCCACATATCATGATGGTGTGTGTTGTGGAGTCCCGAGCCACGTTATTCTGCAACATCTCTGACCTCAATGACTGAGCTCTATCCAGGTTACCACCATCACAGAAAGCCTTGATCAGTGTGTTGTAAAAGAAAGTGTCAGGCACAAACCCTTTCTCCTTCATCACATCGAGCAATGAAAATGCATCCTCCGCTCTGCCAGCCTCTGCACAACCACGGATCATTATCGTGTACAGGACGACGTCTGGTGAAACATTCTTGTCCAACATTTCCTTGTAATAACCGAAGCCCTCATCAAACCGGCCGGCCTGGAACAGACCGTCGATCAGACAGCTATAACCTTTCAACCCAAGTGCAAAACTCCCATCCTGAAGCTGCTCCAACCGCTCAAATGCCTCATCAACCCTGCCAGCCTTGCAGAGCCCGCTCAAGAAGGCATTGTGTGCAACCTCATCAGGTGGGCAGCCCTTCTCCTTCATGGAGAGCAGAAGCCGTGCAGCGTCCTCAGTCCTCCCTGCACTGCACAGGGACGATAGTAGTACAGTATAGATCTTGACGTCAGGCATGATCCCCCTCTCGAGCATTTCGTCAAACATCTTGAGCGCGTCCCCCGCCATGCCCCGCTTGCACAGCCCGTCCATGAGCACATTATAGGTGGCCTTGCTGAGCGGGCACCCGGCGCTGACCATCCGATTATACAGCGCCAGGGCTAGGAGGATGACGCCGCTGTCGACAAGGGACTTGAAGAGGGTGTTGTAGACGAAGGCGGTGGGGCGGCAGTCGAAGTCGCCCATCCGGGAGAAGGCCTCGACGGCCTCTTGGTGTCGGCCGGCAGAGGCGTGCGCGGCGACTAGGGCCGCGAAGGCGGCGGGGGAGACGTGGAGACCGGCGGCGCGTGCGTCGGCGAGGGCGTCGAACATTGCGGCATCGGCATCGGCATCGCAGGACAGGAGTACGGAGACGGCGCGGGAGTGGAGCTGCGGGGACTGGAGGCGCCGCGAGAGGGCGGAGAAGAGGAAGAGGCGGATGCGGGATGCGGCAGGGAGGTCGTCGCAGAGGAGGGTGTCGGAGACGGTGTGCGCGGTGAGGCGGGACGAGAGGAGGGAGAGGCAAGGTAGGAGGGTGGGGAGAGAGGGCGGGAGCGTGGAGAGCAGCGCGTGGAGGGCGTCGGCGGCGGCGAGCTCGGCACCCGGGGAAGGGGATCCGGTGGCGGCGGTGTGTGTGTGGATGGGGACGGCGGCGGGTGGGAGGGGGAGGAGAGAACGTGCCGCCGCCGCACATCTCATCCGGTCATCGAGGGGAGGGAGTTCGAGATGGAGGTTTCGGCGGCTGCGACTGCGGCGGCGGCGAAGACCAAGGAGAGGGAGAGTCGAGGGGGGAGAGGCAGCGCGGCGCGGAGAGGGCTGGAAAATTATTTTGGAAGTTTTTCTCGTTGGGAAATTCGCTGCTAATGCTTGCCACCCTTCTATGGTACACGTGTGCCTTTTGCAAAGTGAATGACCACCTCATTTGCCTTCTTGAACGAAAGAAATGTTAGAGACACGTAATCATGTATGGCATCTCAAATCGTAGAATGAGAAAGAATTTCATGTTACGAAACTTCCTTTTGCAAATCTAAATCAAACATGAGTCGACCACCCGACGATCCAAAGAGAAAACTATTAGATTTGCGACAAGTAAATAACGAAAAACGAAAACAAAATCACAACAAGGGGACACAGATTTAACGTGGAAACCCTCTCCAACAAAGAGAGAGAAAAAACCACGGGCGCCAGCCAGCGAAACTTCACTATAACGGAGAGTGCACAACGTCGGGGATTTCACAAATGCAACTTATCCCAGCCGGCGGCTTACAAGAAGTATATATAGCGGTGGTAACCTAGGTCATCAACGATCCGTACCGCGGGGGGCGAAGCTCAAATTTAGCAACAGGAACAGGCTTTGTCATCATATCAGCAGGATTATCATGAGTGCTTATCTTGCATACCTTTAGTGTACCTTGTGCAACAACATCACGAACATAATGGTACTTGATATCAATGTGCTTTGTTCTCTCATGGAACATCTGATCCTTAGTAAGGTAAATAGCACTTTGACTGTCACAGAACAGATTAATGCAAGAATCATCCTGACAAAGCTCAGCATACAAACCTTTCAACCAAACAGACTCTTTGCAAGCTTCAGCAACAGCCATATATTCTGCTTCGGTTGTAGATAGAGCAACAACTGGTTACAGCGTTGCCTTCCAACTCACGGCACATCCACCTACCGTGAACACATAACCTGTGAGGGGCCTCCTCTTATCCAAGTCGGCAGCAAAATCTGAATCCACATAGCCTGCGAGTCCCACATCAGTCCTGCCAAACTTCAAGCAAGCGTTGGATGTGCCACGTAGGTACCTGAAAATCCACTGATCAACTTTCCAATGTTCTTTATCAGGATTAGCCATGTAACGACTCACCAAACTCATAGCATATGATAAATCAGGGCGAGAGCAAACCATGGCATACATCAAGGAACCAACAGCACTAGAATAAGGAACTCGAGACATGTACTCAATATCTTCATCAGAACTAGGACATTGCAATGCTGACAATTTAAAGTGAGGAGCAACAGGAGTACTAACTGACTTTGCATCATGCATATTAAAACGTTGAAGAACTTTCTCAACGTAACTTTGCTGACTAAGAAACAACAACCTAGATTTTCTGTCCCGTTTAATTTCCATACCTAGGATTTTCTTAGCAACACCAAGATCTTTCATCTCAAATTCACTACTTAGGTGTGCCTTCAAAGTAGTGATTTCTTTCATGCTCTTGGAAGCAATTAACATATCATCAACATATAACAGCAAGTAAATAGGTGATCCATTAACAAACTTTATATAAACACAGCTATCAAACTGAGACCTCTTAAAACCTTGTGAGATCATAAATGAATCAAACCTTTTGTACCACTGCCTTGGAGATTGCTTCAAACCATAAAGCGATATTTTCAATTTGCACACAAAATCCTCTTTTCCAGGAACTATGAACCCTTCAGGTTGGTCCATGTAAATCTCCTCCTCCAGTTCACCATGCAGAAAAGCAGTCTTTACATCTAGCTGCTCAAGCTCAAGTTCATGCATAGCAACAATACCAAAGAAAGCACAAATAGAACTATGCTTCACAACCGGAGAGAAAACATCATTATAATCAATACCTGGAATCTGGCTGAAACCTTTTGCTACTAACCTTGCCTTAAACCTTGGAGGCTCATTAGGAGACAAACCTTCCTTTCTCTTATATATCCACTTACAGCGGACGGCCTTCTTCTGTTTAGGCAAGCGCACAACTTCCCATGTGCCATTCTTATCAAGCGATTGCATCTCTTCTTGCATAGCAGAAACTCACTTCTCGCGGTTAACGGATGCAACGGCCTCATTGTATGTAGCAGGTTCAGTATCATGTTCCACCTGTTTAGCACAACTCAAAGCATAATGAGCAAGATTACACTCTTCAATTAAACGACGAGGTGGAATTATGTTACGCCTCGGTCTATCAGCAGCAATAGATTCCTGTGGCTGCTGCAAAACAGTAGGTGAGTGCTGAACAACATTATCATCAATATTTTCCTCATGAGTATTGTAGCATCCCATCTGTCTAACATATGTAATGCTACATGGTTTAGTAATATAATGGCTACTTCCTACATATAATTGTTGTATCATAATTATATCATGCTCATGTCATCATGCCACCTTGCATTTGAGCATCATATAAAACCCCTTTTCTTTTAATTCTTCTCTCATATGCATTAGTAATTGTATTTGGCTCTTGATATATTGTATTTGGTTCTTGATAAATGCTTGATGCCCAAGTTGAGTTGGGGGCATATCTTTTATTCAACTCCATCACCTTTCTTTGTCACCACCTTATAATTCCACCATCCTAATTACCCATGAGCTTTTGCTTTCTTTTGGCATTTAATCTAGCTCATGTGGGTTGGGATGGATCCACTTCTATTTCCACATGCTCTCATATTAGCATCATGTTGTTTTCACATTATTGATATGTGGAGCCACCTTTGCATGCATTATGAGTGGTACCCCTTTTACTAGCTTTCATATGGATTATTATGGATGTATGCTCATGGTGGGATATTTTTGAGACTATTAAACATCTAGTGGAATATACACACTAGCAAGTCCCAATTATATTCAAATATGATCATATCCATCTACTCCACTTGGAATCTTCATTTAAATTCTTTTGCTTGGCCTTTACTCCACATTTTGGTAATGCATGGGAATAATACCATGATACATTATTATTGTTTTCACAAGAATAAGACCATGGCATTTAATGCCCATGCATGGGCCATGCAAACTACCACTATATTTCTCCTTTGGTTTATAATTGTTTTGGGAGTGAAGCATGTACCTTTGGGAAGTATGTCAAGTGTTTCTTTTTATTTTGTTGAGCCCTAGTGCATGCATATGCAAGTGTAGTCCCTTTTCTCAATCTAGATCCTCACCACCTTGTTCTTTTCTTCCTTCCACCCTCATCACCCCTCTTTTGTGTTTGTTCCATGCACATGTTCATGTTTCACCAAAAACCCTAACTCCACACATCCACCCCATGATCTACCTCCATGCCGAGGCACTACCCTTCTCCCTCCTAGCTAGGCTCCATGCCGAGCATCCCCTCCCTTCCTAACCTAGTTACCTACCCTAACCAACCACCCCATGCCACCATAAACCCTAACCCGAGTCTCACTCCAACCCTAGCTCCTACCCGACCCTCTCTTTCTCTCTCTCCCTACCATGCTGGCCCCACACTGAGCTAACCCTCTCTCCCTGGCCCACCTGGCAGCCCCTACCCCCTGCCCTGCCCTAGCCGTCCATGTCGAGCACGTGAAGGAGGAAGCAAAAAGGTGGTCGAGCCACCTTTTCCACCCCGATCCCCCACGTCATCCCCCTCTCTCTCCCTCTCTGCTTTATCTCCTTCCCCACGCCTCCTCTGCATCCCCAGATCCCTAGGGCCTCGCCCTTCTCCTCCCCACCACCTGCCGCTACCCCCTCTCTCCTCCGCCGCCGAACCGTCGGCCTCCACCTCCACCTTCTCGTTCTAGCCGGCGGCCGTGGAGTTTTGGGTGTCGAGGAGGACCAGCGTGAACCCCTGCGTCGCCCCGTACACGGAGCCGAGGAGGAGACGGTCCCCTGTACCTGTTGCACGACGACGCCGCCGAAACCCTAGCCTGG
The DNA here is from genome assembly GCA_910589775.1 of Avena eriantha. Taxonomy (NCBI): domain Eukaryota; kingdom Viridiplantae; phylum Streptophyta; class Magnoliopsida; order Poales; family Poaceae; genus Avena; species Avena eriantha. Next base: position 463,251,414 of record OU342741.1, read on the forward strand.
TTGTCCGTCTGCATCGCCGTCGTCCTGCTGCGCCCCGTCCCGATCTGACCACTCCGTCAATCCCGCGGTGAGCCCCGCTTCCTCCTGGACACCTCCCCTCGCTCGTTAACACGATGTGCTCGCCGGACGTTGTGCCGAGCACTCTCGGTGCAGCGGTGGCCGCTGGTGTCTACACGTCCCCGTGCCGCGTAAACGCCTTACCTAGCCTCCGCCCGCCCTCCTGTCACCATCCTCTCGCTTACCGCACTGGCTCCGGTCCCCTGCGCGCGCGCCCCGCGTCGCGGGATCGATCCCCCACGCCGCGCTCTACCGCTGTCGCGCACCGTCCTCTCGTCAGAGCAGTTCAGAGAAGATCCACAGTGCACACTGGTCACTTTACACAAGCCCCCCCCAAACCTTTTGTTGCTCAACCCGCGGTCCAACCCAGGCCCACATGTCTGTGTCTGTGCACATTTTACAAAAGAGACCCCAGATTTTAGAATTCTCAACCCGCGGTCCTAGTTTCGCCGCGTGAACAACCCCCACTTCCCCCGCTGGCACGTGGGCCCGTCCGTGCGTCGGCTCCACCCGTCAGTCACTACAGCTAGTTACCCCCGCGGTGTAAAAAGTTTTTGTCGCGCCAGTTCTACCAGTCAGCTCTAGCCCCACCTGTCTGTGACTGGGGCTGGAGTAGGGTTGAGTAACAAAAGTTTTCCCGTTATCTGTTTTGATTTAACTTTTTCAGAAAATGTTTAAATACAAATTCAAATATGTTTTAAATAACTTTTCAATTATAAATCCAAATAAAACAAATGATATATGTTTTTGAATCAGAAAAATGTGAGGATTTCAAATATGCCATTCAAAATAATGTTTGAGCACTTTAAATTTTCGAGATGATTAAAATTACAATAAAATGCCCTTTTCTTAATAAATTAATAACTTTAAATCTATAACTCCAAATTTGACAAATAATATGTCTAAATCGATCAGCGCGACGAGCCCGTTCTAACTATGCATTCCTTGTTCTGAATTGCAGCATGCATCATATAAATAATAAGTATACAGCAACTTAATTGGGAATAAAAAGTGGCCAAAACTCAACAAAATGCTTTAATCTTGTACCCCACACCTCACCCATGCCATGCTACACTAGTGCCATGTAAATTGTGCATCATTCATCATGGCATGCTTGTTTGCTTGTCGCATTTTAATTCAAATGCTTGTGCACTTTATTTATGTTGGCCCTTGTTTGTTTGGTTCTTCTTCGAATAGACGCTGAGCAGGGGATATATGAGGAATCACAGGAGTTCTACCCAGATCCATCTCTCGCTTCAACTGAGCTACCAGGCAAGCACTACCACATGCTTGCATACATATAGTACCTATTGCCTCTTTCTTATTCTTGCATCATTGAGTCGCGATTGCATTAAATTGAATCCCAAGTATTGCATAGCCTTTATTTTTAAGCCCCACTGAAGCTTGTTCCTCCATCCCATGAGCCATTACTACAGGAGTTGTTTGAGCCATGCGGGTCGTAGAACAACATGTGTAGGGTATGTGTGTGTCTGCTGGATAACGAGGTACCTAAACAACTTAACCTGAGTAGTAATGGGACAACTAATGAAAGAGGCACCGGTGAGCAATATCTGCTATTTGGTTTTTCATGCTCACTTGTGTCCCGTAGGACCCCGAGTACTTGATTCCTATTCCTTGACTATTCGCACTATCCACATCCGGGAGGCCTTATGGACCCTCCTGAGCCAGAGCTTGATTCATTTCTATTTCTTGGGGCCACAATTAGTTTGGGGTCTTATTACTATCCTGTACTTATGCCATGTTTACTGTTTATTTACGATTGTGCGTGGAGCACCTGTACTGTTTTGGATCGTGACACGTTTTCGCTGTATCGACAAGCCCAGTCACACTTTTGGGTTCCCAGTCGTTTACCGCCGTCCACACAAACCCTGGGTCCGTTCCGAAGCCGGCCAACTTCGTTGCGGGTAGCTTAGTGGGGTGGCCCCCTGAAATATTTCTGAATCCTGTGATTGCTTTGTCGTGAATGCCTCGTTGGGTTTTGAGTTGGTTTTTCCGAGGTTGATCGAGTGTGTGTTGCTATTTGTGCACCCCTGCGGGGTAAATCTTTTTGAAAGCCATGTCCGCAGTTATGGACGACTTGGAGCACAGTTTCTCGATCATAGACAAGTTTAACTAAAGTACCGCTTTTAATTTGACTAAGTACTTGACTAGTAAATAGTGCAATACTCATGGAATGGTTAATAAAATTGCCAACGGATGGGTTGTTCGTCCGCTTTGTCGTTGGTAAGCGAGAAGGAGGATGGATCTGTTAATTATACTGTTATAACTGTTGTTCTTAATTAATGGACATCCATCTATCATTGGTTAGGCGGATGGTTAGAAAGTATCTATAGGCTTGTTAGATATTCTCTTTTGCTGCAATTGTGTCACCCTAGGTTATGTCCCCTTTAGAGGCATAAAGACTTGCTGAGTACCCCTAGGGTCTCACACGATAAATTGTTTGATTCAGATGAACAGGTGTACTCGCAAGATGGATACTGGGTGGAGGAGACAGATGATGTTGGCAACAATCACTCGGTGTAGAGATTCCAGGAACGGAGATCTGTGAGATCTATGGGAGGGATGTGTTTATTTATGTGGCATCTTATGCCAATTTCTTCTTATCCGTACTCGGATCTTGTTTTCCGCTTCCGCCTGATACTCTGATGTTTGATGTATGAGGAGCTATCCTAAACTATTATTCTATCTAGGATATTTGGATCTTGCCGTATGGCGTTGCCATATTTCTATTTTTTTAGATGGAATGGCTCTGAGAACTGTTGTATGTGGCTTGCATACATACTCACTTGTGTATGTAGTTGATCCCTTCGCCTGCCGATTACGCCGCTCGTTCTTGTCCCGATGTTCTAGAAGTGGTTAGGACGGCCGAAAGGTCTACCTGTGAGTGGCCCCTAGGCCCCACCGTACTATTTTAACCACTTTCGCTCATCCAGGCATGCAACTAAGAGTGTAATTCACCGAGGTAGTTACAAGTATCATCAACAACAACATTATTATCAACAGTTTTCTGCAGGTGCTCCACCTACACACGAACTCCCTCCTCTCCAATAGCAACAGGAGAGGGATCTGATGGCAAGCTGTCATGATACATAACGGATTCATTGAAAACAACGTTTCTACTCAACAAAATCCTTTTAGTTTCAGGATTCCATAATTTATATGCCTTAACTCCTGAACCATAACCAAGGAACATGCACTTAACAGCTCTAGGCTCTAACTTTCCATTATCAACATGAGCATAAGCAGTGCAACCAAAAACTCTCAACTGTGAATAATCAGCAGGCGAACCTGACCATACCTCAATGGGAGTTTTCTTCTCAAACGGAATAGAAGGTGACCTGTTGATGAGGTAGCATGCTGTATTGGCTGCTTCAGCCCAGAAACGTCTATGCATACATGCATTGGACAACATACAGCGAGCCCTCGAGATTATGGTTCTGTTCATGCGCTCAGCCACGCCATTCTGCTGAGGAGTGTAAGGGATGGTGTGGTGCCTGATCATACCATCATTGCTGCAAAACTCCTCAAACTCATTAGAACAGAATTCCATACCATTGTCAATAAGTAGTACCTTTACCTTCTTTTCAGTTTGCTTTTCTACCATAACTTTCCACTTCTTAAAAGCATCAAAAATATCAGATTTATGTTTCAAAAAATATGGCCACACTTTTCTTGAGTAGTCATCAATGATAGTAAGCATGTAATTAGCACCACCAATAGATGTCTTACGGGAAGGCCCCCAAACATCAGGATGCATATAATCTAAAATGCCTTTGGTGGTATGAACGGAAGCATTGAATTTAACTCTTTTGTGCTTACCAAAAACGTAGTGCTCACAGAACTCAAACTTACCCAAGTTGCAACCATCAATCAGCTCTCTCTTAACCAATTCTGCCATGTCATGTTCACTCATATGCCCAAGACGCATATGCCACAGATTTGTTTTAGCACAATCATCAGAATCATTAGAAGTAACAACAGCAGCAATTCCAGGCAAAGTGCTACCTCTAAGAACATATTACTTAGCAGAATTCATATCACCTATCATGTGAATAAGAGAGCCTTTCGATACCTTTAACAATCTACGCCCACCAGTGTACTTGTATCCATCAACGTCCATGGTACTCAGGGAGATCGGATTTTTGGCCATGCTTGGTATGTGCTTCACCTCAGTCAACGTACGTGTCACGCCATCATGTGTCTTGATCTTAACAGATCCAACTCTGACAATATGGCATGGGTTGTCATTCCCCACACGTACAAAATCTCCTGTCTGCACAGACTCATATGAACTGAACCAATCTTTGTTACAGCAAATATGAAACGAACATGCAGTATCAAGTATCCATTCATCATCACGAGAAGCACAAGCAGCAAAAACGGCTAAACATTCACCGTCAGAACTATCACTAGAAACAATAGCAGCCTTACCATTACCTTGATCATTATCTTTCAGTTGGTAAGTACCGTTCCTTTTCTCCTTATTCTGCAGTTTCCAACAATCATCAATAACATGATTAGATTTCTTACAATACCTGCAGAACTTGTCCTTTCCCTTGGACTTCGAACGACTTATGCCGTCTTTGCTCTTATCTCGGTTGCCTTGATTGTTAAATCTATGCTCGGTCCTGCCACGAACCTGCAGAGCTTCAGCCTTGGAAGACGCCCCATCTGCCTGCACCATAGATTTCATCTTTTCCCTCTGTTTGAGGGCATCTTGCACTTCATCAAGGGTTATCTTATCACGGCTCAACAACATTGTATCACGAAAGTGAGTATAAGAACTAGGGAGCGAGCATAAGAGTAATAGAGCTAGATCCTCATCATCATATTTTACTTCCATAGATTGCAAATCAGAAATAATCTCTCTGAAAAGAGATAAGTGATTCATTACCGATCCACCTTCCTACAATCTATGCGAGAACAACTTTATCTTCACATGCATCTTACTGGTTAGATCCTTTGACATGCAGATCGATTCCAGTTTTCCCCAAAGGGCAGCAACAGATTTCTCTGTCAAGACTTCCTGCAAAATATTATTGGATAAATGAAGTTGAATCAAAGACAAAGCCTTACAGTCCTTCCGCTTCTCTTCATCAGACCAGCTCTTAGCATCCTTTTCCCCGAATCCATCCAGTGCATCATCCAGATCTGAAGTTTGGGCGAGAATCGCCCGCATCTTCACCTGCCACAAGCAGAATCTTGTGGAGTAGTCCAGCTGCGGTAGATCGAACTTCAATGACGACATGTCGCAAACCCTAGATTAGAACCTGGGGCTCTGATACCACTTGTTAGATTTGCGACAAGTAAATAACGAAGAACGAAAACAATATCACAGCAAGGGGACACAGATTTAACGTGGAAAACCCTCTCCAACAAAGAGAGGGGAAAACCACGGGCGCCAGCCAGCGAAAGTTCACTATAACGGAGAGTGTTTACACAACGCCGGGGATTTCACAGATGCAACTTATCCCAGCCGGCGGCTTACAGGAAGTATATATAGCGGTGGTAACCTAGGTCATCAACGATCCGTACCGGGCCTCGCTCCGCTCCGTCAGAAGTTGGCCTCTACTTTGTAGAATTTGGATCAACATATAACAAAAACATCATTGGTTGGTTTTGCTATGAAGTCGTATTCCATTGCGATGCAAGGCAGGGCATGAGATATTCTCCCGAAGAGCTAATGTAAGGCCAATGTGAATTGTTCTTTTGATAAGATGTGATACAATGGCAGTTCAAAGTGGTCATAAGAGACGAGAATGTGGCTCGGTTCCTTTGTCGCCTTTGAAATATATTTGATGATGGTATGGGTTGGTTTGCTCGACCTTCACGATTCGGCCAAGAACACGAAAGGGGTCAAAGAACAAGGATGAACACAAGATATAAATAAGGCAGATCAATAAGTGAATCAATTCCCAAACACACGCACCGATGTGATAGGGATTTGGAACCAACATATGGCAAAACACTCTCAAATTGACACATTTGTTCAATATCGCTAGGTCTACCCACCGAACGGGATCATGGAGAAAAGATTGGCTACCAATAGAATCCTAGAGGAAAATGTATCAATAGTGAGGTCTCGGACTCCATACAAGGTGGGTTTTGGATCTATAGAGGGAGGGGATGAACTATGCTCTCTATTTGATCATATTCATGTCTAACCCTAGCTAAGAGGAAGGGGTGGGGTATTTATATCCCTTGGTTCGGAGAGGGGGAAATGCATGGGATCAGTCTCAATCTTGCGCGTAACATGGAAAATATTCTGGCTGGAAATAAGTCTGGTTGTTTAGCTATGCCATTCAACCTGGCATGTGGTATGTCGGGGCAGTATGTCCATGAGCAGGACACAGATCGGGGTGTCTGAGGTTGTGTCTAGGTACTCTCGGATCTAGGCCAGAGAGTCTAAGTTCTACTAGGATCTTTTCCGGGGGACCTCTGGATTGGTCAGACCCTGATTTAGTTGTGACTTGCTCCTTTGTCTTTGTGTTGGCCCTTTTTCCTTCTCTTCCATGCTTCCCCCTTGGATGGGTTGGGTTTCCGTGCTTCCTCCATATCCCCTTTTTTATATTCTCCTTGGCTAAGACCTAGCGATGCAATGGCTAGGAGGATCAAGTAGTATACTATATTACTATCCAAGAGATTAGAAGATGGGCACGCATAACGGAGAAGATTTGCCTTTGAATGCCATGTTGATGTGTCACCCGATGGTGGAGCTCTTAACATGGTGACATTCGAGAAACCCATTGTATCATATGCGCATCTGAACTCTCATGTGTGATGAATGGGAATGGCCTTAGAATGGGAACATAGAAAGACTGCGATACTATCAGATTGTGTAAAAGCTAAAAATGATTTATCGGAGCATGCATTTGCATTACAGGAAGTACAAAAGATTGTAGCGATTTTTCTAACATTCACAATCAAGAGATCTCGACCAAACTTGTAAAAACGCGGTAGGCATTGTGCAGCATGGCGTTGATTTTCCTTAATTACGTGTTGAGTGTTTGGTTGTTGGTATTGTAGTTAGGAATTTGAGTAATCAATAAAGATTGCTTTTCATAAAATAAAAGGAGCGAGATGTAACAAGATAGCCGCCATCGGCGTTTTGACAACGCCTCTAAAATTATGAAATCTTATTTTGAACCATTTTTATATAAAACTAGTACAATATTGTTATTTTCATCCTGCAAATTAAGTATCTGACTATTTTTTTTGGTTATACATTACTAGTACTTAAAATTATATATGTTTGACGGTTGGTTGAGCGCAGGTAAAACGTAATGTTTTGGGGGAACTGGCTCAACCCTCTATGTGGTGGCCGATCACACACATATATATAATGGTGTACAATGGTACAATACAAGTTCTATACCAATACGGTATGGATTACACAGTTGGGCTACTATACAAAGTCTAACACCCTCCCCCAATCTCAGCTCACTCCTAAAGCGTCTAGAAGGGTGTGATTGCGCCTGTAGACCTCAAACATGGGTGAAGGTAAAGGCTTGGTGAAGATGTCTACAAGTTAATCTTTTAAAGAGATAAACCTGATTTGTAGTAGCTTTTGTGCAACACGTTCCCTCACAAAATGATAGTCAATCTCAATGTGTTTGGTCCGTGCATGGAACACCGGGTTTGACGATAGAAACGTAGCACCGATATTGTCGCACCAAAGAACCAGAGGTTGTGGCTGGGAAACTCCCAGTTCTCGAAGTAGGGACTCAATCCATATAAGCTCGGCAGTCACATTGGCAACCACCTTGTACTCGGCTTCTGTGCTGCTGCGGGAAATAGTGGCTTGCTTGCGTGCACTCTAGGCGATCAAATTAGGACCCAAAAACATAGCATATCCCCCTGTAGATCGCCTATCATCTGGATACCCTGCCTAATCAGCATATGAGAATGCAGAAAGAACTTCGGAGGGACTAGGGCAGGTGGAGACCATAGGAGACAGTGAGACGCACATAACGCATGATGCATTTCACAGCAGACCAGTGCACATCAATAGGCGCATGAAGATACTGGCACACCCTATTAACCGCAAAAGAGAGATCATGACGCGTGATCGTCAGATACTGTAGGCCACCAACAACACTCCGATACTCAGTCGTATCCTCAGGAGACAGAAGAGCACCATCAGCAACGAAAAGCTTGTCGGTGGAGGACATGGGCGTAGAAAATGTCTTGCACTTGAGCATACCGGCACGGCGCAAGAGATCAAGAGAGTACTTCTTCTGGGTGAGAACTATGCTGCCACGAGACTGATGAGCGATCTCAATACCCAGGAAGAAGTGGAGTTGTCCCAAATCCTTAATTGTGCAGTCTCTGCCAAGCGCAGTCACAAGAGCATCGGCAGTCATCGAAGAAGAGCTGACCAGGATAATGTCATCCACGTACACGAGCAAGTACATGGTCACACTAAGACACTGAAACAAGAACAGTAAAGTGTCAGCCGTCGAAGGAACAAAGCCATGAGCACGTAGAGCTGAAGCCAGACGAGCATGCTAGGCACGAGGCGCCTGCTTCAATCCATAGAGAGCCTTCGTCAAATGACAGAGATGATGAGGCTAAGTGTGATCAACAAATCCAGGTGGCTGCCGCATGTAAACCTCTTCTTCAAGCAACCCATGAAGAAAAGCATTCTACACATCAAGCTGGCGGAGAGACCATTCGTGAGAAACTGCCAGAGACAGGAGAAGCCGAATAGTGGTAGGCTTGACAAGTGGACTAAACGTATCCTTATAATCCAGTCCATGGTGCTAAATAAAGCCCTTAGCCATAAGACGCGCTTTGTAGCCCTCAATAGTGTTGGGTCCGCAACATAGAAAACAAAAATTTCCTACGGTGTGAACTACACGCCAAGATCTATCTACTAGGTACAAAGCAACGAGTGGACATACATCTAACGAGAACTTACCCTCGAAGACAACGAGTTTTGTTAACGAGTAGGAACTCGTGGTTGATGTAGTCGTACACTTGCCGATCTCAAGATCGTGAGGAAGTCCGAGCGCCGCAACTCAGCAGCGCATCCGCACTCGCACACACGTTCAAGCCACCGGACAACCTCCACCTCCTCGCTCCAGCGATCCAGCGGAAGCAGCAACTCCTTCCAGACAAAATGCCACCAGGAATGTAACACCCTCGAATCGGCCCTATGCAAGTTTTAGCCCTTTCCGCCAAACCCGCATAGAAACGATTCAAGGACGCCCACCAAGCACTTTCGTGCGGGTGGAAAACGAAGTAATACCGTTACACAACAGTCCTCGATGGGATCCACAGAACAGATATATATACAGCACGACTCCAAGAGTTAAGAATACAGATATACACTACAAAGATCCGAATCACCTTGAAAACTATACAGCGTCCGAGTATGGACAAGATGCAAATGGGGCTAAGAGCCCTGAAGGATAACCAATGGCGTCCATAACCCTGCCCAGGCCAAGCCGGAAGGGTAACCCTGCTAACAACGTCGATCTCAAACTTGCTAAAACAAAAAAGGGGTGCGACAAAGGGCAAAGGAAAAAAGAGGAGTGTCAGTACTGAGGCCAGTACACGGCGAGGCTAGAATTCGGGGGCTCTCGCCTACATAGGTATGGTGGACTGAAGCGGCAGCACAGCGGCACTAAACAACCTATAGAGACTCGGTATCACTGGCGACTATTAGAGAGGGGTAAGAAAGACCTATTCGGATCCTACCTGATACTAACACCAAACAAACCCCTCCTAGTATTTCCCCCTCGAGACCCAACGAGGAAGTCGGACCAAGGAACTCACACAGTTGGCAGTTTTACTCATTCCATTTTAGTTGTAGCATTTACTAGTCAGATATAGATAGCTTGAGTTGTCCTAAAGCATAAGTAGGGGCAGTTGTAATTAACCATTCCGTGGTAGTTGGAACATTTACTAGTCAGATATAATTGTCCTGAGGAATCCCAAAACCCAATAGTTGTTGGCACTTTTATCACATTCCATTGGAGTTGCAATACTTACTAGGCAGGTAGAGTATGACACAGATCACTACAGATCCACCAGTTGTTGGCATTTTTATTATCCATTCCATTGTAATGAAGCTGATTACTAGTCACATATTAAGTCAAATTTATAGCACTACTTTAGTTATGCCTGTCTATGATCGAGATACTATGCTCCAAGTCGTCCATAACCGCGGACACGGCTTTCAGAAAGTTTTACCCTGCAGGGGTGCACAAATAGCAACACACACTCGATCAACCTCGGAAAAACCAACTAAAACCCAACGAGGCTTTCACGACAAAGCAATCACAGGATTCATAAATATTTCAAGGGGCCACCCCACTAAGCTACCCGCAACGAAGTTGGCCGGCTCCGGAACGGACCCAGGGTTTGTGTGGACAGCTGTAAACGACTGGGAACCCGAAAGTGTGACTGGGCTTGTCGATACAGCGAAAACGTGTCACGATCCTAAACAGTACAGGTGCTCCACGCACAATCGTAAATAAAGCAGTAAAGCATGGCATAGGTACAGGATAGTAATAAAGCCCCAAACTAGTTTGTGGCCCCAAGAAATAGAAATGAATCAAGCTCTGGCTTAGGGGGGTCCATAAGGCCTCCCGGATGTGGATAGTGCGAATAGTCAAGGAATAGGTATCAAGTACTCAGGGTCCTACGGGACACAAGTGAGCGTGGAAGAACCAAATAACATATATTGCTCACCGATGCCTCTGCATTAGTTATATCTAGCATTTTAATAGTTGTCTTTAAAGTCATGATCATCTCCACCATTAAACATCTGCCCGCATTCCAATAACTATGGTACTTGACATCACGAGATTGCACCTGAGCAAGCAACTATGACTCGCAAGGCCAGCTATCTACCAAACACAGGTAATAGGAGGTGTCCATGGCAATATAGATGCTGCACGGGATATAACTGGTGCACGAAACTAAAGCATCACGACACGGATAGAAATAGATCAACAGGAGGAAATAAAGACTATAAATGCAAAATAGGTAGAAGGGGAAGATATGCTCGCCTGGGAAACACTGCCGAAGGTTCATATCCGGAGAAATTGTCGATACTCGCATCAACTCATCGGCCTAATCCGCGAAGAAGCAAACACTAGAAGAAACACCGGATGCAATATTTAATACTACGGCAGAAGATCCGGCATGATTATGATATGATCCAGATGCGGTGCAATTAGCCAGTATTAAGCGGAACCGGGGTCCCGACAATTAATTAATAGGTTCATGTTATTTAGAACCCCCACAATTTAAATGTTGGATTAACAAGGCGAAACAGGGCATCGGTTTGCTACACAAATTTAAATGGAGTCCGGAATAAGACTAGAATAGCCCGCCTATAGACTCCATATTTAATTTAGGTGAATCGACTATTTAACCCAACCCACCAGATGACATGTATGCAAGCATGATGAATTAATATGCGACATGTATATGTCATATTATAAAAATAGAGGCTTAGGGTCACACATCTGGGTTCGGAAGTGATGGGTTCGTAGCATGGAAAACAAAAAATTTCTACCGCAAGAACGAACAAAACCTAGATCTAATCTAGATAAAAGCCAAGATCTAATCTATTAGACATGAGCGACGAGATAGATGGGAACTAACCCTCGTAGATTCGAAAGCGTTAACGAGATTAGATCTCGTGGTTGATGTAGTCGATCACTTGCCGATCTCAAGATCGTGTGGACGATCCTTCCGGCGTCGCGTTCCAGCAGCGCTTCCGCCCTCGGTCAAGTAGACGATCCTTCCGGCGTCGCATTCCAGCAGCGCTTCCGCCCTTGGTCAAGTAGACGATCCTTCCGGGGCCACGATTCGGCAGCGCTTCCGCAGTCGGTCACACGTGCGGAGTCGAAGCAGACCTTCCTCTCCCCGTTCTAGCGAGCAGCAGAGGTAGTAGATCTTCTCCACGGAATCCCAGCAGCACGACGGTGTGGTGGTGGTGGTGGAGTAGAGAATTCTGCAGGGCTTCGCCTATGCCTGTGCAGAAGATGGTGGAGGAGAGAGGCGGCAGAGATTGGACGTTATGAGACCAGGGGAGGAGGGGGCGCCCCTGCCCCTCTATTTAAAGAGGGGAGGCGCCTAGGGAGGGGGAGTCCTTGTAGGACTCCCCTCCCTCTCTAGGCCGGCGGATTGGAGGTGGGGGGAGGAGTCCTCCTCCCCCACAAATCCGTATCTTGACCCACCAGGACTCCTTGATCCCTATCTTGATTTTCAAGCAAACTCTAAGATATCTTCTAGAACCTTCCGGAACATTCCGAAACCTTCTAGAATCCTCATACAAACACTCCGGAACATTTCCTATCTCATAAAATGATCTCCTATATATGAATCTTATTCTCCGGACCATTCCGGATCTCCTCGTGATGTCCCGAATCCAATCCGAGGCTCCGAACAACATTCGGTCTCCAACGCACATTCCATATCTACTTAAAACAACTTCGAACCTTAAGTGTGTCACCCTACGGTTCGTGAATATGTAGACATGATAGAGACCCATCTCCTATCAATAACCATCAGCGGGACCTGGAGATCCATAATGGCTCCCACATACTCAACGATGACTTCGCGATCGATTGAACCACTTACATACGAAACTAATTCCCTTTGTCTCGCGATACTATACTTATCCGAGGTTTGATCGTCGGTATCTCTATACCTAGTTCTACCTCGTTACTGATAAGTACTCTTTACTCGTTCCGTGATATGTCATCCCTTGTGACCCAGTCACATGCTTGCAAGCTAACTAGATGACACTCCACCGAGAGGGCCCAGAGTATATCTATCCATCATATGGATGGACAAATCCCAATCTTGGTTCATGCGGTTCAACACATACTTTCAGAATACCCAATGACACTTTTATAACCACCCAGTTACGAAGCGGCGTTTGATGTCATCAAAGTATCCATCCGGTGATGGTGATTAACATAACCTCATGGTCGAAGGAATAGGTTACTATGTGTTTGAAAGCTTACAACAATACGAACTTAATGACTTGATCTTATGCTACGCTTACTATGGGTGTGTGTCCATCACATCATTCTCCTAATGATATGACCTTGTTATTAATCACATCCTAATGTCCATGATCAGGAAACCATGATCATCAATTAATCAACAAGCTAGTTCAACAAGAGGCTTACTAGGGACTCTTATATGTTTACAAAACACACATGTATTAGTGTTTCCTTATAATACAATTATAGCATGGGATGTAAACATTCATCATAAACACAAAGATATAATAATAATCACTTTTATTATTGCCTCTTGGGCATATCTCCAACAGTCTCCCACTTGCACTAGAGTCAATAATCTGGATTACATGGTAATATACCGAACACCCATGGCGTTTTGGTGTTGGTCATGCTTTGCCCTAGAGAGAGGTTTAGTCAACGGATCTGCCACATTCAGATCAGTGTGTACTTTGCAAATCTTTATGTCACCATCTCGGACATACTCGCGAATAGCGTGAAACGTAGCTTGATGCGCTTCAGCTTGCTATGTGACCTTGGCTCCTGCGCATTAGCTATGGCACCTGTGTTGTCACAGTAGATGGCCATCGGGCCCAACACACTGGGAACCACGCCGAGTTCAGTAATGAATTCCTTCATCCAAACGGCTTCTTGTGCAGCCTCCGAAGCAGCTATGTATTCCGGTTCAGTTGAAGATTTCGCCACAACGCTTTGCTTCGCACTCTTCCAGCTCACTGCAGCACCATTCAAAATAAATACGTATCCCGATTGTGACTTCGAGTCATCCGGATCGGTGTTCCAACTAGCATCGGTGTAACCGTTTACAACAAGCTGTTCATCACCTCCATAAGAAAGAACCATATCCTTAGTCCTATTTAGGTACTTTAGGATATTTTTGACCGCTGTCCAGTGCTCCATTCCAGGATCACTTTGATATCTGCTAGTCAAACTAACAGCATGTGCTATATCCGGTCTTGTACACAGCATGGCATACATGATAGAACCTATGGCCGAGGCATAGGGAATGTTATTCATCTTCTCTCTATCTTCTACCGTAGCTGGACTTTGAGTTTTACTCAAGGTCTTACCTGACAACATGGGCACGAACCCTTTATTGCTATCTTCCATTCTAAACTTCTTTAGAACTTTGTCCAAGTATGTACTTTGTGAAAGCCCTATTAGGCGTCTTGATCTATCTCTATAAATCTTGATGCCTAGAATATATGCCGCTTCGCCAAGATCCTTCATTGAAAAACTATGATTCAAATAGGTTTTGACGCTATTAAGAAGTTCTATATCATTCCCAATCAACAATATGTCATCTACATACAGTACTAGGAATGCTACAGAGCTCCCACTCACTTTCTTGTAAATACAAGCTTCTCCATAAGTTTGTATAAATCCAAAGTTTTTGATTACTTTATCAAAATGTTGATTCCAACTACGGGATGCTTGCTTCAGTCCATAAATGGAGTGCTGAAGTTTGCATACCTTGTCAGCATCTTTAGGATCGACAAAACCCTTGGGTTGTACCATATACAACTCTTCCTCAATGTCACCATTAAGGAACGGTGTTTTGACATCCATCTGCCAAATCTCATAATCGAAATGTGCAGCAATTGCTAACAAAATCCTTACAGACTTTAGCTTCGCTACTGGTGAGAAAGTCTCATCATAGTCAACTCCTTGAATTTGTTGGAACCCTTTCGCAACAAGTCGAGCTTTATAGACGGTAATATTACCATCAGCATCTGTTTTTCTCTTGAAAATCCATTTGTTCTCGACAGCCTTACGGCCATCTGGTAAGTCCATCAAAGTCCACACTTGGTTTTCGTACATGGATCCCATTTCGGATTTCATGGCTTCTAGCCATTTGTCGGAATCTGGGCTCACCATAGCTTCTTCATACGTCGCAGGGTCATCAGCGTTGTCCACCAACATGACGTTCAAGGTAGAGTCATACCAATCAGGAGTGGTACAAACCCTCGTTGACCTGCGAGGTTCAGTAGTAACTTCGCTCGAAGTTTCATGATCATTATCATTAGCTTCCTCTTCAATTGGTGCAGGCGGCACCAAAACATCTTCCGGTGCTGCGCTACTCTCAAATCCGAGAGAAGGTTCAATAACCTCATCGAGTTCTACTTTCCTTCCAGTCACCTCTTTCGAGAGAAACTCCTTCTCAAGAAAGGATCCATTCTTTGCAACGAAAACTTTGCCTTCAGATCTATGATAGAAGGTATACCCAATTGTTTCTTTAGGGTATCCTATGAAGACGCATTTCTCCGCTTTGGGTTCTAGCTTTCAGGTTGTAACTTCTTTACATATGCTTCGCAACCCCAAACTTTAAGGAACGATAACTTAGGTTTCTTACCAAACCACAATTCGTACGGTGTCGTTTCAACGGATTTAGATGGTGCCCTATTTAAAGTGAATGCGGCTGTCTCTAATGCATAGCCCCAAAATGATAATGGTAAACCTGCAAGAGACATCATAGACCGAACCATATCTAAGAGAGTTTGATTACGACGTTCGGACACACCATTACGCTGTGGTGTTCCCGGCGGTGTCAACTGTGAAAGTATTCCACATTTCTTCAAATGCATGCCAAACTCGTAACTTAGATATTCACCCCCGCGATCAGAACGTAGAAACTTAATCTTCTTGTTACGATGATTTTCCACTTCACTTTGAAATTCCTTAAACTTCCCGAAAGTTTCGGACTTATGTTTCATGAAGTAGACATACCCATATCTACTCAAGTCATCCGTGAAAGTGAGAACATATCGATATCCACCACGCGATGCTACACTCATTGGACCGCACACATCGGTATGTATTATTTCCAATAAGTCTGTAACTCGCTCCATTGTACCAGAGAATGGAGTCTTAGTCATTTTTCCCATTAGACATGCTTCGCATCTTTCAAGTGATTCAAAATCAAGTGATTCAAGAAGTCCATCTGAATGGAGTTTCTTCATACGCTTCACTCCAATGTGACCAAGACGACAGTGCCACATGTATGTAGAATTATCATTCAATTTAATTCGTTTAGCATCTATGTTGTGAACATGTGTATCACTACTATCGAGATTCAGTAAGAATAAACCATTCATCTCAGGTGCATTACCATAAAAGATATTACTCATATAAATCGAACAACCTTTATTCTCAGACTTAAAAGAGTAACCGTCTCGCAATAAACAGGATCCAGATATAATGTTCATGCTTAACGCAGGCACCAAATAACAATTATTTAAATTTAAAACTAATCCCGAAGGTAGATGTAGAGGGAGCGTGCCGACGGCGATCACATCAACCTTGGAGCCATTTCCAACGCGCATCGTCACCTCGTCTCTTGCCAGTCTTCATTTATTCCGCAGCTCCTGTTTCGAGTTACAAATATGAGCAACCGAACCAGTATCAAATACCTAGGCACTACTACGATTACTAGTAAGATACACATCTATAACACATATATCAAATATATTTTTCTTCTTGATGTTGCCGTTCTTTAGATCCGCCAGGTACTTGGGACAGTTACGCTTCCAGTGACCAGCACCCTTGCAGTAGAAGCACTCAGTTTCAGGATTAGGACCAGCCTTGGGCTTCTTAGCAGGTGCGGCAGCTTTCTTGCCGTCCTTCTTGAAGTTGCCCTTGTTCTTAGGCTTGCCCCGTTTCTTGAAATTGGTGGTCTTATTGACCATCAACACTTGTTGCTCCTTTTTGATCTCCACTTCAGCAATTTTCAGCATGGACGACAGTTCAGGCAACGTCTTGTTCATGCAGTGCATGTTGTAGTTCATCACAAAGTTCTTGTAACTTGGTGGCAGTGATTGAAGGAGACGGTGAATCCCCAATTCATTAGGAATCGATATTCCCAACTCTTGGAGCTTCTTAGCGTACCCAGACATGGTGAGTACGTGCTCGCTAACGGAGCTTCCTTCTTCCATCTTACAGTTAAAGAACTTTTCGGAGGCCTCATAGCTCTCCATGGCCGCGTGAGTCTCACAAATTAGCCTGAGCTCCTTAATGATCTCGAACGGGTCGTGGTGCTCAAAACGCTGTTGGAGCTCCACTTCTAAACCGTACAGGATGGCACACTGAACTGTGGAGTAATGATTCTTCCGAGTGGCGAAAACATTCTTTTTGTCATCGGTGGCATTATCTGCAGGTGGGTCACCTAGCGGTGCATCGAGCACATAGGTCAACTGACCAGCCCTGAGGACGATCTTCAGTCCACGGAACCAGTCCGTGAAATTGCTTCCATTGTTCTTAAGTTTTTCTTTCTCTAGGAACGCATTGAAATTGATGGAGGGGGTCGCCATAACAATTTGCAAGTAGTTTAGACTAAGTTTATGACAAATTGAGTTCAAATTTAATTATTAAACTAACTAGGTGAACTCCCACTCAAAACAACATCCCTCACATTGGCTTAGTGATTACACGAACCAAGTCCACTACACCAAGTCCGATCTTCACGAGAGAAGATGTAGTTTCATCGGCGAACAATCTTCATGTTCATCATATCATTTATATGACTCATGCTCTACCTTTCGGTATTCCGTGTTCTGAGACCATGTCTGTACATGCTAGGCTCGTCAAGGTAACCTTAGTTTCCGCATGTGCAAATCTGGCTTGCACCCGTTGTATGCACACGTAGAATCTATCACATCCGATCATCACGAGATGGTTCGAAACGACGAGTCTTAGCAACGGTGCCAACTAAGGGTGAACACTTTATTACTTGATATTTAGTGAGAGGGATCATCTTATAATGCTACCGTCGCAATCTAAGCAATACAAGATGCATAAAGGATTAACATCACAGGCAATTCATAATATGTGATATGATATGGCCTTTCTTCTTGTGCCTTTGATCTCCATCTCCAAAGCATGGACAATATCTCCATCATCACCAGCGTGGCGTCAAGGTCCGTGGCGCCGCTTCATGGTTGTCCATCACCACCAACAACTATTACAACTACTTGGAATATAGCTATTACATGATGAATAGACACGCAGGTCTTAAACAAAATTTAAAGACAACCATTAGGCTCCTGCCGGTTGCCATATTACAATAAGGACCATTGCATACATCAAATATAATCACAATCACATAATGGCCATATCACATCACAAAACCCCTGCAAAAACGAGTTAGACGCCTCTAATTTTCTTTGCATGTTTTACGTGGCTTGGGGCTTTCGAATAAGAACGGATCTTACCTACGAACATGAACCACAACGTTGATACAAGTGTTGTCAGATGCTCATTGTAAATTGAATCTTAACTATGGTGGGAGAGACAGACACCCGCAAAGCCACCTGTGCAAAGCAAGTTGCACGTCAAGCGTGGACCAAGTCTCATGTGCGATGACATGTAATGTTAGCCTGAGCCGCTTCATCCCACCATGCCGCAAGATGCAAAGTACACGCTAAGACACCAACAACAAAAGCATCAACGCCCACAAAAACATTGTGTTCTACTCGTGCAACAGATCTACGCATAGATACGGCTCTGATACCACTGATGGGTTCGTAGCATGGAAAACAAAAATTTTCTACCGCAAGAACGAACAAAACCCAGATCTAATCTAGATAAAAGCCAAGATCTAATCTATTAGACATGTGCAACGAGATACAAAGGAACTAACCCTCGTAGATCCGAAAGTGTTAACGAGATTAGATCTCGTGGTTGATGTAGTCGATCACTTGTCGATCTCAAGATCGTGTGGACGATCCTTCCTGCGTCGCGTTCCAGCAGCGCTTCCGCAGTCGGTCAAGTGGACGATCCTTCTGGCGCCGCGATTCGGCAGCGCTTCCGCAGTCGGTCACATGTGCGGAGTCGAAGCAGACCTTCCTCTCCCCGTTCCAGCGAGAAGCGGAGGTAGTAGATCTTCTCCACAGAATCCCAGCAGCACGACGGCGTGGTGGTGGTGGTGGAGTAGAGAATTCTGCAGGGCTTTGCCTTGCCTGTGCAGAAGAAAGGTGGAGGAGAGAGGCGGCAGAGATTGGGTGTTATAGGAGAGCGCCAAGAGGGGGCGCCCCTGCCCTTCTATTTAAGGGGGGAGGCACGCCTGGGGAGGGGGAGTCCTAGTAGGACTCCCCTCCTATGGTCGGCGGTGGGAAGGGGGGAGGAGTCCTCCTTCCCCACGAATCCGTGTCTTGCCCCACTAGGTTTCCTTTGACCCTTTCTTGGTTTTCAAGCAAACTCCAGGAAATCCTCTAGAACCTTCCAGAACATTCCGAAACCTTCTAGAATCTCCATACAAACACTACGGAACATTTCCTAACTTAGAAAATGATCCCCAATATATGAATCTTATTCTCCGAACCATTCCGGATCTCCTCATGATGTCCCGGATCCATTCCGAGACTCCGAACAACATTCGGTCTCCAACGCACATTCCATATCTACTTAAAACAACTTCGAACCTTAAGTGTGTCACCCTACGGTTCGTGAATATGTAGACATGATAGAGACACATCTCCTATCAATAACCATCAGCGGGACCTGGAGATCCATAATGGCTCCCACATACTCAATGATGACTTCGTGATTGATTGAACCATTTACATACGAAACCAATTCCCTTTGCCACGCGATACTATACTTATCCGAGGTTTGATCGTCAGCATCTCCATACCTAGTTCTACCTCGTTACTGATAAGTACTCTTTACTCGTTCCGTGATATGTCATCCCTTGTGACCCAGTCACATGCTTGCAAGCTAACTAGATGACATTCCACCGAGAGGGCCTAGAGCATATCTATCCGTCATATGGATGGACAAATCCCAATCTTGGTCCATGCGCTTCAACACATACTTTCAGAATCCCAATGACACCTTTATGACCACCCAGTTACGAAGCGGTGTTTGATGTCATCAAAGTATCCATCCGGTGATGGTGATTAACATAACCTCATGGTCGAAGGATTAGGTTACTATGTATTTGAAAGCTTACAGCAATACGAACTTAATGACTTGATCTTATGCTACGCTTACTATGGGTGTGTGTCCATCACATCATTCTCCTAATGATATAACCTTGTTATTAATCACATCCTAATGTCCATGATCAGGAAACCATGATCATCAATTAATCAACAAGCTAGTTCAACAAGAGGCTTACTAGGGACTCTCTTATGTTTACAAAACATCACAGGCAATTCATAATTAGTGTGATATGATATGGCCCTTTCTTCTTGCGCCTTTGATCTCCATCTCCAAAGCACGAACATGATCTCCATCATCACCAGCATTGCGTCAAGGTCAGTGGCGCCGCTTCATGGTTGTCCATCATCACCAGCAACTATTACAACTACTTGGAATAAAGCTATTACAAGATGAATAGACACGCAGGTCTTAACAGAATTAAAGACAACCATTAGGCTCCTGCCGGTTGCCATATTACAACAAGGATCATTGCATACATCAAATACAATCACAATCACATGTTGGCCATATCACATCACAAAACCCCTGCAAAAACAAGTTAGACGCCTCTAATTTTCTTTGCAAGTTTTACGTGGTTTGGGGCTTTCGCACAAGACCGATCTTACCTACGAACAAGAACCACAACGTTGATACAAGTGTTGTCAAGATGCTCATTGTAAATTGAATCTTAACTATGGTGGGAGAGACAGACACCCGCAAAGCCACCTGTGCAAAGCAAGTTGCACGTCAAGCGTGGAGCAAGTCTCATGTGCGATGACATGTAATGTTAGCCCGAGCCGCTTCATCCCACCATGCCGCAAGATGCAAAGTACACGCTAAGACACCGACAACAAAAGCATCAAAGCCCACAAAACCATTGTGTTCTACTCGTGCAACAGATCTACGCATAGATACGGCTCTGATACCACTGATGGGTTCGTAGCATGGAAAACAAAAATTTTCTACCGCAAGAACGAACAAAACCTAGATCTAATCTAGATAAAATCCAAGATCTAATCTATTAGACATGAGCAACGAGATAGATGGGAACTAACCCTCGTAGATCCGAAAGCGTTAACGAGATTAGATCTCGTGGTTGATGTAGTCGATCACTTGCCGATCTCAAGATCGTGTGGACGATCCTTCAGGCGTCGCGTTCCAGCAGCGCTTCCGCCCTCGGTCAAGTAGACGATCCTTCCGGCGTCGCGTTCCAACAGCGCTTCCACCCTTGGTCAAGTAGACGATCCTTCCGGCGCCACGATTCGGCAGCGCTTCCGCAGTTGGTCACACGTGCGGAGTCGAAGCAGACCTTCCTCTCCCCGTTCCAGCAAGCAGCGGAGGTAGTAGATCTTCTCCACGGAATCCCAGCAGCACGACGGTGTGGTGGTGGTGGTGGAGTAGAGAATTCTGCAAGGCTTCGCCTATGCCTGTGAAGAAGATGGTGGAGGAGAGAGGCGGCAGAGATTGGACGTTATGAGAGCAGGGGAGGAGGGGGCGCCCCTGCCCCTCTATTTAAAGAGGGGAGGCGCCTAGGGAGGGGGAGTCCTTGTAGGACTCCCCTCCCTCTCTAGGCCGGCGGATTGGAGGTGGGGGGAGGAGTCCTCCTCTCCCACAAATCCGTATCTTGACCCACCAGGACTCCTTGATCCCTATCTTGATTTTCAAGCAAACTCTAAGATATCTTCTAGAACCTTCCGGAACATTCCGAAACCTTCTAGAATCCTCATACAAACACTCCGGAACATTTCCTATCTCATAAAATGATCTCCTATATATGAATCTTATTCTCCGGACCATTCCGGATCTCCTCGTGATGTCCCAAATCCAATCCGAGACTCCGAACAACATTCGGTCTCCAACGCACATTCCATATCTACTTAAAACAACTTCGAACCTTAAGTGTGTCACCCTACGGTTCATGAATATGTAGACATGATAGAGACCCATCTCCTATCAATAACCATCAGCGGGACCTGGAGATCCATAATGGCTCCCACATGCTCAACGATGACTTCGTGATCGATTGAACCATTTACATACGAAACTAATTCCCTTTGTCTCGCAATACTATACTTATCCGAGGTTTGATTGTCGGTATCTCCATACCTAGTTCTACCTCGTTACTGATAAGTACTCTTTACTCGTTCCGTGATATGTCATCCCTTGTGACCCAGTCACATGCTTGCAAGCTAACTAGATGACACTCCACCGAGAGGGCCCAGAGCATATCTATCCGTCATATGGATGGACAAATCCCAATCTTGGTTCATGCGCTTCAACACATAATTTCAGAATACCCAATGACACTTTTATAACCACCCAGTTACGAAGCGGCGTTTGATGGCATCAAAGTATCCATCCGGTGATGGTGATTAACATAACCTCATGGTCGAAGGAATAGGTTACTATGTGTTTGAAAGTTTACAGCAATACGAACTTAATGACTTGATCTTATGCTACGCTTACTATGGGTGTGTGTCCATCACATCATTCTCCTAATGATATGACCTTGTTATTAATCACATCCTAATGTCCATGATCAGGAAACCATGATCATCAATTAATCAACAAGCTAGTTCAATAAGAGGCTTACTAGGGACTCTTATATGTTTACAAAACACACATGTATTAGTGTTTCCTTATAATACAATTATAGCATAGGATGTAAACATTCATCATAAACACAAAGATATAATAATAATCACTTTTATTATTGCCTCTTGGGCATATCTCCAACAGGAAGATCTTGGTTCTGGGGGTTCGGGTCTGGGTCTCAGGGTTCGACGGGGACATCGGGATCGGTCTTCGGAGGTCGTCACAGGACTTGGTTTCGTGTCGGGGGCTCGTCGGACTCGCCCTGGCCGGTGTCGATCTTGTCGTCGCGAAGATCTTGTCGGGTCCGCGCCATCGAGTCGGTCTTGGCGTTCGGGATGAAGAACTTGGTGTTCCGTGTCGGCGAACTCGGCGATCCGCGGTGAAGTGCTTGTCATCGGTGGCGATCTTGGTGGTCATTGGGTCTGGGTCTTGGTGTCCCGTGATGGAGATCTTGGAGTTCGATGATGGAGATCTTGTCGCGCCGAGGGGTTCGGCATCACCAGATCAGTGGATTAGGGTCTTCGGATCCGTGCGCTCGGTTTCATGACGATGATCTTGTCGATCCGTGTCTTCGGGTCCGGGAAGGAGTTCTTGCCGATGGTCTGGTGGGTACCACCGGGTTCGGTCTTCAAGGTCTGCGAGGCGAACTTGTCGGGTGCAAGAGATCTTAGTGTTTCTTGTCGATGATCTCCGGATTCAGCGGATTTTGATCTCATGTGGAAGACCTAGGGGTTCCAGCTTCTTGCGTTGGCACCGGTACAGGGAAGTCTTTGCATCGAAGATCTTGGCAGGCCTTGATCTAGTCGATCGACACGGATATCACTAATCGGCAGCAGCTCAACTTGGTCAGGAAACACCGTGACATCGGATCAAAACGCCCATGAGCTGGGACCCGAGAGACACGCCCGGTTGCTTGCTGCTGGAGGAGGCGACGCGTCCGGCGGTGAGGGGCTTAGGGCGGTCGGGTCGCATGAGAGACGGGGCTCGGGATCGAGCAAGGCGCGGGGTAGCCCTTGGCCGACGAAGATAGGATGCAGGCGGTCGCGGGGGAGGGAATCCGCGGCGACGGCGGTTCCAGGTAGGACCGTGGCTTGCTGAGCAGCGGCGGACGGAGCTCGGCGCGGGGCGACGAGGGCAGCGTCCATGGCAGCAACGGCCATCAGAGGAGAGAGGCGGCGGCGCCTGCGCGGGTCGACGACGGAGCACGCGGGCCGGGGAGGCCGATGCCGGTGGCGGCCCTCGGACAGTAGCAGGCGGCGATAGCCGCAAAGCGGCAGTTGGTGCAGGCCCACACGGGAGAGGCGGCGGAGATCTAGCGGGGACCGGCGGAAGGCGGCTCGTCGGAGGCGCTGGAGAAGAGGAGGGCGACGGGCGAGCTCGGGTCGGGGGAGACCGGAGAGGCACGGCAGAGAGGGCCACGGGGCGGGCTATGAGGGGTTGGAGGAGACGGTGACGAGGCTGGCGGCGCTCGCGAGGAAGACGCGGAAGGCGGCGGGGTACTCGGGCGGGAGGCGGCCGAGGCGGGGCCCCCGCGGTGGCGGTTGCTGGCGGCGGGGAGGAAGAGGCGCAGGCGGCTGCGCATCTGGTGGCGGGGCGGGCGGCTCTGCGGTGGAGGAAGGGGCCGAGCGGAGAAGGTGCGGTTGGTGGGGGACGCGAGGCCGCGTGGGGATCGGGGCAGGTGGTGCGTCTAGGGGAGAGAGAAAGAGAGGGGGAGGTGGCGACCAGGTAGTGCGGGGGCGCGTGCAGCGCGGTGTGGGTTGGCGTGCGTGTGCGAGTGGGTGTGAGGAAGGCTGCGGGTGGGACCCAGTAGTAGGCCGTGGTAGACAGGTGGGAGGTAGGTGGAGCGGGGTTTGGTCGGCGGGGTAGGTGGCTCTGCTGGTAGGTTGTGGGGAGGGATGTGGCGTTGGGTTGGGGTAGCCGATTAGATAGGTTTTGGCTGGGTGCAGGGCGGTGGTAGGTGGGTGGCGGCTGGGGTAGCTAGGGTTTGAGCAGTGGGGTTGTAGGTGGCTGCCAGTTGGGCCTTTTGGGCCTGGCCGGTGGCTGCCTCCCCCACTGAAAATATTTTATTTTTATTTAACTTTTAAAATATTTTATAAATAGTTTTTAGACAAATAAAATATACAGGAAGACCTGGTTTTAGATTTGAAATTAAAGGAGGGCTAATTAGAAAACATAATAAGGTTTTTGCAAAGTACTTTTATGAACAAACATGCATGATGATGTCATGATGATGCACAAAGTAGAAACAACGAGCGATTTTCTGGTAGTGATTTTAGCGGGATGCCACAGGGAACATGTATCTCGCTAATCCGAGACCATGGGGAATAATTCTAGAGGGGGGGAGAGATCCTTCACAAGGAGGTGTGAGGATGAAGGAGGGAATGGGTGGCCTTTTATAGGAGGAGGGGGGTTCCCCCTCTCTCCATGGCCGACGCATGTGGGGGATGACCCCTCACCTCCCCCATTCATGTGGTGGTAACCCCTCCACATTAAAATGCCTCTTCACATTCCCTTTTAAAGTCTCCACTTTAAATGCATTAAATTTCTCCAAATTTAATGCTCTCTCATTTAATAAAACTCCTTTTATTAAATTTATTCAGAATTTTGTTAATTACTTTAATTAACAAACATTCACATATAGCCCCTTGCAATATTTCAATATCACATGCAGAACCACTTTCTGCAATTTCACCCGAAACAATTTCTGGTTTCTATTGAAACAATTCCCGCGCTTTGCAATTCTTTCATCTCAAACATATGTGCTCCAAAATGGTGTCTGGTAACTCTTAAGTGTGCCACCCTACGGTTCGCGAATAATGCAGACATGATCGAGACCCTTCTCCGATCAATAATCAGCAGCGGGACCTGGAGATCTGTACTGACTCCTACACATTCAACGATGACTTCTGTGATCGTGAGAACCTTTAACGCTTGTAACTAAATCCCTTTGTCTCTCGATATATTACATGTCCGAGATTGATCATCGGTATCTCCATACCTAGTTTGATCTCGTTACCGACATGCACTTTTTTCTCGTTCCCGTGATATAACATTCTAGTGATCACATCACTTGCTTGCAAGCTATCTTAATGTGATATCACCGAGAGGGCCCAGAGTATATCTATCCGTCATTTGGATTGACAAATTCCACTCTTGATCCATGAGCCTCAACATAACACCTTCGTAGTACTGAACCCATCTTTATAGTCACCCTGTTACGGTGTGACGTTTGATGTTATCAAGATACTCTTCCGGTGTTAGCAATTAACATGATCTCATGGTCTAAGGATAAAGATTACTTCGTATGATGTTATAGCAATATAAACATAATGACTTGATCGTAATGCTATACTTCGGATGAATGTTCATCACATCATTCCACCAATGGTGTGACCTTGTTATTAACAACATCCAATGTCCATGATCAGGAAACCTTGATCATCTTGTTAATCAACAAGCTAGTCTATAAGAGAGGCATAACTAGGAACCCTTTTTGTTTATTAAACACACATGTATTGATGTTTCCGATCAATACAATTCTAGCATGTAAAATAAACATCTATCATATATAAAGAATATATAATAACAACTTTATTATTGCCTCTCAGGGCATATTTCCGTAGCCCCTGAACCGAGTTACATATATTAGCAACCGATCCCGTATCAAATACCCAGGTGCTACTGCGAGTACTAGTCAAGTACACATCAATAACATGTATATCACATATACCTTTGTTTGCCTTGCCGGACTTCTTGTCCGCCAAATACTTGGGGCAGTTGCGCTTCCAATGGCCAGTCACCTTATAATAGTAGTACTCGGTGTCAGACTTAGGGCCAGCTCGGGGTTTCTTTTCAGGCGTGGCAACAGACTTGCCACCCTTCTTTCCCTTGTGCTTTCCTATTTTGTCTTTCTTGAAACCAGTGGTCCTATTGATCATCAACACTTGATGTTCTTTCCTAATCTCCACTTCTGCAGTCTTAAGCATTGACATAAGCTCGAGAAGAGACTTTTTCATGCCCTGCATATTATAGTTCATCACGAAGCTCTTGTAGCTAGGTGGCAGAGATTGGAGAACACGATGTATGCCTAAGTCAATGGGAATCGTTATTCCCAAGGACACAAGCTTATCGGCGTACCCAAACATTTTGAGTACGTGCTCACTAACGGAGCTGTTTTCCTCCATCATGCAACTAAAGAACTTTTCTGTAGCATTATAACTCTCTACGACAGCATGGGTATCGAAAATCATTTTCAATTCTCCCATGGTATCAAAGGCATTGCCATTTTCGAAACGCTTTCGAAGTTCTGGCTCTAGCCCGTACAGTATGCCGCAATGAACTAAGTTGTGGTCCTCCTGACGAGTCACATAGACATTCTTTTCCTCGTCAGGGGCATCAAGAGCTGGTGGGGGGCCTAACGGCGCATCTAAGACATATTGCTTTTGTGCAGCAGTGAGGAGAATCCTCAAATTCATAGCCCAGTTGGTGAAGTTGCTACCATTCGCAGCAAGTTTCTCTTTCTCCATGAACACATTGAAATTAAAAGCAGGTGGTGCCATCTACAACAGAATTTGTAAAGTTTATTTAGACTAAGTTTATGATAGATTGAGTTTAACTAATCCAAATTACTAATGAACTCCCACTCAAAAACGACATCCCTCGTGTCTTTTTGGTGATTACATGAACCAAATCCACTACACCAAGTCCGATCATCACGTGAGTTGATGTAGCTTCAAAGGCGAGCATCTATATGGGCATCATATCAACTATATGACTCATGCTTAACCTTTCGGTCCGTGTTCCGAGGCCATGTCTGTACATCCTAGGCTCGCCAAGTAAGAACCTTAGTATTCGCGTGTGTAAAACTGTCTTACACCCGTTCCTATGAAAGCGTAGATTCGAGTACACCCGATCATCACGTGATGTCTCGAAACACGATCCACAGAATGGTGCATACTTAAGGAAGAACACATTTTTATCTTGATATCTAAATGAGGGATCATCTTATAATGCTACCAAAAGCGCCAAACTAGTAGTATAAGATGCTAACATCTAATGTGTAAAGTGAGATGATATGGTCCATGCATTTGATCTCTATCACTTGCATCGTGGTATGATCTCTATCATTCCTTTGTGTGTAAGGCCAAGGTCTATGGAACTTACACGTTGAGTGTGTTGTAAGAGTATCTATCATACATCTACTTACAACAATACCATATCAATACACTAGCCCAACAACGATCTAAAATAGACGCCTCTAATTTATCTATTGCAAGTTTTACGTGGCTTAGGGATTTTGGAGATAGAACCGTTCTCACCTACGAACATGAACCACAATGAGGATAACTAAGTTATTAGCAACTCGTTGTAAATCAGATATTTACTATAGTAGGAGAGACAGACACCTGCCAGCCACTTATGCAAAACAAGTTGCATGTCAGTCGTGGAACCGGTCTCATGTACGATGACATGTAAGGTTGGTCCGGGCCGCTTCATCCCACTATGCCACCAATATCTAAAATACATAGAAGATGCAACAACATGATCATCATCGCCCACATATAAACATATGTGTACTACCCGTGCAAAGCACCTACGCATAGATCAGGCTCTGATACCACTGTTGGGTCCGCAGCATAGAAAACAAATTTTTTCCTACGGTGTGAACTACACGCCAAGATCTATCTACTAGGTACAAAGCAACGGGTGGACATACATCCAACGAGAACTTACCCTCTCGAAGACAACGAGTTTTGCTAACGAGTAGGAACTCGTGGTTGATGTAGTCGTACACTTGCCGATCTCAAGATCGTGAGGAAGTCCGAGCGCCGCAACTCAGCAGCACATCCGCACTCGCACACACGTTCAAGTCACCGGACAACCTCCACCTCCTCGCTCCAGCGATCCAGCGGAAGCAGCAACTCCTTCCAGACGAAATGCCACCGGGAACATGTATCTCGCTAATCTGAGACCATGGGGAATAATTCTAGAGGGGGAGAGATATCCTTCACAAGGAGGTGTGAGGATGAATGAGGGAATGTGTGGCCTTTTATAGGAGGAGGGGGTGCCCCCTCTCTCCATGGCCGACGCATGGGGGGGTGACCCCTCACCTCCCCCATTCATGTGGTGGTAACCCCTCCACATTAAAATGCCTCTTCACATTCCCTTTTGAAGTCTCCACTTTAAATGCATTAAATTTCTAATGCTCTCTCATTTAATAAAACTCTTTTTATTAAATTTATTCAGAATTTTGTTAATGACTTTAATTAACAAACATTCACATATAGCCCCTTGCAATATTTCAATATCACATGCAGAACCACTTTCTACAATTTCACCCGAAACAATTTCCGGTTTCTATTGAAACAATTCCCGCGCTTTGCAATTCTTTCGTCTGAAACATATGTGCTCCAAAATGGTGTCCGGTAACTCTTAAGTGTGCCACCCTACGGTTCGCGAATAATGCAAACATGATCGATACCCTTCTCCAATCAATAATCAGCAGCGGGACCTGGAGATCCGTACTGACTCCTACACATTCAATGATGCCTTCTGTAATCGTGAGAACCTTTAACGCTTGTAACTAAATCCCTTTGTCTCTCGATATATTACATGTCCGAGATTCGATCATCGGTATCTCCATACCTAGTTTTATCTCGTTACCGACATGCACTCTTTTCTCGTTCCCGTGATATTACATTCTAGTGATCACATCACTTGCTTGCAAGATATAATGTGATATCACCGAGTTGGCCCATAGTATATCTATCCGTCATCTGGATTGACAAATTCCACTCTTGATCAATGAGCCTCAACATAACACCTTCGTAGTACTGAACCCATCTTTATAGTCACCCTGTTACGGTGTGACGTTTGATGTTATCAAGATACTCTTCCGGTGTTAGCAATTAACATGATCTCATGGTCTAAGGATAAAGATTACTTCGTATGATGTTATAGCAATATAAACATAATGACTTGATCGTAATGCTATACTTCGGATGAATGTTCATCACATCATTCCACCAATGGTGTGACCTTGTTATTAACAACATCCAATGTCCATGATCAGGAAACCTTGATCATCTTGTTAATCAACAAGCTAGTCTATAAGAGAGGCATAACTAGGAACCCTTTTTGTTTATTTAACACACATGTATTGATGTTTCCGATCAATACAATTCTAGCATGTAAAATAAACATCTATCATATATAAGGAATATATAATAACAACTTTATTATTGCCTCTCAGGGCATATTTCCCTCAAATAGAACCAGCAGCATGTTTCTTCACTTCGAATCAATGATGTTGACGCGAGGCGGAGGGGGAACAAGTGTTCAGGTCTCATTCTGCATAAGAGCATAATACTCTTGTTCCATAGCAGCCCTCTAGTGTGGGATACTCATAGCAGCTTGATAACTGCGTGGTTGAGCGGTTGGGTCTTCCCCCCATAGAGGGTTGAGCCAATTCCCCTAAAACATTACGTTTTACATGGTATCAGAATCAAGAGGTCTCAAGTTTAAGACCCTGCTCACGCAGTATTAAAAAAATATTATGGGGCATGCACTGAACCCACGCTAAGGACTAAAATAGCCTAGACGTGAGGATGAGTGTTAAGAATATAATACACGCCTAGCCCTTTCTATCAGTTCGGACTTTTGGTTCAGTTGACTAGTACATCAATTCAATACAGAGAACGGCAGAAATTTGTGACATGTGCAAAATATATACTCCTTCTATATTTATTTACACCGCATTAGGAGTTTAATCAAAGTGAAACTCTATAATATTTGACTAATTGTATAACAAAAGAAATTAACACTTATACATATACCATCAAAATATACTTTATAATGATTAGTATAATATATTTTATATTGTAGATGTTGATTTTTTTCGAAATATTTAGCCAAAAATTTAAAGTTTAACTTTGGGTACTTTGACTAAACCAAAACGCATGGACTAATGCAAGATGGGAAATTGAACGATGCAAATTAGGTAATTTAGTGCCAAAATAAGATTCTCGTGATTTAGGTAGAGCATTTCCAACAGGCAGTGAACCATTTTTAAATATATACAGCGTTGCGTACGCGGACACGCGCTCCACCAAGCGTGCTGGAAACCATTTTGTGGGCACGACATTTTTCTCTATCTAGCGCCCCATATTTGCTGCGCCAGCTCCAGCGCTCCATCTCGCAAACTCGCACGCGCAGGCACAACAGCTGAAATTTCCCCCACACTCGTGTCCTCCTCGCTTCCCCCATTTTACCTAGCGCCCGCCGGCGGCGACACCGCGCAGCCCCCACCGCCGCAAATCCGCTGCCGCCGCACCTCTGCCAAGCTTCCCCGACGCAGGGCTATGGTAAATCGAGGTCGCCGCTGCCACAACGGCTCATCCGGTCAATTGAGGCACCGCGCTGCCACGGCGGCGCATGGACGATGTCCTCGAGTCGTGAAGCAGCTTGGCAGGAAGGTGGTTGCCGACAACGCACGGTATGTCCTGCCACCACTGCGTCATTTTTCCTCATTATAGCTTCTAGTTTTTAGAAGTAAAAATGAATTGCATGTTTGTAGTTGAGTCCGCGTTACGATCGTCGGACAATGAATTCGATATGGAGGAAGAAGAGATGGTATGCATGCTTTTGGATTTGCGCGCAACCAAGAATCCAAATTATCATGGGAATGACCACGGCAGTCTTTACCAAAGGTAGCGATTGGAAGGATTTGGGGCAAGAGCGAGTCGTCATCTGCGATGCGAGATTGAGGGCAAAGACACTGGGATTCACCCAGGTTCGGCCCCCATAGCGTAAAGACCTACTCCTGCTAGATTGTATTATCGGCGAGTGAGTTACAAGGGTGGTGAGCTCGGCGGCTAGGCAGCGAGTCGCTTGGATGGGGTGTATGATGAAACGTGACTACAGAGAGTATCCTAGGGAGGTTTATATAGGGGTACCTCGCTAGGGTTTACAGGATTACAACCGAATCAGTTAAGGTTTTGGAGGATTTGACCTAATCCGACTAGGCCTATCTATGCTTCTAGGCCTCCAGCTTCTAGTCGCCGAGCTTCTCCTTCAGTCGTTTTCTAGTCGTCGTTCTGCATGCCCACTCGCAATGGGCTTGGGCCAGTCAAAACGTCCTTCTCGCTATACCCCATTTGGCATATCACCATCAGTAGTCCTCGAGGCCAATGGTGGTTTGGCGTAGGTGTTTACTTGGCAGTCGGAGTAGGCGAGTCCGAGTGGACGCCCAGTCGAATCGGCGGTGGAATTCTCCAATGAAGGGAGGAATTCCTCAAATGTGTCTTCAGTCGCAGCATTGGCGAGTGGAAATGTGGTCGAATCGCCACGCTGGGTAATTCCAATGGTAACTTCGGCGAGTCGAGTGGATGAAGTTGGACCGTCAGCTTGGTCAAACTAGCCGTTGGGTAATTCCAGTGGTAACTTCGGCGAATTTACCACGAGGTAACGGCTATCCCAAGATTGGCGGGTAGCATCCCTTTATAAGGAGAGTGACAGAGGGAGAGGCAGACCTTCTTCGCATTTCTCCACCCTCACGCATCCTCGGTCTCTAGATCCACTCCGATCCGAAATTTCCGGATAGAGTGACCCCTTTCTTCTCTCAATGGCGCCTCCAAAAGATTTGTGGGGCAAATTGAAGTGCACCACCGCCACGCTGAAGTATTTTCAGGATGCGGGGATCCTCTGTAAGGGGAACTGGCGGAATCCCGCGTCTAGCGAGACTGATCCGAAGCCGCGCCCCGGCGAATTTATCTGCTTCCAGAATCACCTGGAGAGGGGTCTGGGATTCCCCACATCGATCTTCTTCCGGCAGTTCTGCGCATACTACACGATCAAGCCATCGGATCTAGGGCCGCATAGCATCGAGCAGCTCGCTATCTTTGTCGCCTTCTGCAAGTGCTACTTGGGGTGTCGCTCTTACTTCCCTCTCTGGCTGGAGGTGTTCCACGGCCGCCGCAGTCGTGATGGGACAGGCGACCCTATCTTGGCAGTAGGCGGCATCACCTTCCAGCTGAAGCCCAAGGCCAAGTTCCTGAAGCTACAGCTACCGAAGAAGGTCGTGAGCGAGTGGAAGAAGAGCTGGTTCTATGTGAAGGAGTCAACTCCCTTCGGCGAGGTGCCGCTCCTAATGTATACTGCGGAAAGGAGCGAGTCGCGTCGGTTGTTAGCGGCCAAGCTTCCCAATGACTAGAGGATGGCCGTAGACGAGATGCTAGCCCGGATCTAGGAGCTGAAGGACGAGGTCCTCAAGATCATCAATTTGTACAAATGTTGACTCGGACGACGGCTGGTTCTGTTGGCTACCCGAGCCCACTAGATGATGTACCAATACACCGGGAAGGGAGACTCCATGAAATCATGCAGCGGGCCTTGGGAGCCGGAAGACTATGCCGCAGTGCTGAAGAAGATCACGGGGCGGAGTATGTCGACCCCAAGGCCGAGCTAGCCCCATACACGGCCGAGAAACATCAAGCTCCCCCAGTGAGTTTCTTCGCTTATTTCATTCCCAATCACTGTTTTGCAATCATAGTTCTGTAATCGCTTGATCCGAGTCACCGCTTTCCCTAGTTTATCCAGCTATTCCAAGTGCTTGAGAACTGGCTTCCTCCGCTAGATGAAGAGGTTCCCAAGGAGCTCAAGGAGGAGCAGGAATACTCCGCAGATGAAAAAGAAGTAGCGGAGGTGCAGGCGCCCTCATCCGCGACTCGGAAGACCCGTGGGCAAAAGTAGCGCGAGACTAAGGTGAGTCGTAGCCTAAAGGAACGCAATAGTGACATCGACATTGTCGATGAACAAAGCTCGTGGAGAACGGCGACGCCAACTAAGCCCGTGGCGAAGTCAAAATTGAAGTCATCGATGAAGGTCAAGACGGTGACAAAGCCTAAAATCCCGGGGAAGGCAAAATCACCAGCCAAGTCCTCAACGATGTTTGAGTCAGACGACGAGTCCGACGATGAAGGAGGCGTCGATGTAGCAAAGATTCCGGAGGACCCAACTTCGATGATGGAATCGGAGATCATAAATGTGGTTGTAGGGACAGAGGTGCCACTTGTCACGATTGCGCCAGAGGCCTCAGCGCCACCGGAGCCAAGGGTTGAAGCGGACGCAAAGTTGGCGACTCCACCGCTGTAGGAGACGCCTGTGTCATCAAAGTAGGAGGTTCCTACGACCACGACTTCATCAGCGGAGAAGCCTGTGGCAGCATGGTAGTCGAGCTTGTTGGAGAGGGGCCTCAGTCGCAAGCTAGGCCCCGAGATGGAGAAGCCTGTGCATATCAGCACCGGTCTGCGTGTCATCCCAGTCGCCTGGTAAGTTTGGTGTATTCTTCTTTGCCATAGTGATGACCCACAAGTATAGGGGGTGTATCGCAATATTTTCGATAAGTAAGAGTGTTGAACCCAATGAGGATCAGAAGGTGTTGGCTAGTGGTATGGATTAGGAATTCTCTGCAAATACTTAGCAAACAGATTTTTAGGGGTTTTTGATAATGCAAGTAAATAAAGTACGAGTAAATAAAAGACAATAAGAATAAATGTAGTGAGTGGCCCAATCCTTTATGCAGCAAAGGACAAGCCGGTTGTATTACTTAAGATGACCAAACCTTCTCGAGGACACATGGGAATATCATCAAGTGCTTTCGTTTCATATAGTTGATTAATCCTCTTTAGCTTGCTAAGTGTTGTGTGGGTGAACCTGTGCTAATGTACCAACCTTCCTAGGACTAATACATACTTGTGATTATACCCCTTGCAAACATCTGTAAGTACAAGAAAGTAATTAAGGTAGAAACCTAACCACAACTTTAAACTCTAAGACCCTTACATCCCTTGTGCAATGGTTTCCTAACGGGGGTTCATGTTTCTGTCACTCCGGCAACCCCTACGATTAGTAGCCAAATACACAATGCATTCCCCTAGGCCCATATAGGTGAAGTGTCATGTAGTCGACGTTCACATGACACCACTAGACGAAGTACACCACAACTTAATTAACAAACTATTGAATCTTTCTCAACACAACTCCACTACTAATAACATGACTTCCCCCATGTCCTCAAGAACAAAACGAACTACTCACAAGACATCATATGGATCATGATCAGAGATGGAAAAATGATGTATAACAATCTGAACATAAACAATAATTCAATGGTTCACTCAATAGCATCAACTACAAAGAGTAATCAACACCGGGAAAGTTTCCCCTAAGAACTATGCAAGATTCAACCCAATTGTTACAGCGAGATGGTGGTGGTGATGATGATGGTGATGATGATGATCTCGATGAAGTCCAACTTGATGGTGGTGTTGACAGCGACGATCTCCCCTCTTCGGGAAGGAATTCCCCCGACAGAATTCTGTCTGCCGGAGAGATATTTCTCTCTCGGTGTTTCCACCCTGCAGAGGCGGCGGAATCTTTCTGTGGTCGCTCCTCGATTCTTAGGATTTCAGGAGGATAATATACGCCAGAGGGGAGATCCAGGGGTGGACCAGGGCGGCCACACCACCTGGTGGTGCGGCCTAGGCTGGCCCGCGCCAGGGGGTGGTGTGGGCCCCCTGTGGCCCATCTCCGCTTCCCCTTCTGGCTTTCTTCGTCTTCTGGAAAAATAGGATTTTCCATGTATTTTCCCGGATTTTCTGATCTTCGTGAATTTCGCCTCCAAACAGCACATTTTCCATCAGAATCCTGACTGTAGCGGTCTATGCTCCAAAAGTCATCAACCATGCAAAAATAGATGAAATTACATAAGTATCATCTCTTAATATGAAATATATTAATGAATAATAGTAAATTATGATATAGAACAGTGATGCAAAATGGACGTATCAACTCCGCCAAGCTTAGACTTCGCTTGTCCCCAAGCGAAACTGAGCTCAATAAACATGACCTCAGGTTTATGGAGTGAAGAGTCGATAAAAGAATACGGACAAGAAGCATCACATTCATCAATACATAGATCATAATAGAAGACAACTCACTATTATATAACTTAACTTGCAATAGGTAAAGGAAACACAATAAAGATACATAAAGTAAATCATAATTGGTAATGGAAAACTTAGCTCTTGGTCGAAGAATAGTTGACAATTTGCAGGAGTTCACAAATAACTGGTTTTCAATGAAAGCTTTCGAAGTAGTAAACACTAAGATAAGAGCAAATGTGCCAAACAAGGAACATAAGAAACATGAATGAATAAATCATCATATGAATGAATGAAACACAACAACTCAAAATACTTGCTGAGTTAGAAGGGAATAGGTTTACTGACTCAACTAAAAATGTAGAAGAAAGGCCCTTCGCAGAGGGAAGAAGGGATTTCAAGTTTCATAAAGAGCTTCCAAAAATTATGATACTTATTAGCTTTCAGCTCTCATTGCCCCTATCATAGGCATATTTTGGTGATTAAGGTCATAGTGACACAACTAAGAAGATATGCTTGACAAGTTATAAATTGAAGTCCCATGCCCCTTACTTACGTAGACCGAACCTCATGCTACTCAAATTTAGTCACGAGTAAGCTCTTGTCATTGTAAATACATGTGTATCACAGAGAACCGCCAACGGGGTACCCCTTGCACATGACACAGGAGCTATCCCATAATCAAAATTACAAGGCAAGCAGACAATGAGCATCTCAACGATCTTTTTATTTGCTATTTGCATAGGTTTTTATTGAGGATGCTTCATAGAATGCTCATTATGGTTATGCTGCAAGTTTCCACCATGATTAGGCATGGCTTAGGCTAGCGGCCCATGCATTTCTCTAACACATATACTAACTCCATGATCTTACAAGTTCACCTTTTATTTCACCCGTCGGGATCCATAAGCAAAAGAACATGATATCAACTAGGTACAAAGTACCAATGCAGTGTTGAAAGCATTCCCCATGATACATGGTTCTGCTAACTTCAACTCATAAAGCGCAAGCATATACGCAACAAAGAAGAACCCAATGGTTCAAGTTTATTAAATGCAAGAAAGTAAGGTGTGCCATCAAGGTAGTGAGAGCTTTAATCACTAATTTTCACATGACAAGTTTAATTTGGAAGGTAGATAAAAACATGAATTTACTTGGGATAACAATAATTCTAATAGGTAGGTATGGTGGACACAAATGGCATAGGTTTTGGTTTTAAGGATTGGATGCACGAGAAGAATTCCCTCTCAGTATAGGTTTTTAGCTAGCAAGGCTGGGTAGCAAGTATAAGAGTTGAAGGAAACAAATAAACATAAAGGTGATAAAAACAAACATGCAATCTTCCTTGGAAGCAAAAAAGATCTTAACCAGAGAATACTAAACTTATGAGCAAATCAACAAAGAAAGATGATGAAATTATATTTCTTTAGAGTACTTTTATCTTTTTCATTCAACTCTCAAAAATAGTGTTGCTACTGACCGAGCCAGGTTTGCCAAAACCAACTAAATTAACTCAATGATCACAAAGTGATTCCAATACTAACAACAAGATCAATCATATAACCACGAATTGAAAACTAATATAAGATATGCAAAAGAGTAAATGATAGAACTTCTCATTAATATTCCATAATAGCAAATCACACCAAGGGATACATATCTAACGAGAGAGGGGAGACTTCCATAATGCAAACCATCCTACATGATAACTTCTCTATTCATGATATGACTCTACTAAAAAGGTAAAAAGATAGAAGATAGTGATGTGATACCGCGACACTCCCCCAAGCTTGGAACAAACCAAGGGGATGCCAAACCTGATGACGAATTACTCCTTCGGTGGTGGTGGTATTCTTTCAATGAGCTCTTTGATCAGTTTCCCCAAGTCCTCAACCTCGAAGGTGAGAGTATGAATCAAATCTGAGTTTTTCTCAATGCGGCTCATGATCGTGTCGGGTTTCGGATCCCAGCTCTTGCGATTCTTTCCCCACTCTACCTCCTTGAAGTCTTCTTTTCCTACATGGCTAGAACAAGGCAAATCCCAATTGGAGGGTAATTTCTCCTTGGGTATATTCTGGTATTGATGCTCATGGATAAGGGTATGGAAAGGATTCTTGGTGCATGGAGGAAGTGACCATCGGTCTGAACAGTGATGAGGAGGCTTCCCTCCAGTTGACATAATCCCTGCAGGGTTTGCCACCACTCCAATGCTTGCAATGGTAGTGCTGGTGGGCTTTGCCTCCTCTTCGTCTTCACTCTTGATCTCCTTCTCCTGCCCGGGGTCTTGGAGATCTTCCTTCAAAGGCTCCTTTCCCTTATCCTTGGCAGACACCATTGTGCTTCTAAACTTCTAAGAATAGTTCCTGGCAGAAACAAATCGAAACGAAAACACGACGAGAATACGATATACGATCCTCGTGGGATCCGGGGGATTATATATTACGAAGTTTTACAACAAAAGGAAGGTACTGGGAGAAAACGGGTCAGAGACGGAGTTCGAGGTGGCCTCACCACCTGGTGGCGCGGCCAGGGGTGGGCCCGCGCCACAGGGTGGTGTAAGCCACCCTGGATCCGTCTCTATCCCTCTTTCGCTTCGTAGCTTTCCTTGTTGGATAAAAACTACAAAAATATAACTTGACAGATCTTTCGTGGAACTTTTCTTACCAGAACTGTTACCTTATTCGAAAACGGACTCTGCAGGTCTCTGAATTTGGCATTTAGTACATTCTTCCAGAGTCACCACTTGAATAACATCAATATCTTCATATTCATACACATATTGCTCGAGTCATGAAACCTTTCTCCTTCTTATGACACCATTTTCTCCACTAACCTAGAAATTTCTTTCACCCAAAACTTCACACAGTTC
Source organism: Avena eriantha (assembly GCA_910589775.1). Lineage (NCBI taxonomy): Eukaryota > Viridiplantae > Streptophyta > Magnoliopsida > Poales > Poaceae > Avena > Avena eriantha. Next base: position 463,289,822 of record OU342741.1, read on the forward strand.
TCATTAGCAATATTAGTGCAAGTGAAGTGATAAAACCTCTTAGGTCCAATTTCAGCTGAAATCCATCAAAACATAAACTACTATAACAACTTCTTCCGAAAACCCAAAAAGAATCCAAAAAGGAAATCGATTTAAAGAAGCAAATGCAAGAGTGTCAAAATCTGTCAAAACAGACCAGCAGGTAAAGATCAATTTTTTGGAACATCTTTTGTTGCTCAAATCAAAAAGTGCAAAACTAACGAAAGTTAAATAACAACATGGGGGCAGAAGCACAAAAAATTACAGCTCAAACTGAAATAAATATATCTTTCACGAATTTTTACGGTGAAGCACAAAAAATCTGTTTTGGGATATCAACTTCCCCAAATCTTACTTCTCTCTCATTAGAGGTTGATCTTGACACAAAAACCAAACAAAAAGGATAAGGAGAGGTTATTACCGAAGTAATAACTTCCAAGACTCAAAGAAACAAAAGCAAACTGACAGCACAAATATATTGGGTTGTCTCCCAAAAAGCTCTTTCTTTATAGCCATTAAGATGGGCATGATAATTTCAATGATGCTCACATAAGAATACGAATTGAAGTGAAAGAGAGCATTAAGAAGAAAAAACACACATGTTTAAGTCTAACCCACTTCCTATGCAAGGGAGTTTTGTAAGCAAACAAGTTATTGAAACCAGAGGCTACAAGCATAGGAAGGCAAAACAAGTGCAACATAACTTTAAGCATAAAACGAGGGAACTTAATATTATTGAGATGCATAAGAACACTTTTCCCTCCCTCATAGTAACTTTCAGTATCATGCATAAACTTAACAATATAGCTATCACAAGAACCATCATAGCAATGATCACTTATTCTAACAGAAAACACAGGAACACTAGCTCTCATAACACTACTTTGTGAAACAATATTAGAGGTATCCTTACAAAGGATAATGTGTCCCTCTTCTACATATTTAGTGACAAAGACTTTCACATTTTCTATTATAGGTTCATCATCCATCTGTTTATCAAGTTCAACAGCTTTATTTGTACTTTCATTAACCATACTAGCTATCATAGAATGTTCCTTTATCTTAACTGGGAAAGGCATTTTCTCAATGTAAGGTTCAGGTAAAACATGATTAGCAGTATAAACTTCAGTATTTCTTGCGGGGACGCTCTTAGCAACATCTTTATATGGTTCATGGTACTTATTCCACTTCTTTTTAGGCACTTCAATATAGGAAGCAAAAGCCTTAAAATAGGTTGCAATAGCTTGAGAGTCTAGACCATAAGCATTTTTATATTTTGAAAGTCATCAGTCCCCATAAAAGATTCAATGCATTCATAATCATAATTTATACCTGGCTTTGTTCCTTTGTAATTCTCCCATGCTTCATCATTGTATTGAATATGGTCCAAAAGATCCCATTTAGCTTCTTCTTCCATGTGAGTGAATGATCCAGCACAAGAAGCATCCAATAGATCCTTATCATGAAGATAAAGCCTTGCATAAAAGTTATTGATAATAATATTGTTGGGGAGCTCATGAATGGGACATTTGAGCATTAGTAACTTCAATCTCCCCCAAGCTTGAGTTGTACTCTCTCCATCAAGAGGGCAAAAGTTGTATATTTGATTCCGATCTTTATGAATCTCACTAGGAGGATAAAACTTTGAATAAAAGAGAGGTACTATTTCCTCCCATTAAAGAGCTTGGCCATTCTTCAGTAGCTTATACCATTCTTCAGCTCTTCCTTTCAGTGATAATGAGAATAACTTCTTCTTAACTTGATCTGTTGTAATACCTGCACACTTAACCAACCCGCATAATTCATGTATAAAGAGCAAATGATCACCGAGATGGACAGTTCCATCCCCAACATAGTAGTTATCCATAACACGATCAATAATTCTTGTAGGTATTTTAAAAGCATCATTATCAGCAGGTGGTGGTTCATCTACTACCTTAGCAGTGGTAGTAGCATTACGAAATAAGAAACTCAGCAAATTATCCATAATGAAAATAAAGCAACTAACAGAAATAAACAATACTCACAGTAGAAGTTTCCTTTACCAGTTCCACTCTCCAATAGCGCTTCACTCCCCGGCAACGGTGCCAGAAAATAGTCTTGATGACCCACAAGTATAGGCGGTGTATCGCAGTACTTTCGGTAAGTAAGAGTGTCAAACCCAACGAGGAGCAGAAGGTGCTGGCTTGTGGTATGGATCAGGAATTCTCTGCAAATACTTAGCAAACGGATTTTTAGGGGTTTTTGATAATGCAAGTAAATAAAGTACGAGTAAATAAAAGACAATAAGAATAAATGTAGTGAGTGGCGCAATCCTTTATGCAGCAAAGGACAAGCCGGTTGTATTACTTAAGATGACCAAACCTTCTCGAGGACACATGGGAATATCATCAAGTGCTTTCGTTTCATATAGTTGATTAATCCTCTTTAGCTTGCTAAGTGTTGTGTGGGTGAACCTGTGCTAATGTACCAACCTTCCTAGGACTAATACATACTTGTAATTATACCCCTTGCAAACATCTGTAAGTACAAGAAAGTAATTAAGGTAGAAACCTAACCATAACTTTAAACTCTAAGACCCTTACATCCCTTGTGCAATGGTTTCCTAACGGGGGTTCATGTTTCTGTCACTCTGGCAACCCCTACGATTAGTAGCCAAATACACAATGCATTCCCCTAGGCCCATATAGGTGAAGTGTCATGTAGTCGACGTTCACATGACACCAATAGAAGAAGTACACCACAACTTAATTAACAAACTATTGAATCTTTCTCAACACAACACTACTAACAACATGACTTCTCCCATGTCTTCAAGAATAAAACGAACTACTCACAAGACATCATATGGATCATGATCAGAGATGGAGTAATGATGTATAATAATCTGAACATAAACAATAATTCAATGGTTCACTCAATAGCATCAACTACAAAGAGAAATCAACACCGGGAAAGTTTCCCCTAAGAACTATGCAAGATTCAACCCAATTGTTACAGCGAGATGGTGGTAGTGATGATGGTGCTGGTGGAGATGATGATGGTGATGATGATGATCCCGATGAAGTCTAGCTTGATGGTGGTGTTGATGGTGATGATCTCCCCTCTCCGAGAAGGAATTCCCCCGGCAGAATTCTGCATACCGGAGAGATCTTTCTCTCTCGGTGTCTTCTGCCCCGCACAGGCGGCGGAATCTTTCTATGATCGCTCCTCGAGTGTTAGCGGTTCGAGAGGGTAATATACGCTAGAGGGGAGAGCCAGGGGTGGACTAGGGCGGCCACACCACCTGGTGGCGCGGCCTAGGCTGGCCCGCGCCGGGGGGTGGTGTGGCCCCCCTATGGCCCATCTCCGCTTCCCCTTCTGGCTTTCTTCGTCTTCTGGAAAAATAGGATTTTCCATGTATTTTCCCAAATTTTCTGATCTTTGCGAATTTCGCCTCCAAACAACACCTTTTCCATTAGAATCCTGACTATAGTGGTCCATGCTCCAAAAGTCATCAACCATGCAAAAACAGATGAAATTACATAAGTATCATCTCTTAATATGAAATATATCAATGAATAATAGTAAATTATGATATAGAATAGTGATGCAAAATGGACGTATCACATAGTATGTTGTTTTGTGTTGTTTTAAATCGCTTATTGTGGCAAACTCGCAGGGGCGATACCAAGAAGATCCACCATCCGTCGGTGGCCAAAGTACCACCAACTGATGCCAAGGAGGGCGATGATCCCTCCAAGAAGAGGAAGGCGGTTACCGTCGAGGCACCAGGTGAAGGTGTGAAGAAGAAGAAGGAGGGCGACCCCATCGCCATAGTGAAGGAAGGCACGGGAGAGAGCGACTCTGTGGTCCCTCTTGGAGAAGAGGGGACCACTGGCGCGGAGCCAAGCTGTCAACACCCGGATTTTTAATCCTAGATGCCTGTTATGCCATACATCGCAATCTCAGGATTACCATTTTTGCGAGACATAACAGTTTGGATATCACAGTACATCATCCATTACAAACCATAATAAGGTCTTACACGAATAAAGGATCTCATGATCTAGTCTTAGTACAATCAAGTAGCGGAATAAATAATAAGCGTAGCGGTGGGGTCCATCTTCAGAGTCACAGGCAATGCTGACGGTGGAAGATAGTCCTAGTTATCATAGCCGTCCTGCTGCCCTTCATCTTGGTAGTCTCCTTCATAGTCTGGCCATAGGAATAGCCAGGGACAAAAGCCATGAGTACTCTTTAAGTACTCGCAAACTACCACTAACAGGTAAGATAGTTCTAGTAGGAATGCTAAACTCTAAGTTTATTTGTAAAGCTAAGTTTGAAACCTAAGCTGAGTTCAGAAACAAAGAAAGATAAAGTAAAGTTTGAAATCACCTAAGTGGGAACTTAAATCATCATAGTCACAACTCTGTTGTGGTCAAGTCAAGTCACAATTCATTTCATAAGTCATTTTGAAAATATCTCACAATGGAACAGTATGGCCACTCCAACTGTCCATAACCACGGACGCGGCTATTCGAATAGTTTGACACTCTGCAGAGGTGGTACACTTTCACCACAAGATTCAATACATCTGTCAGGGATAACCCTGAATCATCATACTTAGTATGCAGATAATCAAACATAACCTTTCCTTTAAACACCCTAGTATAAGCACCTCTCCTATGAGTATGGCCTCCCAACCATGACTATCTGTCATCTTGGGTACTGCATAGGTGGACAACATTGAGAGGTAGCCTCAGCTCAAACCTCTCCCGCGAGGGAACTAATACTAATGCATATAAACTTCTGGCTAAGCCTTACCTAATTCAGGTATTGTGGTTGTACGGTAAAATTGGAATGGTATCGCATCCGAACCCAACCATCAGTTTTGTAAAAAGGGCTAAGGCTCATGCGTCAACATTTTCATCATCATAAACCATTTGTGTTTCTCAACACATGTCAAAACATCTCAATAGAATGGCTCATCATTCCAAGGTTTTCACAAGTCATTTTCACCAAGTACTCCCATCTAAGTGACTCAAGTTTTGATTTAGCTCTAAGCTACTAAGTTAAGAGTGTTCACTAAAGTGCGATGCTAAGATCAATCTCATGCCATAGAATGACATCTAAATCTAACTAAATAGGTCCAGTTTTATACTTTTTATGCTACCATTAAACAAATAAAGGACTTTAGTAAATGGTTGGGTGAATCTTACTAGTGCATGGAAATTCTTCGGTGACAAATGAGTGCGATGCTCCAGAATCAAACAACACTTTTGCTAAAACTGAGTTGACAGAAAACATACTCAGCACTACATCTGGCGCTTCTTGGGCTTCTTCGGCGTTCATGTGGAAGAGGCGGCCGTTGCGGTTGTGAGGGTTCCCTGGGGCAAATATTCTTCCTAGTTGAACACGATGCTTCTGTTGAGCTGGGGCATTCACATTGGCAGTCGCGGCGGTCTCCTTGGGACACTCATTGGAGTAGTGACCCTTCACTCCACACTCGAAACAAGTAATCTGGGACTTGTCTTTTGCTGCCACGGGCACAACATTGCTTCCAGTTCTGGGTGCAGTGTTGTTGTTGCTCTTGGGAGGTGCACGGTTGAAATTGCTGGTGTTGCCGGGGTGGTTGTTGTTTCCTCCGGACTTCACATTGCCTCCGCTATGGTTGGGGTAGCTTGGGCGAGACATTGGGGGTCGGTTGTTCCTCGGTGCATATCCTACAGACGGGTTGGGACGGTACTTTTGGTGACTGTTGGATCCATCTTGGTGCATCATACGACGTTTGCGGTTGTCTTTTTCCTGGTTGATTTTCCCTTCCATCTGAATGACAGAGTCGACTAGTTCTTCGAGATCCTCGAAACAGATGTTGACGAGGACAATCTGCATCTCATCATGCAGTCCGTTCAGGAATCTCTCCTTCTTCTTGGCCTCCGTGTTGATCTCATCAGGTGCATACCTGGCTAGGGAAAAGAATCTATCACGATACTCCACTACAGTCATTCTGTCTTGTTTCAATTCTCTGAATTCATCCCTCATTCTGGTGATTAGTCCCTGCGACACGTGGGTGTGGCTTTACTTGATTTTGAAAGCTTCCCATGTCATCACTTGACCATGGTTCATCGTGCGGATGCTGTTCCACCATGCTCTTGCATCTCCTGCCAAATAGTGGGTGGCAAAGAGAACTTTCTCGTTGTCATCAACTCTGGGTACTTCTAAATTGTTCTCCATTGTCTGAAACTAGTCATCAGCATCTAGTGTGTTCTCCGAAGTGCTAAAGATTGGGGGATTGGTATTCTGGAAGTTTTTCAGCTTGGATCCTTGATGATCCTGATTTCCATGCCCTTGGTTGTTTTGGGCCATTTGTGCTATCTGCTGCAGAGTTGCCAGGTTGGCTTGGCACTCTGCTCTGCTTGCTTCACGGTCTGCAACTAGCATCCGCTTAATCTGCAGCATTGGGTCCTGCGATGAGCTCCTCCCTCCGGGGTTTCCACGAGTCATCTGAAGATTTGAGATAGATAAAGGGGTAAGAGGGAAAGTTCTAAGGTTCAAGGTTTTGATTTCAAAGCTAGAACTTTGAGTTTGACTCAGGTTTTGCAACTAACTTCATCTCATTCATTCAAGCAAAGCACACGATACAAACACACACGCACCACAACAACAAAGGAAAACAGATGGTTTAAAGAACCATTCTGTAAGCTACGATACAATGGGACCGATACTCCTCATGCTATGATAGTGCTCTAGTGCATCTACTCATCATCGATGAAGTCAGAGTCATCATCGTCGGTGTAGAAGTCCACAACATCCTCCTCCAGAAAGTCGTCATCATTGCTGAGGTAAGAGTCCATATCTCCTTGGATATCCTCACCTTCCTCTTCTTCTTCCTTTGCTGCATGCTGAGCTTCTTGCTCCTTGATGGTCTTCTTGAGTTCAGCCACCTTCTTGCGAAGACGGTCGATGGTGCGATCCTTCTTTGCGTGCTGACAGCGAAGAGACTGATGATCCTTGACTAGCAGTGAGAAAGTCTGGGCCTTCTGGGCGGCAATGGCAAGGTTGTGGTTGGCGAACTCCCTAGCATTGTCCAATTCCTTCTGTCGGTTGTACAGCAGGAAGTCAAGGTTCTCCACTTGACGCTTCAACTCAGGGTGACTTGGCATCTCCATTGGCATTCCCATGAAGTCACGCCTTGCATAGTGAAAAAAGCGGGTTCCTTGGATTTGGTTGACACTCAGGGCACACAGACGTGCGAGAGCTTCATGCATTGCCCTAGCTAATCCATCTAGCCAGTTGTTCTCCCTCACGGAGAACTGGATTCTCCCGGACGTTGGGGCTTCTATACTTCCTCGAAGATCAGCGGTGACTAGCCATTGTAAGTCTCCTCCTGGGGCTCCAGGAAGTGAGCTCCAAGGAATTCCGGATGTGGGCGTCCCAAGTATTCCGATAGTGCGTCAAGATCCCTCTCGAAGATCAGCTGACCTCCGTTGCCCAACTGGTAGAACTTGCTGAACCGAGTCTCCATCTATAAGAATTAAGGGTGAGGAATTTAGTGAAGTGATCATGTGTGTCAAATTTTATGTAATAATGTAAGAATTGGAGGAACATGAATTTTTTTGAGAGAAAGAATTCCCCAAGGGTAAGAGAGGAAATATTTTTCATAAATACTCACTTTGGTTTTGAAACTAAGTTTTTGTTCGGACGTCCATTCTAACTAGGGTCTCCTATGGTCAGGATGGCTCTGATACCAACTTGTCAACACCCGGATTTTTAATCCTAGATGCCTGTTATGCCATACATCGCAATCCCAGGATTACCATTTTTGCAAGACATAACAGATTGGATATCACAGTACATCATCCATTACAAACCATAATAAGGTCTTACATGAATAAAGGATCTCATGATCCAGTCTTAGTACAATCAAGTAGCTGAATAAATAATAAGCGTAGCGGTGGGGTCCATCTTCAGAGTCACAGGCAATGCTGACGATGGAAGATAGTCCTAGTTATCATAGCCGTCCTGCTGCCCTTCATCTTGGTAGTCTCCTTCATAGTATGGCCATAGGAATAGCCAGGGACAAAAGCCATGAGTACTCTTTAAGTACTCGCAAACTACCACTAACAGGTAAGATAGTACTAGTAGGAATGCTAAACTCTAAGTTTATTTGTAAAGCTAAGTTTAAAACCTAAGCTGAGTTCAGAAACAAAGAAAGATAAAGTAAAGTTTGAAATCACCTAAGTGGGAAGTTAAATCATCATAGTCACAACTCTGTTGTGGTCAAGTCAAGTCACAATTCATTTCATAAGTCATTTTGAAAATATCTCACAATGGAACAGTATGGCCACTCCAACTGTCCATAACCGCGGACGCGGCTATTCGAATAGTTTGACACTCTGCAGAGGTGGTACACTTTCACCACAAGATTCGATACATCTGTCAGGGATAACCCTGAATCATCATACTTAGTATGCAGATAATCAAACATAACCTTTCCTTTAAACACCCTAGTATAAGCACCTCTCCTATGAGTATGGCCTCCCAACCATGACCATCTGTCATCTTGGGCAATGCATAGGTGGACAACATTGAGAGGTAGCCTCAACTCAAACCTCTCCCGCGAGGGAACTAATACTAATGCATATAAACTTCCGGGTAAGCCTTACCCAATTCAGGTATTGTGGTTGTACGGTAAAATTGGACTGGTATCGCATCTGAAACCAACCATCAGTTTTGTAAAAAGGGCTAAGGCTCATGCCTCAAAATTTTCATCATCATAAACCATTTGTGTTTCTCAACACATGTCAAAACGTCTCAATAGAATGACTCATCATTCCAAGGTTTTCACAAGTCATTTTCACCAAGTACTCCCATCTAAGTGACTCAAGTTTTGATTTAGCTCTAAGCTACTAAGTTAAGAGTGTTCACTAAAGTGGGATGCTAATATCAATCTCATGCCATAGAATGACATCTAAATCTAACTAAATAGGTCCAGTTTTATACTTTTTATGCTACCTTTAAACAAATAAAGGACTTTAGTAAAGTAAAGAAGGTAAAGCTTGGAAATAAAACTTGGGGTAGGTAATAGTCAAAGTGGTATAACCAAAGCATGCCTAATGCATCTTGCTTAGGTTATCTAGCTTGCAAGGGTTAGCTTGCATCGTTAATGATGGCTTGCCTTGGTTGGTGAAGTGGTTGAAGTTTTCTTCCTCCTCCTCTTGGTAGAACTCCTCCTCTCCTCGAAAGCTTGCTCGGTACTATCGTCTATAAATACATACGGGATACAGAATCACCAAACAAAGCTTAACTAGTCTACTTAGTACACTAAGGCACACATTTGATGATCTAGTATCATCACTAACATCACAAGGTTTAATGAACTAGTTTCGTTTATTTTATTTGAGAAAAGTAATTTCTACTCATTGAAGTTAACTAATATTTAATATTCTCCAATTAAAATATGGGATAATATGGACACATGTCATCACCACATATTCTAACATATGAGAATGTGTTTTAAATGTTGGATCACATTTTAATAAGTTTAAGTTGAATATTTAATGATTTAAAGTGACTAGAAATGCCTATATAGCATTATTTTGGTACTAGTCCAAAGTCACTGCATGCAAACCTTAATATTATTACATATTCAGATATGTATGGTTAAATGTGATATTTGAGAGTTGGAATCAACTCAAAAGCTATTATGGTTGATTTTAGAAAAATGTTTGAATGTGCAAAAGCTTATGTCTTGTTATTTTTACTAGGAGAGATATCTAACTCTAAATGATTTAATTCCAACGGGCTTGGATAGAGATTTTCAGTATCTTTTCAACAACATTGGAATCACTCCATTTGGATTTGTAAAACTCTTTGAATTAATTTTTGAACTAAAGGACAAAACTAAGTCTAAGTTTAAAAAGAAAAATCCTAATTTGAATCAAACGGATCAGCGCGGGAAACTAGTGGGCCGGCCCAGTAACGCTCAGCGGCGCAAAGGGCGGCTAACAGGCTGGTCCCGCATGTCAGCGGCACATAAAACCCGAAGCGGTACGGGACGATCTGGGCCACACGATTAGAACACAGATCGACGGTTCACGGTCGTCGTCGACGACGGACTGGTCGCCGACGAGACCGAACCCTAAACGGCTGGTGGGGGTCTACTGGGGACGTACCAGGGCTCCAGCTAGTGCGGCGAGGTGGGAAAACGAACTGGTGGACGACAACGAGCTCAGGCGAAGTCGCGGCAGGGGCTAAGGTGGACGAAATCGATGGGGACTTCTCCTCCTCTGCAGCGGCTACCTCCGGTGGAATTCCGGCGAACGGCGGCTCGAGCGGCTCCGGCGAGAGAGGGGAAATGGTTAGTGGAGAGAGGGAGTGGAATGGTGTGAAGAGATGGTGCTGGGGTGGCCTCCTTAGATAGGCTCGACGAGGGGGCCAACGGGTGTGGGCTGGCGTCTCGGGCGAGGGCGGTATAGTGGGCTACCGACGTGGGCGAGGTAGGCAGACAGTGGGAGGTCTGCTGGCAGTCAGCTATGGTGCAATGGCGTGGCTAGGAGCGGTGGCATGTGGTCGGGGGCTTCACGCGCTCTAGGAGACAGAGGCGGTGCTCGACGGTGATCATGGTGACTGTGGGTCGCGCGGCGGCGCACGACCGTGTCTGGTGGGTTGCTGGGTTCAAGGCAGAGCTGCGTGCACGATTTGGTGTCGGGGCTTGGTCAAGTGGCTGGGGTTGATCAAGGCGTGGACCGTGGGCGGCGGTGAGGTCACGCCTCACTCCCTATAGCGGCGGAGAAGGGCTGGTGGTCGCCTGTGGCTGGTGCACGCTTGGCCGGCGAGCATGGTGTCGGGGCGGCATGGCACTGGTGCCAGGGGCTAGAGATAGGGTTGGTTTTGGTCTGGTTGGACTTGGGAGAGACCAGGGTAATCAATGCACACCAATTGGCTCGACAAGATTAGCTCCAAAACAGTAATAGTTAGGCCATAATGATTCTGCTTACAAGGTGTTCGATCAAATGGCCGCATGAACAAAATATTTGAATTTGAGCTGGTTTTTGGTGGAGTGATGTATCTTATGCTTAAGCATCTAGGTTTGCTTGGGATTTTAAAATGGAGTTCATTTGAGTGGTTTTTGAATTAGTGTGATCTTGATACATACACTAGATTCAATTTTCAAATGTCATTTAAAATTAGAGTTTGAATGTTTTTGGAAGATCACAAAGTGGGCCTTGGCACATCACTACTTGTACTAGCAAGGGGTGCAAAGAACCACAATTGTCTCTGTTGGCATTTGAGTCCTAGGAACACCCAAAGTGTCCTAGTGAGTTAAAATGGCACAAATGACCATTTCTTTATTTTATTCCTTTTGATTTCTTTTTCTTTGGGATTTGTTTGGGAATGATCTAGATGATTTTTAATTCACCTTAGAATCATTTTAGAACCAATGGATCACTCAAACATGGCAATTCAAAACAACTCCTAATTTAAATGCACACACATATGAATGCTTACTTATTTTAAATGGAAAAGTTTTTGTTAACCCTAAATTGGGTAGATTTGATCTTGATTCACTTTGGATTAAGTTTTGAGATGTTACACAAGCGGGGGTGGACCTCCCTTTAGAGGCGCCAGTACCAACGACCGGTGCAGCAGGGCGACGCCCAACATTCCCACACTTCATGGCGAGGGCCTTTGCCACAACGGCTGGAACTCAGTCGCTGCAGGTTCTTGAGATCATTGATAGTGACATTGGGCAGCGTCACGAGCGAACGTCGTTCCTGGTGCCCTCAGGGGATGACGTTGAGCTTCACCGCATGCTTGGTGCTGCAATCCAAGTATGTCCAGTCCCTGAGGGTCTAGTCACTGCATTTCAGTGGCTAGACACTCAAAATTTTGATTATCTAGTCCTCGAGGGTCTAGTCGCTGAATTTCAGCGGCTAGACACTCAAACTTTGATTGTCTAGTCCCCGAGGGTCTAGTCGCTGAATTTCAGCGGCTAGACACTCAAAAACTTTGATTGTCCCTATTCTGACTTGAATTTTGTGCGCAGGGTTTGCAGGCCAAGTTGACTCAACGGTTGTCTTCAGCGGAGCGACTAGAGCATGATCTACAAGTTGCCCAGGAGGCCAATCAGCGACTCCATGTGACTGCAGGTTAGTCGCTTATCTTGTAAGGTTTGAAATACTTGTGATTGTGCTACTTTCCTATTGTGATCTTCTTTGTGATAGATGAGAACGTCATCGTGATTGTCAAGGCCCATGAGGGACATGTTCCAATCTCTGACCTAGATGTTGCCAAGGCTTCAACGTCTACGGCAGAGGAGCGGGCTAGCTCATTGGTGAAGGAGCTAGAGAAGGCGAAGGTTGTGGCGACCATTGTGGAGGAGCATGCCAGCTCGTTGTAGAAGGAGCTAGAGTCGGGGAAGGCTACGGTGACTTCCTCTAAAGAGAGGACCAAGGTCGTGGTTGTCGCGGTGGAGGAGGAGTGGAAGGCATCCGACTCGGTCATTGTCGGGTTGCAGGGGAAGCTCTCGGCTCTTGAAAAGTTTGTCACGGACAACTACCGCAAGCTTCTTGGTGAGTCTTCTATCTTTTTCCTTGGTCTTTGTTTTGCTAGTGGCGAGTCCCCAAGTGGGCAAGTCCTCGAGTGAGCAAGTCCCCGAGCGGGTGAGTCCCCGAGCGGGTGAATCCCCGAGGTGTTCTTCCGCGTAAATTTGATTTTCTGACATTGTAGCAATTATAGGTCAAGGGGATCCGGTGGTGCCGACATTTGATGCCGAGCAGTGCGTGACGGCGGTGGTGAACGCGGCGACCGCGTCGACAATGTGTGTCCAGGCCGTCCTCCAGGGCGTTTCTCCCACCGAAGTGATTCCGGGAGGGTTGATGGAGGTGTGGCGGTACGTCGAGGAGGCGCCCGCGGTTGTCGAGTGGATGGCGCGATCATTGTTCTGCCGTGGAGCCATGACATCGCTGAGCCTTGGATTCACGCACTTCCCCGACGACTGGTACGGTGGAGATTGCGGAGGTTCTTAGGCTGACTGCCAAGGCTGCTCCATTCGTGGAGCGTGTGTTGGCGATGGGCGACTTGCTGCCATACTAGGAGATGCTGGTGGTCCTGAACGACCACAAGCTGAAGCATCACGACCTGAAGTCGGAGCAGCCATTTCGGTTGTCACTCGTGAAGCAGTTGACGACCTATCTGGCGAATCCTTGGAATCCATTCATCCGGGTCAAGGGTGATGGCGGTACCTCCTTGTCCTAGCCTGCAGAATGAAGAATTGCCTTGATGCATAAGTTTGCGTGGCGACTGTCCCTTTGTAATATATTTTGTATCTAAACAATGTATTTTTTCCATTTGTAACATATGTCAATCGACTCGCGTTTAACTTTGTGGTTTTGTTTGGGTTTTGGGTTGTGCGAGTCCCCGAGCGTGTCCACCCTTTTGTGGGGTTGACCTAGCATATATGTATGTTGGTTTGTATTAGGTTGTTAGATTAACCGATGTCGACTCGCCGTGGCTCGTGGAACTAGTCGCTTGGCGACCCCAAGGGGTGCTCTATAATTGGTGTTTTCCGTAAATGCGAACAGAGTCAGTTAGGCGAGTCCCCGAGCGTGGTACTTAATCACTCGAGTCGCATACCCATGGTAGGTGAGGACGTAGTACGTTGTTTGTAACGTGTCTCTCCTCCTGACTTGAAAAGTTAGTTGCGTGGCAAGTCTAGGGACTGCTCTCATACTTGGTGTGTTCCCGAGCTGTGTTGGGGTCGTTTTGGACGAGTCCCCGAGCGTGGTACTGTACCGTTCGAGTCGCTTTGCACGAGGGTGAGGAGGACAGGGCGCTGTGGGAAGTAGAGGAAGTAGTCTTGGATCGGAAACCCAGTCGAGCGGGGCGACTCTGATGGTGGCTCTGGGTTGGTGTTTTCGTGGAAAGGTCAAGGCCCAAATATTCCCAGTGCCCTTGACCCGCACTAGTTAGCCACGCCAGTCGCTCGACCAAAGGTTGACTACCGTGAATAGCGTATTGTTGTACATACGAGTGCGATTGGCACAAGGAAGGGCGAGTAGACACAATTTGTGCGAACCAGGTTTTTATTTCATCATGTGGCAGCTGAGTAGAAGTTTTAGTTCTATGTATAAAACTTCCGTAGGAGATTTACATTCCATGGCCGCTCGATGTCGAGCTGGTCATCACCTCATATGTCGATGAGGTAGTACGCGTCATCACCGAGGACTCGCCCTATGGCGAATGGCCCCTCGAGTGGGGGAGAGAGCTTGTGCATGCCCTTCTTGTCTTGGATGAGTCGCAGGACCAGGTCGCCTTCCTGGAAGATGCGAGTCCGAACTCGTGGTTGTGATAGCGCCGGAGTCCTTGCTGGTAGATGGCGGTGCGGGAACAGGCTAGGTTTCAGGCTTCATCGAGTAGGTCGACCCCATTTTGACGGGCGACCTCGTTGTCTTCTTCCGCATAGTGGACGACTCGGGGCGAGTCGTGCTCTAGGTCGGTCGGTGTCACAGCTTCGACATCGTACACCATGAAGAAGGGGGTGAACCATGTAGATCAGTTGATGGAGGTGCGGATGCCCCATAGCACGGAGGGGAGATCTTTGACCCAGCATCTAGGGGTCCACTCGAGAGGGACTTGCGATCTTGGCTTGAGGCCGTGGAGGATGCTTTGGTTAGCATGCTCTGCTTGGCCGTTTGATTCTGGGTGGGAGACTGAGGCAAGGTCGAGTCGAATGTCATGCTCCTCACAGAAGTCAGCCATGGCGCCCTTGGCAAAGTTGGTGCCGTTGTCCGTGATAATGCTGTGCGGGTATCCGTACCAATAGATTAGCTCATGGAGGAACTTGGTGGCAGTCTTGCCGTTGCATTTCCTGATCGTCTTTGCCTCAACCCACTTGGTGAACTTATCGACGGTGACCAGGAGGTGGGTGTATCCGGACGAAGCTTTTTTGAACCGTCCCACCATGTCAATGCCCCATACGGCAAGGACTCCGTCCCACAGGTGATGAGGATGGTCTTGAGAGCCGAACCAAGAATGTGCGTCTGGTTGGTGTACTTATAGCACCCAACTCACCGTTGGACGATGTCGGTGGCGTCGGCATGTGCGGTGAGCCAGTAGAAGCAGTGGCGCATGACCTTGGCTACTAGCGACCGGGCACCGACATGGTGGCTGCAGTCACCGGTGTGGATGTCCTGTAGGATCTTGTGTCCTTCTTTGGTTGCACATAGCGTTGGAACACGACAGCCACGCTGCGCTTATGGAGTTCGCCATTGATGATGACGAAGGATTTGCAGCGCCGCATGATCATCCGTGCATCGGTCTCGTCGTTGGGCAGGATCTTGTGCTCGAGGTAGGTAACATAGGGCACAGACCAGTCGCTGGGCTCCGTGATCATGGTGACTAGAGCGGGCTCGGGCTACAACGATATCCCGATGTCAATATCCTTCGGGGGGAGACCGATGGCTTGTCGATACTGTCCCGAGGTGGTGTTTGGCGAGCCGACCCGATGCACAAGAGTGCATCGGCCTCCTCGTTCTTGCACTAGTCGATCCAGTCGACGGAATATCCAGCGAAGTAGCCCCCAGCTGGTCCACCGCTTGGCGGTATGCTATCATGGTGGGGGACACGGCGTCGCAGGTGCCGGCGACTTGTGCAACGACGAGGTAGGATTCTCCATAGCACCTTAAGCGATTGATGTTCATCTTCTTGGCAGCTCACATGCCGTGGAGGAGGGCCTCGTACTAAGCCATGTTGTTGGTGCAGGGCGTGAAGTCGAGTTGTAGCACGTATCAGAGCTTGTTACCTTTAGGGGAGGTGTGTACGGTCCCAACCCCAGCGCCGTCCGCCTTCTTGGAGCCGTCAAAGTGGAGCAACTAATAGTGGAGATAGGGTAGCTTCTCTGGCGGCTGCACCTCTTCCTAGTCGGTAAGAAAATCTTCCAGGGCTTGTGACTTAATTGCTTTGCGCGGGTCATATTTGATGTTGTGGACGCCGATTTTGACAGCCCACTTGGCGACTCGCCCAGTCGTGTCACGGTTGTGGATGATGTCCTGCTGCAGGGCGGGGGAGACGACCGTGATGGGGTGCTCCTAGAAGTAGTGTGGGAGCCTTGTTTGGGCTCGGAAGACTGCGTAGACCAGCTTCTGGTACTATGGGTAGCGTTGCCTTTACTCGGTGAGGACCTCACTGATGTAGTAGATGGGGCGCTACACGGGGCGCTCCTTTCCCTCTTCAGTTTGCTCGACCGCCATTACAGTGCTGCCGACTCGACTAGAGGACGCGACGTAGACGAGAATTGGCTCCTTGTCCATGGGGGTAGCGAGTACCGGTGCCGCGAGTAGCACCTCCTTCAGAGCTTTGAGCGTGTTTTCTGCCTCGTCGTCCCACGTGAATGTGGGGTCCGCATCAATTGGTAGAGAGGCATTGCCTTCTCACCGAGACGGGGGATGAAGCGACTAAGAGCCGTGACTCCTCCGACTAGCTTCTAAATGTCGCGCAGGCACTCAGGCTTTCATAGTCTCGCGATGGTGTCGATCTTGGTGGGGTTTGCCTCGATGCCTCATTAGGAAACCACGTACACTAGGAGATGTCCGGTGGGCATGTCGAAAGTGCATTTCCCCATGTTGAGCTTGATCTTGTACTTCTACGGATTGGCGAAAGTTTCGGCCAGGTCGGCGAGTAGGTCGCTCTGGCGAGTAGCCTTCACCACCACGTCGTTGATGTAGACGTGGATGTTGCGGCCAATTTGGATCGCGAGACACTCCTGCATGCACCGTCGGTAGGTCGCGCCGGTGTTCTTGAGGCCGAACGTCATTGCGGTGTAGCAGAAGGCACTGAACAGAGTGATGAATGCCGTTTTTTCCTTGTCCTCAACCGCCATCTTGATATGGTTGTAGCTGGAATACACGTCGAGGAAGCACAACGACTCCGACCCCGCGGTCGAGTCGATGATCTAGTCGATGCATGGGAGGACGAACTCCTCCTCCGCGAAGGCATTGTTAAGGTTGGTTGATACCTTCGATATGGATTACGGATGTAGTATAGCTTCTTTTTCCCTAGTAGACCTAGGTTTATCGAATCCTCGGGAAGCATATGTGTAGTGAAGTTACTTTAATGGACCTTCAGGAGTTTTTGAATTCCTTTTGTGTTTTTACCAGACCAAGAGTTTGCGTCCTTTTGTTGTTGTCGATGATGGAGAGAGAGGGCCTAGGGCGTTCGGTTTCACCTATAGCTGTGCAAAACCTCTGATGGGAATAAAAGATAAAGATAAAGTATGCATGTAATTATTAGAGCAAGATAAATTATATGTGGGCAGTGCATCCATAATTTCTATTACCTCTACAACCGCTTATAGCAATAACCTACTAGTCTCATCTATAGAATAAAGAGTACTAATGATATGCATAATGACGTCACCGTTAATCCCAAGTAAATCCCTCACATACAACCGTACTACCCGTTCTGTCACTGGGGTTCCCAACCTGTAGATTAGTCATTACTCATACTCCCTATACCTGGCTCAAGCCTCGGGGTCTTGGGGTACCTGACAAGTCCTTAGATTGAGGAAAGAGAGGATACAATAATCATCATGTCATACAAACTAATACATGATCCCATCTATGATAAATAACATGCACAAAAGCTACATGGCTAGGCCGATGCCCTTAGCCCAAGGAGTCACACATAGAGATGAGATCAACAATCACAAATATTGTAATGGAAATCATGAGATTGATAGCAAATAGTCTTACAATGTCGCCAATCGAAGATGAGATCTATTATTACAAGTGGTGGAATATGGCTATGGTGGTCGAGAAGGGCTTTGGAGATTAGATCTAAGTCTATTCTTCTGGTGGCTCTTCGGTCTGGTGGATGGAGATCTGGAGGCGGCTGATGATCTGGGACAGGGACTCGAGGGGTGGCCTTTTTTCTCGTCGCCCGAGGCTTCTTTATATAGGGGTCCCTTCACGAAAGTTGTTCTGTTTGACCTAGTGGTGTCGATGGCAACTATACGACCGGAACTATACGGCTAGAATTTTGTTCTGTTCATATAGTTGGTCGTTAAAGCTTCTGCCTCCGACTCACGACTCCTGGTTTCTTCTGGTTGTTGGAAATCTCGTATCTTTGACTTTAATGTAGTGATTTCCATCATCAAACATCATTATCTGCGTAGGAATAAAATAGAAAGAAAGGATTACACACCCCTTTGATTATTAGGCATTAGTGGCAGGGTTAGAGGGGTATTTCATCAAAAATATGAATAATATCCAGTTTAAATGTGGACATAGATGGCTATATTTCAGAGCGACCAACCTCCCCAAGCTTAAACTTGATCATCCTCGAGCAAGAAAACCAAAATCAAAAAGGAACTCAGCATTTAAACTGAAATAATGAGATGATGATCTTACTCATGATTGGTAGTGTCATGTTTCCTGCACTTCATAAATCTGAAAAACTTCAGCATAGATAGAGTAATGTCAAGCATATCATACGGGTTTTATGCATCCTTCTAGCGCAGAAAAATTATTGTTAACATGGATAATTCAAAGGAGTAAACTTTATTCCATGTCATGTAATCAACTCATGGCTTGCCTTTGAACAATAAAGTATAATCATGTAAATTGAGAGTGTGAGAGTTGTCATGAAAAGCATATACACTAGAGTATCTCAATTCTCCCACATCAATAAATCAAGAACTTTCAAGCACTACTTTTCTATTCATTGTCCTTCAAGAATTTTAGTTCTCGAGTAATTGAGAGCATGCCAAAAAAAATTAGTTTATCGGGTTGTGATGGACACTCGTGGCATCACTAAGGTTTTTGTTCCTTTTGCATAATGATTACTCATAACAGCCAGAGGAGTGATTCCATCATGAACACAGCTACCTGAGAGTGCCAAGAATCTTACCCACTATAGCATTGCTGCTACATGTGTTTAATCAACTCATAGCCAAAATCTAGGAGTTTCCTGCATGAAGATCGTTCGTAGGCCAGCGGAGTTGTTGGCATCCCATGAAGTTTGACACGCATAAAGCTATATCATTCTTATGATTAACAAGTCAAACTTAGGCATGCTCACCAAAACCGCTAAACATTAATTCAATCGAACAAATCATTTTAAAGAGAGCTATCAAGTCAATCAACATTTTCAGTTGTGTTGAGTGTCTCTAGAAATAAGCCTTCAAGACAAAACACTACAACACCCAAGCCTTCAATTGTGAGACTTTTTCTTATTACAATTGTTTAGCAAATTTTTAGGCAAGACTTGGTTAACTACGAGAGCTCGAACAAAATGTACCCAACTAAATACCCATGCAAACAAAATTTTACTCCAATACAAAGACTCACTCCACCAATATAATATCTCAACATTTTTTACTAACTAGCATGGGTTTCTCATACTTCAAAAGTGGGGAGTTATAAGGCATACCTCTCATGTTTGATTCCACTTCTCTCTTACTTTTTTTATTTGTTTCTTGGAAACTTGAAGTTGATCACTCTCCTGCAAATACACGAGAACCTCGAGGGAGAAAGAAAAGAAAGAGGGAAACAAAGAAAAATGGAGATTTTTTGTTGTTGTTTTTAAGGGAGGGAATTTAAAGAATAGAAAATTGGCGGCAAAGCTTGGCTGGAAAATCTCGAAAGCAAATAGAAATAACTAAAGAGAAAGTTTTAGGGAAACCAACACGAGTGCTTATAAACTCGAATTAAAAATATAACCTCGAAATAAATAAAATCAAATGAACGCCAAATAAAGATACATGAGGAAACTTCCCCAAGCTTAGGATTTTGCAAGCCCTTCAAATCATTGTGGTGGCGAGAAAAAGTCATTACTCCAGTTTGAAAATTGAGTTGATAAATTACTAGTTGTTCCTCGGAGGTTTAAATAGAGGCTATGCATCCTCTCCACAGTCCCTCCAAGTTATTGGAAATCTTGGTATGTGGCGAATTGGGTTTGTGGCTGCTTCTATTGATAAGGAACTTCTTGCTCCTCTTCTTGGTCCTCATCCTCTTCCAGAATCTCCTCCTCGGGTTGGTGTTGCTCAACCTGCAAGTCATATAGCAAATGCCCTTCCTCGATAGAGAAAAGACCATTAGGCATAGGAGCGGGGTAAAGACGCCCAGCTCCAGCAATATGCAAGTAATAAACACCACCTCTCCTAGTGAGCATTATACAAGTCTTTAAAGTAGAGAAACTAACACGTCGCTCACCTAGCACAGGTTGCAACTCACCTAGGTCGATCCCTAGGGCATTGGCAAGCACGGTGATGACACCTCCACCTATGATTGGTCCTTGGCTTTGGGAGGATTGGTGCTCCAGGTAGCACACAAGGATTGCGCCCAAGTTGAGTGACAATTCGTAGTTGGTGTAAGCAGCTTTTGCGAGGACTAAGATGTCCTCCTCATTGAGTCTTGTGAACTCATTTTTTTGCAGGATGTTTAATATTCTTCCCCTTACTTACTCTAGTAGTGAAACTCATTCCATTATAATATTATGTAGGGGAAGGATCTAAGACAATAAAGGATGTGCGTAAGGCATTAACATCATTGTTTGGGAAATTAAAACATGCGCACCATTCATCTAGTATTAAAGTGTAATTGTTGTTCACAAGTCGGAAAGAAATCGTGTCCTCTCCTTGCCATAGTTTAACGGTGCTTTGCAAAGAACATAAAAATTCAATAGTTAACCAGCAATAAGTAGGCACATCATTGTACATAAAGTTTTGCCGACCAGCTCTACTGCAAAGTAAACTGAAGTCATCAGAAATACCGAGTTATTTCAATATAATGGGACAAGCCTACTTGGTTGCCTTCACTTCTCGGTTCTTGATCCTATCGAAGCGATCACGTTGGGGCTCATTCCTGAACCGTATCCCCATGTGTTCTTGAGTGATAGCCCAAGAAGCGTTAGCGGCGGTCCGAGAACGAGTTTGGCTCCATGTGTTCATCATCTAAAACAATAAAGAAAGACAAACATAAAACTTTTTGATCTAACAATAATAAGTATAACATATTCCTCATAATAGCACACTAAAGAATCCCCTCAAAATAATAATCTAGGCAAGAGAATCATGGCAATCAGTTCATAGTAGGTCTCACCCTAGATTGATAATGACAATAGATTGAAGATGAATTTGCAAAAAGTAATTGGAGCATCAGAAGACAAACATACCGTAGATCACTTGTGTGCGAGGAAATCAAACGAAATTGAGTAGAGATGGAGATCTCTTGAAGTTTTGAGAGAGTTTTGGGGTTGGAGGTACCTTCCGTGGTGTTTTTGTGGTCGGACGCAACTATACGGGTAGAACTATACGGCCGGAACATTGTGTTCCCGCCATATAGTTTGCCTTATGTCAAAATTTTAGGGTTTCCACCTGGCGGCGTAGCTATACGGCCGGAACTATATGGCCAAAACAATATGTTCCTGTCGTATAGTTGGTCGTTAAACTGTCTATACCTGGAAAATAATTTGTACGAAAGCATCTATATCTATACGACCGGAGCTATACAGCCAAATTTTTTATTCCCGCCGTAAAGTTGTCGTTAAACCTTCAGTGCATATGAAAGAAAAATTGTCAATGGCAAAAATATCTATACGACCAGAACTATACGGCCGGAATTTTCATTCCCATCTTATAGTTGGTCGTTAAACCTTCTGTATGCATCAAAAAATTCTGTTTCTTCAAAAATTATTTCTTATCATGTAACTTAGTGAAATACCTTGTTGTTGACAAAGAAATGACAATTAATATTGTCGACCAACAACAACATGTATAAAGCAGGATTTTTAGTACTACCGAACTTATTCTCCTCAATTGGAGTTTTCTAGCACTCTTTATTAAACATAAACTTAGACTAAAACTTAAAAACTTAACTCAAACCTTTATTTCACATGGGTTGCCTCCCATGAAGCGCTCTTTTATGGTCAATAGCTTGACCTCAATATTTCCCACTTAGGCTAGATGAGTGGAACACCCACTCCAAAATAGTTGGCCTTCAAAGTGATGGCCTCCTTTTCATCATGCTTGGCTTTGTTCTTCTTAGGGAAATGAATAACAAAAGGATCCCGCGAAGGCAATTGAAGCTTCGCGTTCCCTTCATGTAGATTAATCAAAGCCTTAATAGTTCTTAATAAAGGACGGCCTAATATAATAGGAGTAGTAGCATCTTCAGGCATGTCAACAATAACAAAATCAATAAGAGAAGGACAACCTTTAATGTATACTGAAGTATTCTCCTTAATTCCTATAGATTGTTTGTAGGTAGAATCTGCTAGATGCAATTTTAACTCGGTGATCTCAAAAGAGCCAAGATTTAACTTATTAAAAAGACTTTTTGGATTTGTTGAGACGCTTGCACCTAGATCACAAAGTGCAGCTATCTCATTGGTCCCAATTTTAATCTTAATAGTAGGCTCAAATATATTATCAAGCTTCACCAGTATTTTTTCAGCAATTTGTTTATATTCTTCCTCAAGCTCACGTACCTTTATTGCTACCTAATTAACAAAGTGTTGGTACATAGCTTCCTCGTTTCCTTCACTTACCGGAATCTTAACGTTGACCCTTTTCACAAGATCTTCAACGGTGTAACTTGGTGAAGGAGCATTACTATAATCAAGTTCTTCAGGATCCTCCCTTTGGATTCTCATCATCTTGAGGTCTTCAACAGGATTGGGCTCAGTTTTACCTGCAAATTTAGCTAGAATGAGAGTTTGACTCTCGGTTATCTTACCTAGCTGTGCCTCAACAATCCTCGTTCTTTCTTGGAGGGCCTACAAATCATTCCTCAAACTTACAACTTGGTTAGATAATTTACCAAGCATAGCATCATGGTTCTCCATTATTTTAACAAGAACATTGTTTTGTTCATTTTGTGAGTCTATAAAAGACTTAAGTGTTTCTTGGAGACTACCATTACTAGTTCCCATATTATTATTAGAGTTACCTACAGGATTAGAATAGTGTTTCTGAAAGTTAGGATTATAATTCTTCTTCCAAGCAGGGTTATAATCATTATGAGCTATGAAGTCTATTTCTTCAATATTTGTTTCTGGGATAGCTCTTACCTGGGTTTCCTTACCTTTTACGGCTAATATGAGCTCATCCAACTTAGCATTGAGTTCTTCATTTTCTTGTGGTGAGACAGAGTTCACCTTCTTCGTGTTTGATCTATCCACATGCCATTGGGCATGGTTGTCTTGCATATTGTCTAGCAGCTGCTTTGCTTCGGTAATATATTTACCCATAATTGTTCCTCCAGCTGCGGTATCAAGCATAGACCTATACATAGGGTTAAGAGCATTATAAAATAGATGGAGAATTAACCAGTCTTCCATCCCATGACTAGGACAGTTTGTCATGCATTCTTTCATCCTCTCCCATGCAAGCGCTAGTGGCTCACGCTCTTCCTGTCTAAAACTAGTAATATTAGATCTAAGTTGCATAGTCTTTGCAGGTGGGATATTTTAGTCATAAATAAAGAAGTGCATTCCACCCATGATGTAATAGTATTTCTAGGCAAAGATAACAACCATTCTTTTGCTCTTCCCCTAAGAGAGAAAGGAAATAAACGCAATTTGATCGCATCAGGGTCAATGTCTTTTATGGGCATCATATCACATATTTTAGTGAAAGTATTCAAGTGCATACCTGCGTCTTCAACAACAGAGCCTCCAAATTGATTCCGTTGAACCAAACTTAAATAATGGGGCTTAATTCCATAGTCATCAGTAGCAATTGCTGGCTGTGTAATAGGAGTACCCAAATAATCATTGTTGGGAGTACCAAACTCCCCAAGCTTCTTTTCAGCCATATTTCCTATGTTTCTGGGTTTTCTTAAACAGAGACTTATAATAGTAAAAGCAAGAATTTAAAGACTAACTAATTTTTTGGTTTTTCAAATAAAGACTGAAAGCAAACTAACAAATTTAAAAACAAGAATTAAAACTAGCAAGGTTCCTACTAACCTCACTAGGGTAGCTATTGCTTCCCCGACAATGGTGCTAGAAAAAGGGTTGATACATTCGATCCGGATTACGGATGTAGTATAGCTTCTTTTACCCTAGTAGACCTAGGTTTATCGAATCCTCGGGAAGAAGATGTGTAGAGAAGTTACTTTAACAAACCTTCAGGAGTTTTACAATCCCTTTTGTGTTTTTACCAGATCAAGAGATTGTGTCTTTTTGTCGTTGTCGATGATGAAGAGAGAGGGCCTAGGGCGTTCAGTTTCACCTGTAGCTAGGAATAAAAGACAAAGATAAAGTATGCATGTAATTGTTAGAGAAAGATAAATTATATGTGGGCAGTCCATCCATAATTGCTATTGCCTCCGCAACTGCTTATAGCAATAACCTACTAGTCTCATCCATAGAAGAAAGAGAACTAATGATATGCATAGTGACGTCACCGTTAATCCCAAGTAAATCCCTCACATACAGCCGTACTACCCCTTTTGTCACCGAGGTTCCCAACCTGCAGATTAGTCATTACTCATACTCCCTATAACTAGCTGAATCCTCGGGGTCTTGGGTACCTGACAAGTCATTGGATTGAGGCAAGAGAGGATACAATAATCATCATGTCATACAAACTAATTCATGAACCCATCTATGATAAATAACATGCACAAAAGCTACATGGCTAGGCCGAAGCCCTTAGCCCAAAGAGAGTTACTCACACATAGAGATGAGATCAACGATCATAAACATTGCAATGGAAATCATGAGACTGATAGCAAATAGTCTTACAATGTCACTGATTGAAGATGAGATCTACTATTACAAGTGGTGGAATATGGCTATGGTGGAGAAGGGATTTGGAGATTAGATCTAAGTCTATTCTTCTGGTGGCTCTTCGGTGTGGTGGATGGAGATCTAGAGGCGGCTAATGATCTGGGGCAGGGACTCGAGAGGCGGCCTTTTTTCTTGTCGCCCGAGGCTTCTTCATATAGGGTCCCTTCATGAAAGTTGTTCTGTTTGACCTAGCGGTGTTGAGGGAAACTATACGACCGGAACTATACGGCCGGAACTTTGTTCCGATCGTATAGTTGGTCGTTAAAGCTTCTGCCTCCAACTCACGACTCCTGGTTTCTTCTGGTTGTTGGAAATCTTGTATCTTTGACTTTAATGTAGTGATTCCCATCATCAAACTTCATTATCTGCGCAGGAAAAAAATAGAAAGAAAGGATTGCATACCTCTTTGATTATTAGGCATTAGTGACAGGGTTTAGAGAGATATTTCATAAAAAATATGAATAATATCTAGTTTAAATGTGGACATAGATGGCTATATTTCAGAGCCATCATTGGTGTAGTCGATGCACATTCTCCAAGTGTTGTTCTTCTTCAGAACCAGGACTGGGTTTGCCAGCCACTTGGAGTACTTGATTGGCTGGATGAAGCATGCAGCGAGTAGGCACTGTACTTCTTCAATGATTGCTCGGCGACGCTCTTCCTTGAAGGGCCACAACAACTACTTTACAGGTCGCGCTTTGGGTTCGGCATTGAGTTTGTGCTCGGCAAGTTCCGTCAGGACAATAGGCATGTCATATGGTTTCCATGCGAAGATGTCGCGATTCTCACGTAGGAACTCGATGAGCATGCTTTCCTATGCGGGGCTCATGTTGGTCCCGATGGTGACCTTCTGGCTTGAGTCACCGGGACGAGCTCGACGGTGCGGGTGTGCGTGGAAGCCTCGAATGCTGTTGACCTGGAATTCTCTGTGTTGGGTTTCTTTAGGATCCTATGGTCATCCTTGTCGATGCCACTCGCATATTTGGTGAGCTCATTGGCGTGGTTTGTTTCCTCAGCGATGATAGTGTCGGTGAGCTTGGCATCATTGTCCATGCATTCCACAACCATGTCGGGGTTGCTGTGGACGGTGATCATGCCGCGTGGCCCTGGGAGCTTCATCATGTTGTACGCATAATGCGGGGCCACCATGAATTTGGTAAATGCCTATCGCCCCAGGACGCAGTAGTAAGGGCTACGAAAGTTCACCAGCTCGAATACGATTCATTCGGTACGAAAGTTGGTTGGCGTGCCAAAGATGACTGGCAGCTGATGACCCACAAGTATAGGGGGTGTATCGCAGTATTTTCGGGGGAAGTGAAACCCAATTTATTGATTCGACACAAGGGGAGCCAAAGAATATTTATAAGCCTTAACAACTGAGTTGTCAATTCAGCTGCACCTGGAAACAATCTTGCTCACATCAGTTTATTAGTAGCAACAGTTTTGTAGTAGGAATAGTAAAGTAACAGCAGTAGTAAAGAAAATACAGTAGTAACAAAAGCAGTAAACAGTGGGATTCGAGTGCGGTAGGCATAGGGATGGATCTGATGGGTTCGTAGCATGGAAAACAAAAAAATGCTACCGCAAGAACGAACAAAACCTAGATCTAATCTAGATAAAAGCCAAGATCTAATCTACTACACATGAGCAACGAGATAGATAGGAACTAACCCTCGTAGATCCGAAAGCGTTAACGAGATTAGATCTCGTGGTTGATGTAGTCGATCACTTGCCGATCTCAAGATCATGTGGACGATCCTTCCGGCGTCGCGCTCCAGCAGTGCTTCCGCAGTCGGTCAAGTGGACGATCCTTCCGGCGCCGCGTATCGGCAGCGCTTCCGTAGTTGGTCACACGTGCGGAGTCGAAGCAGACATTCCTCTCCCCGTTCTAGCGAGCAGCGGAGGTAGTAGATCTTCTCCACGGAATCCCAGCAGCATGACGACGTGGTGTTGGTGGTGGAGTAGAGAATTCTGCAGGGCTTCGCCTATGCCTGTGCAGAAGAAGGTGGAGGAGAGAGGCGGCAGAGATTGGGTGTTATGGGAACAGGGGAGGAGGGGGCGCCCCTGCCCCTCTATTTAAAGAAGGGAGGCGCCTAGGGAGGGGGAGTCCTTGTAGGACTCCCCTCCCTTGTAGGCCGGCGGATTGGAGGTGGGGGGAGGAGTCCTCCTCCCCCACGACTCCGTATATTGACCCACCAGAACTCCTTGATCCCTATCTTGATTTTCAAGCAAACTCCAAGATATCTTCTAGAACCTTCCGGAACATTCCGAAACCTTCTAGAATCCTCATACAAACACTCCGGAACATTTCCTAACTCGGAAAATGATCCCCTATATATGAATCTTATTCTCCGGACCATTCCGGATCTCCTCGTGATGTCCCGAATCCAATCCGAGACTCCGAACAACATTCGGTCTCCAACGCATATTCCATATCTACTTAAAACAACTTCGAACCTTAAGTGTGTCACCCTACGGTTCGTGAATATGTAGACATGATAGAGACACATCTCTTATCAATAACCATCAATAGGACCTGGAGATCCATAATGGCTCCCACATACTCAACGATGACTTTGCGATCGATTGAACCACTTACATACGAAACTGATTCCCTTTGTCTTGCGATACTATACTTATCCGAGGTTTGATCGTCGGTATCTTCATACCTAGTTCTACCTCGTTACTGATAAGTACTCTTTACTTGTTCCGTGATATGTCATCTCTTGTGACCCAGTCACATGCTTGCAAGCTAACTAGACGACATTTCACCGAGAGGGTCCAGAGCATATCTATCCGTCATATGGATGGACAAATCCCAATCTTGGTTCATGCGCTTCAACACATACTTTCAGAATACCCAATGACACTTTTATAACCACCCAGTTACGAAGCGGCGTTTGATGTCTTCAAAGTATCCATCCGGTGATGGTGATTAACATAACCTCATGGTCGAAGGAATAGGTTACTATGTATTTGAAAGCTTACAGCAATACGAACTTAATGACTTGATCTTATGCTACGCTTACTATGGGTGTGTGTCCATCACATCATTCTCCTAATGATATAACCTTGTTATTAATCACATCCTAATGTCCATGATCAGGAAACCATGATCATCAATTAATCAACAAGCTAGTTTAACAAGAGGCTTACTAGGGACTCTCTTATGTTTACAAAACACACAAGTATTAGTGTTTCCTCATAATACAATTATAGCATGTGATGTAAACATTCATCATAAACACAAAGATATAATAATAATCACTTTTATTATTGCCTCTTGGGCATATCTCCAACAGGATGGACGGGCATTGCATGGACAAGAAAATTCACATAGCAATCAGAACATAGGGCAATTGCAGATAAATAAGATAAAGCATCTAAGTACAAGACAATCCTAGGCATGTGTTCCATATATAGTCGTACGTGCTCGCAATGAGAACTCGCACAACATCTTTTATCCTGCCAGCCCGTTTGTAGCGGGGCCTCTAGGGAACTACTGGCAATTAAGGTGCTCCTTTTAATAGAGCACCAGAGCAAAGCATTAACACTCCGTGAACACATGTGATCCTCACATCAAAGCCATTCCCTTCCGGTTATCCCGATTTCTGTCACTTCGGGGCCATAGGTTCCGGACAACAACATGTGTATACAACTTGCAGATAAGACCAAAAACAATACTATCATAATGAATCAATAACATGTTCAGATCTGAAATCATGGCACTTGGGCCCTAGTGACAAGCATTAAGCACAACAAGTTGCAACAAAGTCATAAAGCACTAATAAAAGACACTAGGTACCATGCCCTAACAATCTGATGCCATTACATGAACAATCTCATCCAATCCCTACCATCCCCATAGCCTACAGCGGGGGATTACTCACTCATAGATGGGGGAAACATGGATGGTCGATGGAGATGATGGTGGAGATTGATGGAGATGGCTCCGGGGCACTTCCCCGTCCCGGCAGGGTGCCGTAACAGAGACTTCCTGTCCCCCGAATCTCCCCTTCGGTGACGGCGGCGCAGCGGAAATTTTCGTGGAAAAACGTCGAACCCCCCGAGGTTTTTAGGTCAGAAGGCTTCTTATAGGCGAAGAGGGGGACCGAGGGGGTGCCTAGGTCCACCACACCATGCCCTGGCACGGCCAAGCCCAGCCCGTGCCTGGGGTGGTGTGGCCAGGCCCTGGCCCTCCTCCGTCTCGTATTCTGGCTGTGTGAGTCTTCTGGAAAAATAGGCACTTTGGCTTTTGTCCCGTCCAATTCCGAGAATATTCATTTTCTGACTTTCCTAGAACCAAAAACAGCAGAAAACAGGCAGCTGGCACTGTCGCTCTTGTTAATAGGTTAGTCCAAGAAATCATATCAAAAGTACTCCAAAGTGTGGACAAAACACAAGAAAGTGGACAAAACCAAGCATGGAGCATCAAAAATTATAGATACATTTGCAATGTATCAACATCCCCAAGCTTAACTCCTGCTCGTCCTCGAGTAGGTAAGTGATAAAAATAAAGAATAATTTTTGAGGTGACATGCACCATCAAAGACTTGATCAAAGTATTCATAAAACATTCAAAGCTGGGATCATAGTACTTCAATCATAACATGAAATACAAGGTTCTAGCAATAAGACAAAGAAACTATGATGCAACATGAAAAGGCACAAACAAAAGATTCATGAATAACAATGCTTTGCAAGACGTTTGTTTGTTTCACATAAAGAAAACATAGCATAGTGGCATTCAGCTTGTCCCTCATAGAGTAGCAAACATAAATGCATAGGACACCTTCAAAGTTTACAAGAGTGACTAGATACAAATAGTTTAAAACAAGCAATATCAAGGTATGCATCAATCCACAAGTCTTGGGACAATGCACATAGAACTAAGAATGACCACTATGCTCTCAAGAAAGTGCTCAAAGAATAAGTGGAGACTCAAGTAGTAAAAGAAAAGGTTTTGCATAGTTTGAAAGGCTTCCAAATTCTGAAAGTATGGTACTCATTAGCTTTGAGCTCTCATTGCCCCTATCATAAGCATCTTTAAAGTGGTTAAGGTGAAAGTGAGGTCCAATCTGAGTTATATGCTTGATAGACTATAAACTAAAAATCCCAAGTCCCTTGAGTACGAGGGCCGCTCCTCATGCTACTCAACTTTAGTTACCGGTAAGTTCTTGTCATCGTAAGTATGTGCATATCATTGAGAACCGCCAACGGGGTACCCCTTGCCCGATGATACGGAAGAATCCCCATATCAAAATGACAAGGCAAGCAGACAATGAGTATCTCAACAATCTTCTTATTTACCATGGGAAATGGTGCTTTTTTCTCTCTTTCCTCTTTTCATAAAACTCCTTTTTTCCTTTTTCTCAATAGCTATCTCTCTCTTTTTTATAAGAAGAATGCTTCATAGATATCATTATGGTTACGCTGCAGGTTTCCACCATGTCAGCATGGATTAGACCAGCGGCCCAGGCGTTTCTCTAACACACATACATAACTCCATGGACTTACAAGCTCCCCTTTTATTTCACACCGATGACATCCGCAAACAAAAGAGCAAGGTATCAACTGGGTATATATTTACAAGTGTTGAAAGCGTTCCCCGTGACAACACGGTTCTGCTAATCCCCAGCTTATAATTTGCAAGCATATAACTTTCATGGAGAGTTCACAATGGTTCAGGTTTATTAAGTGCAGGAAATAAAGTGTGCCATCAAGTTTGTGAGAGCTTTACTAACTAATTTTCCCATAACAAGGAAACATTTTATTCCGAAGAAAACAAGGCATATTGAATATGCACGGGAGCAGCAAATGATGCTAATAGGTAGGTATGGTGGACACTTTGGAAATATTTGGTTTAAGGGAGTTGGAAACATACGTAAACACTCAGTGTAAGTGAAGGCTAGCAATAGTAAGGGAGCGACAAACGAGAGAGCAATAATGTCCATAATCATGCAGAGCGACAAAACATCATTGATCAAAGCATAAAGTGATACTGCAAGTTGAAAACTAAAGGATCATAAAGGCTTATGGTGACTTGATATAGTCATAACATGGTATGAGCATGCGCCAAGTCAACCCAAATAAAGCATCAAAGGAGAATACCACTATACTATGCTAAAACAACGCATGATTCATCCAAGGCACATTAAGAAATCTCAATTGTTTATAACAAGTCATGCTACAACAAATAATACTAAGCATAAAGCCAAAACAATATCAAGCATGGCATGACAAAGCATATGCCACAGTCAACAACAAGCTCTCTTTACCACTTAAGCATGAGCTTTCCTACTCTTTTCCAAACCAAATCAAACCATTTGAACACCAATGTATGAAAGACCACACAAACTAAAAAACAAAACGAAAATGAAAAAGAAGACGCTCCAAGAAAAACACAACTGTGCATGAAACAATAAAAATGAAGCGTTTGGAAAAACCTAGGATTTTTATTGATGAAGAAGGGGATGCCTTGGGCATCCCCAAGCTTTGACGCTTGTACTTCTTGGATATTTCTTGGGGTGACACGCATGGCATCCCCAAGCTTGAGCTTTATTCCATTCTTCATCTCATTACTCATTCCTTCCATACACCTGGAATTTTTCCTTCATACAAAACTTCACACAATCTTTACTAGCAACATTAGTGCAATCAAGATAATAAGTCTCTAGGTTCAGTTTTAACACCAATAAAATTTCTATTAGAACACTAGCTACTTTAGTACTTCCCTAAAAAAGCTCAATTCCCCAAAAGAACTCAAAAAGGAACCAACAAGAAGCAAATGCAGAAAATGGCAGAAATCTGTCAAAACAGACCAGCAGGTAAAGACGAATTTTTGCGAAGACCTTCTGTTGCTCAAATCAAAAAGTGATAAACTAACAAAAGTTAGATAACAACCTGGGGCAGAAGCACAAAAATTCACGCTTCAAAAATACGTACATATATTTTACACGAATTTTTACGGTGAAGCACATAAATCTGTTTCGGGACAGCAACTTTCCCAATCATTACTTCTCTCTCATTAGAAGTTATTCTTGGCACAAAAGGCAAATAAAAAGGATAAGGAGCGGTTATTACAGAGCTTCCAAGACTCATCTAAATTTTTGGGTTATCTCCCAATAAGTACTTTTCTTTAACGCCTTTAAGTTAAGCATAAGCAAAAACTTAAATGGATAGAATAGAAGCAAGCGGAGATAATCATAGTGAAAACATTGTTTTGTTCAATGAAATCCTTTTGTTAACAAGGTTGATCAAGTCTTGCTACCAAAACAATTTCATATGAGACAAAACTTTGTATTCCACTAATGATTATGTTACCTCAACCTTGATAGCAATTGTCCCAATCATAATAGTTTCAATTTTTTTCTCTTGGTATGGGACAATATATTTCTCTAACTCGAATGTCCTCAACATGTTCAATTGAATTCAAAACCATAAGTCCTATCAATCTTCTTGGGGAAATAGATAGTATGTTCCTTGTCATTGACATTGAAGGTCACCTTCCCTTGATCACAATTAATAACAGCTCATGCAGTATTTAGAAAAGGTCTCCCAAGAATAATAGACATATTATCATCTTCAGGCATAAAAGTTTGAGAGGATGCTCTCATAAGAAATATGAGTTGAAGTAAAATAGAGCATCAAGGAGCAAATTCAAAACACATTTAAGTCTAACCCACTTCCTATGCATAGGAATCGTGTAAGCAAATAACAAAGTGACAAGCATAGGAAGATAAAGCAAAAGTAACTTCAGAACTTTTAGCACATAGAGAGGTGTTTCAATGCCATGAAAACTTCTACAACCATATTTTCCTCTCATAATAATTTCCAGTAGCCTCATGAATAAACTCAACAATATAACTATCACATAAAGCATGCTTTTCATGATCTACAAGCACTAGAGATTTATTATAAACACTTTCAAAAGAATCCTCAGGAGCATAACAATCATCCTCCTTTAGTAAGCATGGAGGACAATAAAATAATGTAAGTAATAAAGAGTTACTCTCATTAGAAGGTAGGCATGGGTAGCTAATCCATTCTTCCTCCTTTTGTTCATCACTCTCCTCCTCTTTTTCATCTAATGAGATTTCAGGTTCATCAATTTCTTCTTCCATAGGATCCTGCAAGGCATTAGTCTCTTCCATAGGATCCTGCAAGGCATTAGTCTCTTCCATTTGTGGAGAGCATCTATTAAAATATTCAAGAATATTGCCATTTTCATCCTTGTAATTATCAAAGCAAAATTTAAGTATACCATAAACCTCATACTTATAAGGTGAATCATCAATATTTTTAAGCAAACTAGCAAGTTCAAAAGCAACCTTCCAAGCAATAAATTCTTCAATTTGTTCCGCATCATAAAAGTCATAAATTCCTATAGCATAGGAAGATATGGTATCATTATCATTATACTCACATTGAAAAGGGAGGTGTTTATACCTCTTTCTGCAACGAGATTCATCACAGCAATAAGTAACATTATAAGTAGAGCACACATTTCTAGCAATGGTATACAATCTATCAATTTGTTCCCATAAGTGTTTCCCTTTTTGTGACAAGCGGTGTTCCTTATAATAATATTTTTGATCTTCCGTGAACCCACCTTGCCAATAAGCTTCAGTTTCAAAGAAACCAACCATTGACAACAAGCATGATAAGACAAGACAATAACATACCAACGAAAATAACAACTAGAGTAGGAACCAATTTTTTTGTATTTTTGATAAAGAAACAAGAAAACAAGGAAGAAATAAACTTAGCTTGAACAATAGTGATTCCAAGTGGACTTGATAAATAAAGCTACGGTCCCCGGCAATGGCGCCAGAAAATAGTCTTGATGACCCACAAGTATAGGGGGTGTATCGCAGTATTTTCGAGGGAAGTGAAACCCAATTTATTGATTCGACACAAGGAGAGACAAAGAATATTTATAAGCCTTAACAACTGAGTTGTCAATTCAGCTGCACCTGGAAACAATCTTGCTCACATCAGTTTATCAGTAGCAACAGTTTTGTAGTAGGAATAGTAAAGTAACATTAGTAGTAAAGAAAAGACAGTAGTAACAAAAGCAGTAAACAGTGGGATTCGAGTGGGGTAGGCATAGGGATGGATGGACAGGTGTTGCATGGACGAGAAAATTCACATAGCAATCAGAACATAGGGCAATTGCAGATAAATAAGATAAAGCATCTAAGCACTAGACAATCCTAGGCATGTGTTCCATATATAGTCATACGTGCTCGCAATAAGAACTTGCACAACATCTTTTGTCCTGCCAGCCCGTTTGTAGCGGGGCCTCTAGGGAACTACTGGAAATTAAGGTGCTCCTTTTAATAGAGCACCGGAGCAAAGCATTAACACTCCTGGAACACATGTGATCCTCACATCAAAGCCATTCCCTTCCGGTTATCCCGATTTCTGTCACTTCGGGGCCATAGGTTCCGGACAACAATGTGTGTATACAACTTGCAGATAAGACCAAAAACAATACTATCATAATGAATCAATAACATGTTCAGATCTGAAATCATGGCACTTGGGCCCTAGTGATAAGCATTAAGCACAACAAGTTGCAACAAAGTCATAAAGCACTGATAAAAGACACTAGGCACCATGCCCTAACAATCTGATGCCATTACATGAACGATCTCTCCAATCCCTACCATCCCCATAGCCTACATCGGGGGATTACTCACTCATAGATGGGGGAAACATGGATGGTCGATGGAGATGATGGTGGAGATCGATGGAGATGGCTCCCGGGGCACTTCCCCGTCCTGGCAGGGTGCCAGAACAGAGACTTTCTGTCCCCCGAATCTCCCCTTCAGTGGCGGCGGTGCAGCGGAACTTTTCGTGGAAAAACGTCGAACCCCTCGAGGTTTTTAGGTCAGAAGGCTTCTTATTGGCGAAGAGGGGGACCGAGGGGGTGCCTGGGGCCACTACACCATGCCCTGGCGCGGCCAAGCCCAGCCCGCGCCTGGGGGTGGTGTGGCCAGGCCCTGGCCCTCCTCTGCCTCGTATTCTGGCTCCATGAGTCTTCTGGATGGCTTTTGTCCCGTCCAATTCCGAGAATATTCATTTTTTGACTTTCCTGGAACCAAAAACAGCAGAAAACAGGCAGCTGGCACTGTGGCTCTTGTTAATAGGTTAGTCCAAGAAATCATATGAAAAGTACTCCAAAGTGTGGACAAAACACAAGAAAGTGGACAAAACCAAGCATGGAGCATCAAAAATTATAGATACATTTGCAATGTATCAACAACGTAACCTTGCCGATTGGGTACGCCTTCCGACCAGGGACAATGCCGTGAAGGTGGTGAGGGTCGATTCGACCATCGACTGCGGGAGCTGCAGCCTCCTGAATGTGTCTAGGTAGTGGATGTCTATGGAGCTTCCGTCGTCCATCATGTCTTGGGGAGCTAATAGTCAGCCACTTTTAGACCACCGGGGAAACTCGCCTGGGGTACTCTATCTGCGGCGCGTGGTCCTCACGGCTCCAGGTGATGCTTTGTTTAGACCTGTCAAGAGGAGATCTCGGCAATGTCCATGAAGGACTTAGGGATTTGCGGAAAAGAGAACGCTGGGGATTTCGTTGGATGTCGGGAAACAATGGAATCAAAGTCGCCTGAATATTATGAGGAATTGCTCTGTTACAAATTGCTCGAGGATTGTTCGATCGCTTTCCTAGGCTTCTCCCACCCTATTTATAATAGGCCGGGTCTTAAAGCTATATGCAGATAGTTTAAATGATTACAACACCAACTCCATGTCGGTCTTTATTCCTCTTTCCTAATACAACTATAATCTTTGTCGGTTGCTTCTTTGGATCTTCATCTTGACTTTTCATGGGCCGTAAGCCTTTCCACAGGCTCTAGGTAGAATATCATAGGGACCCGAGTAATCATACCTATGTCAGTAGCTCTCGAGACTCGAGCCGAACCGTAGATTCGGGTTGAGTCTCAAGAAAATGTTTAATTCTTTGTTTTTACTATTTTAATGTTTTATAGGGATTTGGTACAACAAGCCTGATGCATCCGACGTATCGGGAATCAGTTAATTGCTCCTAGGCAAAAGCAAGGTTGTCCTACATCAAATTCAAGTCCCTAGGCCTGAACTCAGAATTTATTACTGGCGTAACTTAGTTTGGGCTGCCGAGGTCTTATCGAATACCGAGTTCTAGTTTTATTTTATCGGGTACCCATCGTGTCCATCGGGATTTTTCATCACATCGTAGATATGGATATAATACTGGCAGAGCGCATTCTTGCGCGGTTATCAGGCCACACAGGACGGATCCCGGGCTCTTACCTTCATGTTTATGAACATGGCATTCAGAGTTTTATCGTATTTAGCTGCAATCCAAGATTTATATATTTTTTGTCGGCAGCCCTGCTGGGCTGCTAATATTTCTGAATTTTGCAATATATTTTGATATTTCATGAAACCTCCCGATGGGAGTAACTTTTGGAGGATACATAAATGTACAACTCACAAGTTTTTTAGGCAATGGTTGCCTTTTATTTGGCCTGCATAATTTTTCTATCGGGTGCGCGACAACCCTCCCGATGGGAGTAGCCCCCGAGGCTATGTTCGGATGCCTGTATCTGGACATATGCTCATAATCGATGTTAAATCAAGCAAACATATAAGTCATCATTTCAAGTTTATATGAATGGGATTTAAAGGTATGAAGAACTTATCTTTATACATATATGGCATAACCGTGGATACATTATTCTGGTGGATTGCTGTCTGGCCATAGGTCGAATTATTTTGGCTTTAAAAAGTCGGGCCATAGGCCTTATTGAACTTATAAGTAAACATAAGATCTCCTAAGCATAAAAGCGTCATTGTTGTGCAACGTTCCATTGATTGGAATACTGTACTCATGTCTTCTTGTCTTGTAGATGATATGCTCCTCCAGGAGTAACTTCGGTAATGATGTAGGGTCCTTCCCAAGGTGATTCCAGATTTCGGTGACCATCTTGCTTGAGTCATAGAACTAGATCCCCTACATCGAAGGATCTTGGACATAATCGTCGCCCATGGTAATTGCGCAAGTTTTGCTAATATATAGTAGCTCTTTGTAGGGCTTCATCTCAAGCTCGTCGAGTGCATCAATGTCATCTTCGAGCACTTCTCCCGATTCCTCTTCATCATATGCAGTTACTCTGAGAGATTCATGTGAAACTTTGACTTGAAGGACAGCTCCATCGTCGTGGACCAGAAAGAAGGGTGTTTCTTGTGTTGTAGTATTAGGGGTGGTTCACAAACTCCAAAAAACAGAAGGTAATTCATTGTTGGAAATATGCCCTAGAGACAAATAGTAGTAAGGACTATTATCATATTTCATATAGTTTATGATTAAGTTTTATATCATGCTATAACTGTATTCAGTGGAAACATCAATACACGTGTGATATACAAACAACCAGGGTTCCCAGTGAAAATCTAGTCACTGGTTCATTGGTCAATAGATGATCAAGTTTCCTGATCATGTGGCATTTATGCCAGTTGGAAATGAGGTCATCTCATTCTGAGAATGAGATGATGAACCAATACCCAAGCTAAACATCGTGACCCGATCATGTCACAAAGTTCAAGTTACGATGATTAGAAATGGATCCTTGTAGACTATTCCTTAGACCGTGAGGCTATATCAATCACTGTCTCCCGAGAGTGCTTAGATACCATCAAACGCCATCTAGTAATACGGTGGTTATAAAGGTGTGTTCAGGTACTTGGAGGAAACTGTAGAGGCAATATATGTCAAGAGCGGTATTTGTCCGTCCATGTGACGGGAAGATACTGAAGGGCCCACTCGGAGAAGTTATATCTAATAGCTGCACATCGTGTGATTTGATCACGGGAATATCACTTGTCGGAACGAGTCAAGTACGTTGTTCAGTAACGAGATTGAACACGACATGGTGATGTCATTGATCCGATTTCGGGCAATGCAAGTATCGAGTGACAAAGGGAATAAGACATGACTATCCCGGTTCAAACGATGAAAGATCTTCGTGGAACGCACAGGGTCACATGGCCATCCAGGTCCCTCTGTTGATCATTGGTGCGGGAGTGTACCGACCATGTCTGGAGTGTTCCCGAACCGTGGGGTATCACGCTTAAGGGCTTGATGATGCTTAGAGAGTGTTTATAGAACCGGTAGAATCACCAAAGAAAAGAAGGGAGAAAACCGGAAGGGTTTCGGTAAGTCCGAAGGATGTCCGGAGTGGAGGTGGAAGGTGTTCCATAGCCACGGAGGTTGAATAATATGTGAATGAATGTGAAATGTTGATTTTATCATTATTCATAACTATTTAATAAAGAGAAAATTAATTTTAATGGTGAAAGGCTTAATGGGCCAATTTCCGGAGGGAGAGGGCTCATTAGGGAAAGGAGAGAGGGAGAAGGGGCAAGGGGGCTGGCCGGCTGGGCCTAGCCCCCCGCGCGGGGCCCACTAGGGGCTGGTCGGCGGCCTCCCCACCCCCTCCTATCCTTTAGTCCCACCCCGGGACTTTGAGGGAGGTAGTACCTACCCTCCCCCTATATATAGTGGGGGTATTTGGCCAAGATAAATACACCAATAATCAATAAAGGTCTCCCCACTTTTGGGAGGACCTCTAATTGATATTTTCTCTCTTCTCCTCTCTCTCTCATGACCGTGGTCCCAAGTATGTACTGCGCGAGCGAGAGACATCTTCACTGCAGAGCGCCATCGCGCTGCGGGATTCGGATCCGAGAGCTTTACTTTCGCAACTTCGGCTGGATCAGGGAAGCGGGAGTCATCGTCAGGCACCGGACGTGTGTAACTCCCTACGAGGTGTCGCACTTGAGGCACTCAAGTCGTTGGAGCCAAGGAGCGCAAGGACTTCATCACGACCTTGAGGTCAGCTTCGGCTCGTCTACATCAACCACGCTCTCCTGAGCGTTGACAACGCTTTTTGGTCTAAAAGGGTAAGTTCGCGAAAAGCCCCTCCCGTTACTATATTACTAATAGATAGGTCCAGGCAGCTTCAGGGGTTCAGGGCCGTAGGGTAAAATTTTATTGCTTTCATATATGGAACCCCTACAGTGGTATCAGAGCTAGATCTATGAGTAGTAATGCTAGTACGGGTAGAACACACGAGATGTAGCATGTGGGCGTTGATCTTTTAGTTCTTACCCTCCCAAGTGTACTTGTGCATACCGCAGTAATGCTTGATGAAGCGGCCCCCAACCGACTTTACGCGTTCATTCGCGAGACTGGTCCACGCTTGACATACGGCTTGTACCGTATAAAGTGGCTTAGGGGGGTGTCTGTCTCTCTCGCATTAGTTGGTATGCCATTTGCAACGGAGGGACCTGAAAGGGGTGTAGTAGAGACAACTACTTGATCAGTGTTGTGCTGAAAGTTCGTAGGTAAGAATGGTTCTTGTGCGAAAGCCCATTCAGCCACGTAAAACATGTAAATATAAAGTAGAGGCGTCTAAATTTGTTTTGCAGGGGGCATCGCTTTGTGATATGGTTGTGGCAAAGGTAAAGTAATTACCTTGTGTTACGTAGTAGTAGATAGTCACGGAGGTGACGGACTACCACGCCAGAATGACACCAGTACCCTGGTGTCTACGGCGTCGGAATCCGGTGACGACGGATGGAGATCACGACGTGAAGGACCATATCACATCGCATTTACATTCAATGTTATTGTTTGTATGTCTTATTGTGTGCTAGTATTAGATACTCGATGGCAGCCTAATAAGATGATCCCTGTTAAAATTACCAACGATTGTGTTCCCCCTTAGTGTGCACCACCAAAAAGTTCTTCGGTATGAGGCGATCCAAGGTTACATGCCTGGGTGTCAGACATATCTATGTTGGCATACAGTGGGTGTAAGCCATGTTGCACAGCGAATACACTAAGGTTGAGTTGGCGATCCTAGCATGTGCAGACATGGCCTCGGAACACGGATGGTCGAAAGATCGAGCATGAGTCGCATGAATGATGTGACCAACGTTTAGCATCCACCCTTGAACCCACATTGATGGCCGTGACGATCGGGGGAGATGTGGCTGATAGGGGTCGTGTTATCACTAGGAACCCTTTTGGGGATAGGTGTTTCTGAGTGGAGTTATTATTAACTCATTTAATTATAAACTTAGCCTAAATTCCTTTTGCAATTATAAATGTAGATGGGACCTTTCGTGTTGACGATTGATTGGTTAGAAGTAGAGAAGCTCAGATTAGATGGATCAAACTTCTCCATATGGGTTGCACGTATCCATGTTCTCCTTAGCGAGAATGACGTGGTCGACTACATACTCGACGGGATTGTTTTGGATCATCCCACTGACCTAGAGACCCTAGATGAGCGGAAAGACCACTATCTCCGTCATGAGATGGCCTCCTATATTTCAGTTGTAATGCGTTTCGGAATGGTGGACGACCTGTGGGCTTTCATGGGTGACGTCAGACCTCGTTCGGTGATGCTACAGCTTAGGACACATTTCGTGGAGTAGACACGCATTTGCGAGCATGAGCTGATGGCAGACTTCCTCTCCATTAAGATGGAGGAGAACTCATCACTGGACGACCACTTGGAGCGCATGCATGATATGTACATGAGGCCTGCATACTTCCTGGACATCTGGATAACGGGCTCTTTTGCAAACGCCTCTGTGCTACGATCGCTGCCACCAAGCTACCAAGCACAATTCAGGACTTGCATAATGAGGGGCGACGCGGAATCAATGGAGTTCCACCGGTTTGTGACACATCTCAGGAATGTGTTCGTTGAACCAGATGTCGCTCAGGTCATCAATGACAAAGGTATATATTTGATATACAGTTGTATAAATGTTATAATCTTGCAAACACATTTGCAGTGTTAAGTATATCTGATACTTGTTCTGTTTTGCTGAAAACAGGTCCTTCTGCATGAGAGGTTCTTGCTAGAGAGGAGGTGACGTTGCATGTTGATGGCGAGCATGATGATGATGGCCGACGACACTCTTCCTCGACATTTATCACTTAGTTTATGTTTTAGGATGATTTTGGTAATCAAGAGATTGTGAACTTCTTTAGTCTGTCTCACACTTCGTGAGACGGTTATTCATATAAGTTTGTAACAAACAATTGTTCCACTTTTATGAATGATTTCTATTCGTGTTCATATCTTGTTTGATTACTTGTGAATTATCCTTGTAGTTTGAAACTAATTGATAATGCATGAACATTATAAAACTTTAAAATGCCTTGTTTAAAATACCTGACTTAAATGATATTTCATTAATGAATGAAAAACCATTGTTTAAATTCAAAGTTATAATGATAATATGTGAAAAGTCATTCGATTTCTTATCACATATAAATCATGCCTAAGTTCGGCAAAATAACTTGAACACTGTGTATTGCTTGAATACAAAGTGTTTGAAGAATTGTTAAAAGTAAATACATATTCGATGTATTGGGTTTTTAACGAAAATGGTAATTATCACTGTATGATTGTTTAAATGTGTAAATAAGTTTACCAAAGGAAACATGAGTATGAAACTGTTTGATTTGATCAAAATGTTTCATCAACAAAGGGTATAAAGATAAAAGAGAATCTAATTACTATGATTTGATCAATAGTAATGAAATTCGAATTTATAAGAATGACATAAAAGTAATTGTGAAATGCAAAGCGTTTTGAAACATCAAAATGCAGAGCATCACAATGTGATATTAGATATCAAGTGGGTTGAATAGAAGGCACCAAATAAATCGTTGTAGTGTAGATGTAGAGACCATTAGTTAGAAATAGTTAGTACTCAATTAGAATGTAGTGAACCATTTGAATTCGTGAAAGTTTTGGGGTTATTTGATATAACCAAAACAATAGCGAATAAGTCCTTGTAGCGTATTCATTGGAAACTTTGAATACGAAACTCAAAGCTGAAACCAAAAGGAAAGCAACATTCGTATTGCTTGGATTTTGGTACATTCTTGATAAAGCTCACTTTTAGTGATGTTTCTCGATTATGGAGCAAATGGAAGATAGTGAAAAACACGATGAGGATTCAAAACCCTGCATCAGAGTGTTGAGAAGCGCAACGGACAATGTTCCTGAACGATTCTCTTCACAGAAGGAGAGAATCAATGATATTGATCATTGTGTTTTCCCCACTTGTGTTTTTCACTACATGAAGTAGGATTCAAAAATGTAAATCCATATCTAGTATGGAGACATTTGTGAATCATTTGTCATGATTATTGGAATATGACATACCTACGAACTACTAAGGAAATAATGGTAAACTAAAATTATGAGAAATCCTAGAAGCAATATTCACTAAAGATTAGAAAGCAATTCGTTACTGAATCTCACAAGTAAAAGGGGTTACTTGAATTTTCCCAAATGACTGCAAAGCCATAGTGGAAAAGGGGGTGAATGACAAAAGCACAATTTGTCAAGTATTGGATAAATTCAAATGAATTTGATTCAAATGTGCTAAATGTCTGGTGGATTTACAACTAGTAAAGTACTAGTATCTCATAGTATAATCTCCAAGTTTGATATTTGATCAAAGTTTTTGAAGTTGTTCAAAATAGTGAGAAGATATGCAATTTGCATAAAATTGAGTGGGAGCTATGAAAGTCTTCCTAAAATGATGTGTGATTGACATATTTTTGAGTGGGAGCTTATAGGAGTAATTCTTAAGTATGTTAAGAATGAAAGTGCAAATACGTATAAATGATGATTTATAAGATGTAGAAGTTGATAAATAGGTGTATTATGATATTATGTAGTATTCCTTAAGGGATTTTGAAAGAGGTTTCGGAATAGAAGTTAATTAAGGAACTGCTCCTTAATAACTCAAATTAGGAATAGTATTAAGTTTAACATCAATGGTTGAAAGAAAGAAATGGATGATCATCATCCACTATGTTGAGACATAGGTTCTATCTTAGTAAACCATGATGATAACTTAGCATAATATTTGATCCAAGAAGGAATGTTTGAAAGTGATTAAGTTAGAATCACAGAACGTTGAGCTAAGTTTGTCCATAGTGTCTAGTAGAGAACTGTGGATATGTTTTCCAAATCCATAAAGGATAACATATCTTAAAGCATAATGAGTTATGTTATAAGGAAATATGTTGGAATATCCTGTAAATACCAATTAAAGTTAAGTAGGAAGCGAGGTGAACAAAGACATTGAAAGTTGCACAGAGTGCACTAGTGTTTTGGTGTTATAATAATAGATAAGGGTACCATCTAAAGTGTTGTATAATGTTATGGCGGGGCTAGTTCGCTTTTAACATAGAATGAAGTGTCCCAGGGCACAGTGCCCATGAGAAAGCCCTCGAGGTTGATCTAACGTCACTGTAGGCTCCTGGAATCAGGCCTGTTCTGCTGCCATAGCGACGATGCATACACACAGATGCTATCATGTGATGATAAAGTATTAATGTCAAATCAAGGTGACATTAGTAAGTTTCAAAGGATTTGGGACTGTAAAGTACAAACCCAAGACTCAACCTCTTCTATGAGCAAGCATGTTCAGGGTGCCGGGTAAATGTTGCCAAAGATTGAGAACAAATGCAGCTAGTGTATTTGTATTCTAGTGCAAGTGGGAGACTGTTGGAAATATGCCCTAGAGACAAATAGTAGTAAGGACTATTATCATCTTTCATATATTTTATGATTAAGTTTTATATCATGCTATAACTGTATTGAGTGGAAACATCAATACATGTGTGATATACAAACAACCAGGGGTTCCCAGTGAAACTCTAGTCACTGGTTCATTGGTCAACAGATGATCAAGTTTCCTGATCATGTGGCATTTATGCCAGTTGGAAATGAGGTCATCTCATTCTGAGAATGAGATGATGAACCAATACCGAAGATAAACATCATGACCCGATCATGTCACAAACTTCAAGTTACGATGATTAGAAATGGATCCTTGTAG
This sequence comes from Avena eriantha, assembly GCA_910589775.1. Lineage (NCBI taxonomy): Eukaryota > Viridiplantae > Streptophyta > Magnoliopsida > Poales > Poaceae > Avena > Avena eriantha. Next base: position 463,333,568 of record OU342741.1, read on the forward strand.
ACTATTCCTTAGACCGTGAGGCTATATCAATCACTGTCTCCCGAGAGTGCTTAGATAGCATCAAACGCCATCTAGTAATACGGTGGTTATAAAGGTGTGTTCAGGTACTTGGAGGAAACCATAGAGGAAATATATGTCAAGAGCGAGATTTGTCCATCCATGTGACGGGAAGATACTCAAGGGCCCACTCGGAGAAGTTATATCCAATAGTTGCGCAGCGTGTGATTTGATCACGGGGATATCACTTGTCGGAACGAGTCAAGTAGCGTTGTTCAGTAACGAGATGGAACACAACATGGTGATGACATTGATCAGATCTCGGCCAATGCAAGTATCGAGTGACAAAGGGAATAAGACACGACTGTCCCAGTTCAAATGATGAAAGATCTTCGTGGAACGCACAGGGGTCACATGGCCATCTAGGCCCCTCTGTTGATTATTGGTGTGGGAGTGTCCCAACCATGTCTGGAGTGTTCCCGAACCTTGGGGTATCACGCTTAAGGGCTTGATGATGCTTAGAGAGTGTTTATAGGATCGGTAGAATCACCGAAGAAAAGAAGGGAGAAAACCGGAAGGGTTTCGGTAAGTCCGGAGGATGTCCAGAGTGGAGGTGGAAGGTGTTCCATAGCCACGGAGGTTGAATAATATGTGAATGAATGTTAAATGTTGATTTAATCATTTATTCATAATTATTTAATAAAGAGAAAATCAATTTTAATGGTCAAAGGCTTAATGGGCCAATTTCCGGAGGGAGAGGGCCCATTAGGAAAAGGAGAGAGGGAGAAGGGGCAAGGGGCTGGCCGGCTGGGCCTAGCCCCCCGCACGGGGCCCACTAGGGGCTGGCCGGCGGCCTCCCCACCCCCTCCTCTCCTTTAGTCCCACCCCGGGACTTTGAGGGAGGTAGTACCTCCCCTCCCCCTATATATAGTGGGGGTATTTGGCCAAGATAAATACACCAATAATCAATAAAGGTCTACCCACTTTTGGGAGGACCTCTAATTGATATTTTCTCTCTTCCCCTCTCTCTCTCATGACCATGGTCCCAAGTCTGTACTGCGCGAGCGAGAGACATCTTCACCGCGGAGTGCCGTCGCGCTGTGGGATTCGGATCCGAGAGCTTTACTTCGGCTACTGCTGCTGGATCGGGGAAGCGGGAGTCATCGTCAGGCACAGGTCGTGTGTAACTGATGGGTTCGTAGCATGGAAAACAAAAAATTTCTACCACAAGAACGAACAAAACCCAGATCTAATCTAGATAAAAGCCAAGATCTAATCTATTAGACATGTGCAACGAGATAGAAAGGAACAAACCCTCGTAGATCCGAAAGCGTTAACGAGATTAGATCTCGTGGTTGATGTAGTCGATCACTTGTCGATCTCAAGATCGTGTGGACGATCCTTCCGGCGTCGCGTTCCAGCAGCGCTTCCGCAGTCGGTCAAGTGGACGATCCTTCCGGTGCCGCGATTCGGCAGCGCTTCCGTAGTCGGTCACACATGCGGAGTCGAAGCAGACCTTCCTCTCCCCGTTCCAGCGAGCAGCGGAGGTAGTAGATCTTCTCCACAGAATCCCAGCAGCACGATGGCGTGGTGGTGGTGGAGTAGAGAATTTTGCAGGGCTTCGCCTATGCCTGTGCAGAAGAAAGGTGGAGGAGAGAGGCGGCAGACATTGGGTGTTATAGGAGAGCGCCAAGAGGGGGCGCCCCTGCCCTTCTATTTAAGGGGGGAGGCGCGCCTGGGGAGGGGGAGTCCTAGTAGGACTCCCCTCCTATCGTCGGCGGTGGGAAGGGGGGAGGAGTCCTCCTCCCCCACGAATCCGTGTCTTGCCCCACTAGGTTTCCTTTGACCCTTTCTTGGTTTTCAAGCAAACTCCAGGAAATCCTCTAGAACCTTCCAGAACATTCCGAAACCTTCTAGAATCTCCATACAAACACTCCGGAACATTTCCTAACTTAGAAAATGATCCCAATATATGAATCTTATTCTCCGAACCATTCCGGATCTCCTCGTGATGTCCCGGATCCATTCCGAGACTCCGAACAACATTCGGTCTCCAACGCACATTCCATATCTACTTAAAACAACTTCAAACCTTAAGTGTGTCACCCTACGGTTTGTGAATATGTAGACATGATAGAGACACATCTCCTATCAATAACCATCAGCGGGACCTGGAGATCCATAATGGCTCCCACATACTCAATGATGACTTCGTGATCGATTGAACCATTTACATACGAAACCAATTCCCTTTGCCACGCGATACTATACTTATCCGAGGTTTGATCGTCAGCATCTCCATACCTAGTTCTACCTCGTTACTGAAAAGTACTCTTTACTCGTTCCGTGATATGTCATCCCTTGTGACCTAGTCACATGCTTGCAAGCTAACTAGATGACATTCCACCGAGAGGGCCTAGAGCATATCTATCCGTCATATGGATGGACAAATCCCAATCTTGGTCCATGCGCTTCAACACATACTTTCAGAATACCCAATGACACCTTTATGACCACCCAGTTACGAAGCGGTGTTTGATGTCATCAAAGTATCCATCCGGTGATGGTGATTAACATAACCTCATGGTCGAAGGATTAGGTTACTATGTATTTGAAAGCTTACAGCAATACGAACTTAATGACTTGATCTTATGCTACGCTTACTATGGGTGTGTGTCCATCACATCATTCTCCTAAGATATAACCTTGTTATTAATCACATCCTAATGTCCATGATCAGGAAACCATGATCATCAATTAATCAACAAGCTAGTTCAACAAGAGGCTTACTAGGGACTCTCTTATGTTTACAAAACACACAACTATTAATGTTTCCGGTTAATACAATTATAGCATGGGATGTAAACATTTATCATAAACATAAAGATATAATAATAACCACTTTTATTATTGCCTCTTGGGCATATGTCCAACATTCTCCCACTTGCACTAGAGTCAATAATCTAGTTAAAAACTTGTGCATTCAACACCTATGGCTTTCTGGTGTTGTATAGACACTATTGCAAGTGGTAAACATAATCTTCGGATCTGACACTTCCAGGTCCGTGTGTATTTGCATGTCCTTGCGTCTCTACGCATTACTCATTCTCCAATGAGATGGCATTGTATAAATTTGGTCCTTTGGTGAGACCTTTTGTTCCTTGGGATTAAATCATGTTGATATAATTTTCATACAATGTATCTTTATAGTATTTGCCCACTTTGAACCACACCTAGTTTGATAACAAACTACTTAACACAAATGCCCTCCTTTGCTGCTACTATAGCAGTTATATACTTAGCCTTTTGTTGTAGTATCCGTCACAATGTCTCAACTTTGGAACTCATCCAAATCCATCATGGAACATCCTTTCCATTACATTGTGCCACCCATAGTTTAAATTGAGATAAACTTAATTTGTATCTTGTGAAAAAACTAGTATCAATGTAACACTTTACAATGAACTACCTTTAACTATTTGTCACTTATACATGGTATATTCTTAATTCTTCCAAAGCTCATAAGAATATCTTTACTATTGTCCAATGATCATCTTATGAATCATTCTGGTATATGCTCATAACATTTAGAGCATAGGACATATCTGGATGTGTACATCTTAAAGAATGATTGATCAAAATATTCTTGCGATTTCATCAAGTGTCAAAACACTTGAATCTCGTGTCAACACACTTGAATCTTGATTCAGTCCTTTCCGTGCGTCAAGAACCTTTCTTGTTGTTTCCATATTGAACTCATTCAACATCTTATCTATGTACATTTGGCAAAACCATATTAGCGCCTCAATCTATTCATATAGACATTGATGCCTAATTCTTGGGTTATGCCTAAGTCTTTCATCGAAATGAAATTCTTAACCTGTGTAAATACAAGATACATCATTTCCAATCAACAATATGTCCTCTACATAATGTATTAGAAATATGTCTCAGCGCTCCCACTTAATTTCTTGCAAATGCAAGCATCTTCATCATCTCCGATGAATTTAAACTCTTTTAACAGTTTCATCATGGTGAAGATTCCAACTCCGCTATGCTTACTTCAACTATTGAAGTTTAGCATACTCTTTTAGCATCCTTTGAATTAACAAAACCCTTTGGATCGTGTCATGTACACGTCCTAGGTAACCATTCTATTAGAAGAACTTGTTTTGTTTGTTCAACTACCATATACCAAAATATATGTAGTGGTTGCTACATTAATCCGTCCAGACTAAATATCGCTATGAAAGATCAAATCTTATCATAGTCAATTCCTTGAACATTGTCATAAACTCTTTCCGACATGTCGACTATTTCATAGATTTGAAACATCCATGTCTATTTCTTTATAGATCCAAACACGACTGATAGGCTTCACGCCTTTCCGGAGGGTCTTCCAAGTTCAGAAACTTGATTTCTCGTGTATGGATACTATAGCGGATTCTATGACTTCTAGTCATTTTATGCAGTCAGGGCCCATCATCGCTTCTTTGCATGTAGTCGGTTTATCATTGTCAAAACAATAACAATTTGTTTATCAAATCTTACTATTTGATTCTTACCGACCCATACGGTTCTATAGGAACTCTAATCTCCGAGATCACACCTTTTGTAATCACGAGAGCCATGAGCATTGTGGCCACCACCGGGACACTTTCCGGCGCTGCGCTACTTAGCACATATAGCTAAGGTTCAACAACCTTATCAAAGTTCTATTGTCCTCCCACTTAACTTTTCATGAAAAATTCCTTCTCAAGAAACTTGACGTTCCAAGTAACAAACTCTTTTGTCCTCAGTGTTATGGAGAAATTCCCAAAAAATTCTTTGGGATAACCTACAAAGACGTGCTTATCCGACTTTGGTTGTAAACATTTTACTTATGCATAGCATACCAAAATTTAAGAAAAGACAATTCGGGTTTTATCCCAAACCATAACTCATATGGTGTCATTTCAACGGATCACGATGGTGCTCTTTTCAGTGTAAAAGCGGTAGTCACTAAAGCTTTAATATAATGGCAGTTTTATAAATGACACCCTTGATCTTACCATTTCAAACATGGTTTGATTTCATCTCTCGAATATGCCATACTCCTATGGTTTATCGGGAAACACAAATGATGCAACAATTTCTCAAGTCTTAGGTGTTTTTGCTAAACATGTAACTCAAATATCTTCCTTTATGATCGAATCATAAACTCTTTATTTTCTTGTTACAATGATTTTCCACTTCATCTTGAAAGTCTTTGAACATTTTTCAAATGTTTCATACTTCTTCCTTATTGAGTAAGTACATACATATACTCACTCAAATCTTCGGAGAAAGCATATGAAGTTGAAATCCATCGCCCACGACTACACATAATGGACTATATACATCAATATGTACAAATTCCAATCAGTTAGTCGTCCGTTCCTCTTTTGGCCTACGAACGGAGTTTTAATTATCTCGATGAAAGTCTCACATGCGTCAATTGATCAAAATCAAAAACTCCAAAATTCCATCAACATGGAGTTTCTTCATGTTTTCTTTCAAATATAATTTAAACAGCGATGTTACTTCATAAGTGATCTTTCAATCATTTGTCTTGCGACATTTTAGCAATAATGTTTATGGATGTGATTTCTCCCACAAGACTTGTAAAAGTTCATCCATCCTTTATGGAATACGGTAATTATTTGAACAACCATTGTTCTCGTAATACCGGAACAAAATAACAACTATTAAAACAAATCTTGAAGGCTAGGTTTGATGACAACGAAAAACACAATAACACTTTATTTGTCTTCGATGAACATCATCACTCATTCTCTTGCTAGTTACTTAGGCCATTGTAGTTCATGAATTGTGTTGTCCTGTATGACACTTCATACCAACCAGTTCGGTATTCAATACCGCAGAACCACATTGTTTAACAACCAAGGAATACAACCATAACATGTATCTTCTATATACCTAAGTTGGACATCTCCAATCTTTTCTTTTCTGCCAAATATTTTATAGATTCTCTTTCAACAATTCCTTTTCTTTTTAAAAGAATCTATCAACATCAATAGTGGTGTCATTCACATGACACATAGTACAAAGTGTGTATAGTCAAATACCAATACCTTTGGACTTGTACTTTGAAGTGGATCACCTTCATCAAATGTTTGGCATTCTTTCAAAAATCCATTCTTTAGTAATCTATTAGTGTAGTAAACATTTTACTTACATCTTCTATTCATCCTTATCATACATCTTTCATGATCAAGCTGCTATAGCTTATAAAGGTGAATTGCGAGTATAATGTTTCTTTTTCAAAAACTTTTGGAGGATTAGGACGACTAGCATCTCCAACCTTCACAAATTCTCATCAAATATGAGGACGTATACTCTATCATGTTGTAACCAACACATTGTTTTAGATATCGCAATACCTTTCACATATGATGGTTTTTGAAACATTGCTTTCAGCTCTTAGATAAACTTGATATTAAAAACAATCTTTTGAGTATCAAGAATCATGGTGGCAAACATGATACATTGGATACTAACACTAGAATTGTTACTCTTGATTTAATACTACTTATTAAACTTCATGGAGAAGATAGAGTTTGCTGAAAGTTTGCAATAGGACTTATAAACTTTAAATTGACATTTAAAACAATACGATACCAGTTCATAAAGTAAATATCCAGAATTTCTATAGTTCTACTATCTCAACTATGACTAATCGTAAGGTGGTGAACGGATGCCAATGACTACAACAAACTATGCAAATTCACTTTGATTGTGTTTATGATAAATTGAGTTCTACTAATCCAAATTACAAATGAACTCCCACTCAAAACAACATCCCTCGAGTTGTTTTAGTGATTACACGAATCAAATCCACTACACCAAGTCCGATCATCACGTGAGATGATGTAGCTTTAAAGGCGAACAATCAACATGTTCATCATATCATCCATATGACTCGTGCTTTACCTTTCGGTATTTCGTGTTCCCAGACCATGTCTGTACATGCTAGGCTCATCAAGGTTAACCTTAGTTTCCGCATGTGCAAATCTGGCTTGCACCTGTTGTATGCACACGTAGAGTCTATCACACCCGATCATCACGAGATGCTTCGAAACGACGAGTCTTAGCAACGGTGCCAACTAAGGACGAACACTTTATTACTTGATATTTAGTGAGAGGGATCATCTTATAATGCTACCGTCGCGATCTAAGCAATACAAGATGCATAAAGGATTAACATCACAGGCAATTCATAATATGTGATATGATATGGCCTTTCTTCTTGTGCCTTTGATCTCCATCTCCAAAGCATGGACAATATCTCCATCATCACCAGCGTGGCGTCAAGGTCCGTGGCGCCGCTTCATGGTTGTCCATCACCACCAACAACTATTACAACTACTTGGAATATAGCTATTACATGATGAATAGACACGCAGGTCTTAAACAAAATTTAAAGACAACCATTAGGCTCCTGCCGGTTGCCATATTACAATAAGGACCATTGCATACATCAAATATAATCACAATCACATAATGGCCATATCACATCACAAAACCCCTGCAAAAACGAGTTAGACGCCTCTAATTTTCTTTGCATGTTTTACGTGGCTTGGGGCTTTCGAATAACAACGGATCTTACCTACGAACATGAACCACAACGTTGATACAAGTGTTGTCAGATGCTCATTGTAAATTGAATCTTAACTATGGTGGGAGAGACAGACACCCGCAAAGCCACCTGTGCAAAGCAAGTTGCACGTCAAGCGTGGACCAAGTCTCATGTGCGATGACATGTAATGTTAGCCTGAGCCGCTTCATCCCACCATGCCGCAAGATGCAAAGTACACGCTAAGACACCAACAACAAAAGCATCAACGCCCACAAAAACATTGTGTTCTACTCGTGCAACAGATCTACGCATAGATACGGCTCTGATACCACTGATGGGTTCGTAGCATGGAAAACAAAAATTTTCTACCGCAAGAACGAACAAAACCCAGATCTAATCTAGATAAAAGCCAAGATCTAATCTATTAGACATGTGCAACGAGATACAAAGGAACTAACCCTCGTAGATCCGAAAGTGTTAACGAGATTAGATCTCGTGGTTGATGTAGTCGATCACTTGTCGATCTCAAGATCGTGTGGACGATCCTTCCTGCGTCGCGTTCCAGCAGCGCTTCCGCAGTCGGTCAAGTGGACGATCCTTCTGGCGCCGCGATTCGGCAGCGCTTCCGCAGTCGGTCACATGTGCGGAGTCGAAGCAGACCTTCCTCTCCCCGTTCCAGCGAGAAGCGGAGGTAGTAGATCTTCTCCACAGAATCCCAGCAGCACGACGGCGTGGTGGTGGTGGTGGAGTAGAGAATTCTGCAGGGCTTTGCCTTGCCTGTGCAGAAGAAAGGTGGAGGAGAGAGGCGGCAGAGATTGGGTGTTATAGGAGAGCGCCAAGAGGGGGCGCCCCTGCCCTTCTATTTAAGGGGGGAGGCGCGCCTGGGGAGGGGGAGTCCTAGTAGGACTCCCCTCCTATCGTCGGCGGTGGGAAGGGGGGAGGAGTCCTCCTCCCCCACGAATCCGTGTCTTGCCCCACTAGGTTTCCTTTGACCCTTTCTTGGTTTTCAAGCAAACTCCAGGAAATCCTCTAGAACCTTCCAGAACATTCCGAAACCTTCTAGAATCTCCATACAAACACTCCGGAACATTTCCTAACTTAGAAAATGATCCCAATATATGAATCTTATTCTCCGAACCATTCCGGATCTCCTCGTGATGTCCCGGATCCATTCCGAGACTCCGAACAACATTCGGTCTCCAACGCACATTCCATATCTACTTAAAACAACTTCAAACCTTAAGTGTGTCACCCTACGGTTCGTGAATATGTAGATATGATAGAGACACATCTCCTATCAATAACCATCAGCGGGACCTGGAGATCCATAATGGCTCCCACATACTCAATGATGACTTCGTGATTGATTGAACCATTTACATACGAAACCAATTCCCTTTGCCACGCGATACTATACTTATCCGAGGTTTGATCGTCAGCATCTCCATACCTAGTTCTACCTCGTTACTGATAAGTACTCTTTACTCGTTCCGTGATATGTCATCCCTTGTGACCCAGTCACATGCTTGCAAGCTAACTAGATGACATTCCACCGAGAGGGCCTAGAGCATATCTATCCGTCATATGGATGGACAAATCCCAATCTTGGTCCATGCGCTTCAACACATACTTTCAGAATCCCAATGACACCTTTATGACCACCCAGTTACGAAGCGGTGTTTGATGTCATCAAAGTATCCATCCGGTGATGGTGATTAACATAACCTCATGGTCGAAGGATTAGGTTACTATGTATTTGAAAGCTTACAGCAATACGAACTTAATGACTTGATCTTATGCTACGCTTACTATGGGTGTGTGTCCATCACATCATTCTCCTAATGATATAACCTTGTTATTAATCACATCCTAATGTCCATGATCAGGAAACCATGATCATCAATTAATCAACAAGCTAGTTCAACAAGAGGCTTACTAGGGACTCTCTTATGTTTACAAAACACACAAGTATTAATGTTTCCGGTTAATACAATTATAGCATGGGATGTAAACATTTATCATAAACATAAATATATAATAATAACCACTTTTATTATTGCCTCTTGGGCATATCTCCAACAGTAACTCCCCGCGAGGTGTCACACTTGAGGCACTCAAGTCGTTGGAGCCAAGGAGCGCAAGGACTTCATCACGACCTTGAGGTCGGCTTCGGCTCGTCTACATCAACCACACTCTCCTGAGCATTGACAACGCTTTTTGGTCTTCAAGGGTAAGTTCGCGAAAAGCCCCTCCCGTTACTGTATTACTAATAGATAGGTCCTGGGAGCTTCAGGGGTTCAGGGGCGTAGGGTAAATTTTTATTGTTTTCATACGCGGAACCCCTACACTCATCAACCCATGCTCCTTTCGCTCTATAGAGTGGTGCACGCAATCTTTTCTGGAGGCTAGTAGTTATTAAGCCATTGGCTCTTCCACTTGTCCATTAGTTTGCGGATGAGCCACTGAAGTGTAGCTTACTTTGATTCCCATCTCCTCGAGTATTCCTTAAATTCATTGGAGGTAAAGTTGGTTCCATTGTCTGTGATGATGTTGTTTGTCACGCCGAACCGAAATACTATGGATTTTATGAAATTCACAGCCAAAGTTCCATCTTGAGTGGTGACTGGCATTGCTTCAATCCATTTAGTAAATTTGTCGACTGCTACAAGCAGAAAGACATGTCCTCCTAGAGATGATTTGTGAAGTTTACCCACCATATCAAGCCCCCACTAAGCGAAGGGACAAGCTAGAGGTATAGGGTTTAATTCGGCTGCTGGTGCTCCTAGTTTTGTTGCGAATCATTGACATGCTTCACATGTTCTGACTATATCCTTTGCATCTTGAACTACTGTAAACCAATAAAATCCTGCCCTGAATGCTTTGGCGGAAATTGCTCAGCTGCTGGCATGATGACCGCAAACTCCTTCACGTATATCCTTGAGTATGGTTTTTCCTTCTTCGGGTGTGACACATCGCTATAACACACCCTAAATACTTCTTTTATATAATTCTCCTTTGATTATCCTGAAGGCTTTCGATCTCCAAGTCATTCGTCGGGCTTTTGTCACATCTTTGGGTAGTTCTCCCTGAGCCATATAGGCTATGTATGGTTGCATCCATGTAGGTTTGATTATCATGACCTCATCAATTTCTAGTTCTTCTTCGAGGGTCTCCTCTATCCTTGTACTGGATGATGAAGCCCCCGAGTCTCTTTTCGGCTTATACTTTTTCCAGTCTTGGGAGGTATAACCTCAGAAACTCTTTTTGCGTTGATAGAATACTCGGATATTTCTTCCCAAAAACCCTTGGTGGTACTGGTAAGCATAAGGACCCAATGTTTGCCAGATTGTCGGCTTCTTCATTACTTGCTCTTCCTATGTGTGATACTTCACATCCATCGAACCGAGCTTCCATGATGCTGTAGAGATCTTGGTAAGCAATCATATTGTCGCCGACAGCATCACACTTGTTCATTTTTTGCTGCGCTAAGAGGTTAGAGTCACAGATGATTTTTAGACAAGTTGCACCGCAAGCCTTTGCCATTCGCATGTCGTGCAAAAGGCCTTGTGCTCAGCTTCATTGTTGGATGCGTTCACAAAACTCATCTGAAGTATATATCGCATCTTGTCGCCTTGCGGTGATATTAATATGACCCCTGCTCTTACTCCTTCTGTTCTTTTTGATCCATCAAGGTACATTGTCCAGGCGCTTTAAACATTAGGTGGACCGTCACATTGTAGCTCGGTCCATTTCGTGATGAAATCCGACAGAACTTGCGATTTGATAGCTTTTCGCTTCTCATACGTGATGTCTTGAGGGGATGATTCGATGCCCCATAAGGAGACCTCCCCAGTTGCTTCTAGGTTATTAAGGATGTTCGACAAAGGTGCTTCATTGACCACTATTGATCAGGTGTTCTAAAAAATAATGGCATAGTTTTCGTGCTGTCATGAATACTCCATATGCTAATTTTTGGTAATGTGGGTACCTTTGTTTAGATGGTGAGAGGACCCCGCTCAAAAAATAAACTGGCCATTGAACACCATGAGTTTTTCCTTCTTCGGGTCGCTCCACAACTAGGACCGTGCTGACCACCTGATTTGTGGCGGCTATGTAAAGAAGTAGTGGCTCTCTTTCTCGTGGCGACACGACGACGGGAGGCGTCGAAAGTGTCTTGTTGAGGTCTTCAAAGGCGTGTTGAGCTTCTTCGGTCCATTCAAACTTATCTGACTTTCTCATAAGGGCGTATAACGGTAATGCTTTTTCTCCTAATTGAGCAATGAAACGGCTAAGCGCTGCCACTCGCCCGGCCAGCTATTGCACTCCCCGTAAATTTGTTGGTTTTTTCATTGTTAAGATTGCATGTATTTTCTCGGGATTGGCTTCGATTCCTCTTGCTGATACCAGGTATCCGAGGAGTTGCCCCACTGGGACTCCAAAGGAACACTTTGTAGAGTTTAACTTGATGTAGAACTTGTCTAGGTTGTTGAATGTTTCTTCGAGATCCTTGATAAGTGACGAGCTTTGTTTTGATGTAACTATGACATTGTCAATATACACTTGTACATTTGTGCCAATTTGGTTTCCAAGGAAACTTTGCATCATCCATTGATATGTTGCCCCGACGTTTTTGAGGCTGAACGGCATTGTTGTGTAGCAAAATACACCATAAGGTGTGATGAACGCTGTTTTCTCCTGATCCTCCTCCTTCATCCGAGTCTGGTAGTATCCTAAGTATGCATCTAGAAAGGAAAGACATTCAAATCCTGTAGTTGCATCGATTATTTGATCGATTCGCGGTAGTGGAAAGTGATCCTTTGGATAGTGTTTATTCAATGATGTAAAGTCGATGCACATATGTAGTTCTTTGGTGTTATTCTTTGGGACGCATACTGGGTTTACGACCCACTCTGCTTTCTTTAGTTCCTTTATGTAATCAGCATCGGTGAGACAATGTAGTTCTTTTCCAATAACTTTACGCTTTAGTTCTGCAAAACGACGAAGCAATTGCTTGACTAGTTTTGCTTTTGGGTCCAAATTTAGTGCATGCTCAGCTAGGTTCATGGGAATTCCCGGCATGTCAGAAGGTAGCCATGCAAGGATTTCCCAGTGCTCATGGAGGAACTCGATGAGCGTGCTTTCCTATGCGAGATCAAGGTTGGAGGCCACAAATGTTGTCTTCTTCAGATCGGAGGGGTGGATTTGTACTTCTTTAGTGTCCTTTGCAGAGTCGAAGGCCTAGTCGGGGTTGACGCGTGTTACTGCGAGAGGCTCTGCAGTTATTGTCATTTTGAGCTACTCAAACTCGGTTGCCATCTCGAAAGATCCAGAAATTTTGTTGAATTCCTGATTACAATTATCGGAACGTGTGAAGCTCCCTCTTATTGATATGATTCCCTTTGGTGCTGGCATTTTCATAACTAGGTATGCATAGTGAGGAACTGCCATGAATCGTGCGAAAGTCGAGCGTCCCAGGATCGCGTGATATGGCGATGGCCAATCCATGACTTCGAATTCGAGCTTTTCCCACCTAAAATTTTCTTTGGATCCAAACACAATGTCAAGGAAAATTTTACCGAAAGGAATTTTAGCTTTACCTGGTACTATGTCGTGGAAGGATGTTTCTATTAGTGCCAAATTTGCCAAGGGGTAATTCATTGCCCTAAGTGTTTTGGCGTTGATTAGATTAATGCTGCTTCCTGCATCCATGAAGACTTTACTCATGTCGAATCCACCAATTTGTGCTTCAACTATCAAGGCCAAATGGCCCGGTCTTGGTACGCGATGAGGGTGGTCAGCTCTGCTGAATGTGATTTCTTGTTTTGGCTAGTGGAGATATTCGGGTGTGGTTGGTGGATCCATTTCCGCCATGTTGACTTGCCTTGTTATTAGCTTCTGAATTCTGTTGGACGGACGTCCTTTTTGAATCATCGACATTGCCCCTTTTGACCTAGGGTAATCGTCATTTTGATTTGTTGTGCTTTGTGGTTGTCCTGCTGGCGGAGGTGGTGCACCGATGGCTAACGTGTCAGGCGTGGATGTGTATCCTATTCTTGTTGCTTCGGTTGCTTTTGCGTTGCATAGCTCTTGCATTTTTAAGAACGTTCGACAATCTTTCATGAGGTGGTTGGATTGTCTCCTTCCTGATGAATCGATGTAAAAGTGCATATTACAGGGCCCTTCCAGTATTTGCATTGTGGACATGGGTAGGTCCTAAGTTCTTGGATGGTATCGTTGTGCTGATTGACCTCCTCCGCCTTCGTCCCTGTTACGGTGGTACCCGCTATTGTAGTTGTTATCCCTGTTGTTGCCTTCACCCAAAAAACTAGCTGCGGCGTATCTTGGTCCCATGTTTCCATCATTGTTTTGTCGCCTCCTATCATTGCCGCGTTTATCCCTATCTTCTTCAGCTAACCGCACTCGTTTGTTATGCAGCGCATCTTCTCCATCAGCCCATCGATTTGCTATGTCCATTAACTGTGAGATTGTCTTGGTTTGACTCGCCCTAGTTCTTCTATGAATTCTCGACAACGGAGGCCGTCATTGAAGCCATCAATTGCTGGATTCGGCTGTATTTTTGATGATGTTCCATCGCTGGATGAATGCTCTTATTGACTCTCTAGGCTTCTATTTGCATACCCGCAGTTGCTCTAAAGACGCGGGTCGTTTGAATGTGGAATGAAAGTGTCAGATGAATTTGTCTCCGAGGTCGTTCCAGCTGCGAATAGAATCTTCGGGTAGCTGTCTAAGCCATGACCTTGCAACGCCGGTGAGGTGCAATTGTAAGCTTTGCATTTATGTGGCTATTGAGCCGCCCTGTAGCTTAATAGTGGCCAGGTAATCTGCTAGCCAAGCTTCGGGTTCTTGGAGTCCATCTTATTTTTGACAGTCATGTGGAAGTTTAAAATCCTTGGGTATTGAGGCGTTTAGAATCTGCTGAGTGAAACAGCTGGCTCCGCATAACTCGTAGTCGTCATCATTGTCATCATCCTGCTCTCTTCGGCTGCGGTTTTCGTCTCTTGTATTGCTTTATGGCTCTAGTCCTGAAAGACGCTCCTGATTGCCTGGGGTGGCCCGCGTGCCCAGGGCTGCTGCGTCGGTGTGGTGATCTATCGGGTTGATGCGTAAGTCCTTGTTATACTTGTGCGGGAGTTGCTCCTACCATGTCGAGGTTCATTAGGGCAGAGCGGTGGAGAGCTACACGAGGATCATCTGGTGCAGGTTGGGTTGTGATCAGGTATGTTTGTGCGGTCACAATTGCTGCTTAGTCCATTTTTGCTTTGATATTTCCTGCTTGATCTACTGACATGAATGATAGATCAAGGTCTTAGATCAGTTTGTTTCTTTCTGCTTCAGGGATGTTCTGCAGTTGAGATGTTCTCTTCCTGGTGGTGCTCCTCCTATTACGCTCCCAGACCTTCGGGTCGAGCTAGGTTGTGCCCGTCGTAGGCTAGATTCGTCGACTAGCCTTTTTGTTTCGTCGAGTTGCCTTTGCATATTTAGTAGGTCTCTCTTCTTGTGGTGAAGTAGGTATTGATATGCTAATAAATCTTCATGTGAGGCGTCAGCTATCATTGGGACCACACCTGAAATTGCTTCTCTGACCTTTTTTCCATGCCGTTGCTGGTAGCCGAAGGGTCCATCTCTCTTTCCTGTTTGGTTCCGCTCTTCCTCCTAGGACTATGCGGTTATCCGCTGCTCCTCCTTCGTTTCCATTATCTCCTCCGTTGCCGTGATTTCTTGCATTATCATCTGATAAAATATCATTGGGATCGAGGATAGGGTTGCCGTTAGAGTAGCATGGTGTTAAGATGGCTCCATTGATCATGCACACTTGGTGTAGTGTAATATATGGACTTGTGGCGTCGTCATCTAAGTTGGAGGAGATACTGTCGGGTGGATCAGAGAAATCTATTGATTTTTGTTCTGGGTAAGTTTCTGCCATCCTTATTCCAAAATTGGTGCTTTTGTCACTTTCCTTGGGTTCAGAGTTTGCTGGACTTGTTCCGCATGGTGGAGTTAGTGGGGAATTTGTTCCGAAGGAGAGATTGTCATAAATACCATCAAGGTCCCCCAGATTCATCTCATCTTGCTTGTTTTCGTCGGGTGCTTCGATTTCCACCGTGACATCCATGGAGGATCCGACAGATGATGCTAGAATCGTTGTAAGCGTAGTTTGGTCCACCGACGGTTCTAATGTAATCAGGGCCGAAGGGCGTGGCTCTTAGGGGTCTTCAACTTGGAAGTGGAAGCTTCCGATGATCAGATCAGATCTGCCGTTGAAATTGGCGGGTACTATCACAGGGGTGGGTGGGTGTGGATCTTTTGTGGGGTTACTGTTTGGCAAAACGAATTCCACTGAATCCATGGTTCCAACATTCAAATTTCCCATAGACGACGCCAATTGTCGAGGGGAGATCTCGACAATGTCCATGAAGAAGGACTTAGGGTTTTGCGGAAAAGAGAACGCTAGGGATTTCGTCGGATGTCAGGAAACAATGGAATAAAAGTCGCCTAAATTTTATGAGGAATCACTCTATTACAAATTTCTCGAGGATTATTCGGTTGCTTTCCTAGGCTTCTGCCGCCCTATATATAATAGGTCAGGTCTCAAAGCTGTATGTGGATAGGTTACATGATTACAACACCAACTCCATGTTGGTCTTTGTTCCTCTTTCCTAATACAACTATAATCTTTGTCAGTTGCTTCTTTGGATCTTCATCTTGACTCTTCATGGGCCGTAAGCCTTTCCACAGGCCCGAGGTAGCAAATCATAGCGACCCGAGTAATCATACCTATGTCAAGACCAGTTGAGGAACCGGGAGATGTCTACTTGAGTCACCGCGTTCACAACCACTGTATGGGCGAGCGCCTTCTTCTCGTGTTTGGTGTCGAGTCTGGTGAACGTAAGATACGAGCCAGCGTTGTTGCCGAACCTGCCAGCATTGCCATTGTACCTTGGCACGTCGTTGTTGGGGCCCTCCCATGCTCACCTTGACTTCTCAATCTCCTTCAAAGAGTGGTAGTTAGCGGTGGTGTGGGTGCAGGCTTCCCCTCCCTGCTGTGGTAGACACAGGGTTGGCTGAGCAGTGTGGGGAAGGGGGGGTCGAATTTTTGCCTTGCCGCATTGTTGGCGCGGTAGTTTCTGTTGTCGCGGTAGTTCCCTCCTTCGCGGCAGAAGTTCTTCGGGTCACGCTTCCTGTAGCCAGCGTTGGCGACAAAGTCGACTCGCCCATCACCGTGGTGCTTGCTGGCGAGGTGAGTGTTTCTGTAGCGCATCTCGTGCTATCTCCCGTTGTCGTGGCCACCCGTACGACGTCTCCCACCTGACTCGTCGTCGGAGTCTTGGTTGGGGTCCTCCTTCGCGTAGCGCTTGGCGATTTCGAGGCGGCCGGGGATATTGCGAGCGTCCAGTAGACCCTCTTGATCTTGGCGACCAGAGGTTCGTACCAGCACGTGTTCTTGAAGCAGTGGATCGCCCTGTCCGGGTGGATTCCAGAGGCGTTGATCCACAGGTCCTGCCTCCGTTGCACCCAGTGGTGAATCGACTTGCGATGTCCTTGGATGCAGCGCTCCAGGTCCTCGATGGTGGTGGCGCGGGTGTAGGAGCCCTCGAAGTGCCTTACAAAGGCCTCTTGCATGTCCTCCCATGAGTCGATGTTGTTCGCGGGTAGGGTGTTAGTCCATTGTTGGGTGGCTCCCTCCATCATCAAGGGGAGGTAGCGAGCGGTGAGAAGGTCAATGTGCCTAGCGATCCCCATTTCCATGAGGTATGGGTCGATCCACACCGTCGGGTCGTATGTGGGATCGTACTTCTTGATGTCCTTCGGCACTTTGAAGGCGAAGGGGTACTTCTCGCCTCAGATCATTGGTCCGAAGCACTATGGGCCGACTCGGCTGAGGGAGCCCCTTGTCTCGGGCTTGCCGCGATTGGTGAGGGTGTGCCTCAGGTTGTTCGGCTAGTGTGCTCGCCAGGCCTGATTGTTGACGATGTGGGTCCACGCGTTGATTGGCTGACCGTTCACAGCGACCGTGTTATTTGCAGGTCGCGGCTCGTTGGTGGAGAGTATGGGATTTGCGGACGTGGTTGGAGCTGCAGGGGCTCGAGCGGGGGCAGTTGAGGGTGTTTGCGGCTATTAGATGACCGCTTGAGGCTACCCGGCTTCCGGATGAGCGGGAGTACATCCGCCCCCGCAGGTCAACTCCCGCGGCTTGTTGCTCGACGGCCCTGGCGAGGTGGGTCTGGGAATACTTGATCTACAATGCACCCTCTCCCGTGATGTTGAGATTGGCGACTGTAGCTTGCCCCATGATGACGTTGTCCATCGGGGTGGAGTAGAGAGGGAGTCCATTGGAGTCCTAGGCTTGTGGCGAGATGATGATCCGTGGCTGCTCCAGAGGAGGCGTGTAGTGGGGTGGTGGTGGAGCTCCAGTTGTAGGCGCCCTAGGTGGTGGGCGATTGCTGCCGCCAGGCAGCGTGTTGTCACAGATCTCGCTCTCGGCCGTGCGAGCAGGATGGTGCTCGTCGTCAAAGTTCAGGGTGCGGCCCTAGACATTGGAGTTCAGGCGACTCCTGATGCGGCGCTGGTGGTAGAGCGATAGCTCCTGCGCCGTTTGCCGCTCCCGGCGGTACTTCTCTCCCTCGGCCTTCTCCGCGCGTGTTGCCGCCTAGGCGGTACTCCTCGACCTCTATTGCCATCACAGTCGGTGGGATGGGCATGGAGAAGGGATCTGGTGGGGTGCTCGCGCTGCCTGCCATGTAGATGGCGTTGAAGCGATTGGATCTGGCATGGAAGTCGTTAGGAGACTTCGACCCAGAGTCAGAGTCGAAGATCCCGAGGATGGAGGGGTTCTCAAAGTCCTCAGCGTTGGAGACTCGCGTGATGGAGTCTTCGTGTGATGCAACGGTGATGGATTCGGTGACCGAGGTAGGGGTCACCAAATCAGCATCATCATGGAGGGCCGCGTCGCGTCCGGCCGTGTTGCTGGTGGCCGAGTCGTACTCGGAGGCGAGGCGAGTGATGGAGCGGATCTGGCCTTCCGAGAGAAGATCACGGTGTGGTGGCAATCCACCGATGATCGCCGGCTCCGCCAGGTCGACGACGTCCATGAACCCGAGAAACATGTTGATGTTGCCGACCGGCATCACCGTGCTATGCGTGATCGGGAGCGATGTCAGGATGTAGCTGCTGGGCAGGATCTAAAGGACCCCGCCGCTTGCGATCATGTGGCCGGTGGTAATCGGCCGATCGATTGGAGAGTAGGGTTTTGTTGCAAAACTTAGGCTTGACCAGCCATGCCTCACGGTGGGCGCCACTATCGTGGGAATGACCACGGCAGTCGCTACCAGGGGTAGCGATTGTAAGGATTTGGGGCAATAGCGAGTCACCATCTATGGTGCGAGATTGAGGGAAAAGACACAAGGATTTACCTAGGTTCGCCCCCATAGGGTAAAGACCTACTGCTGCTAGATTGTATTATCGGCGAGTGAGTTACAAGGGTGGCGTGCTCGACGGCTAGGCTGCGAGTCGCTTGGATGGGGTGTATGATAGAACGTGACTACAGAGAGTACCATAGGGAGGTTTATATAGGGGTACCTCGCTAGGGTTTACAGGATTACAAACGAATCAGTTAAGGTTTCAGAGGATTTGACCTAATCCAACTAGGCCTATCTGTGATTCTGGTTCTCTAGCTTCTACTCGTCGAGCTTCTCCTTCAGTCGCTTTCTAGTCGCCGTCCTGTAGGCCCACTCGCAATGGTCTTGGGCCAGTCGAAATGTCCTTCTGGGTATACCCCATTCGGCATATCCCCATCACAAAGCATGGTGGCTCGCTGTTTGGTAGGAAGAAGTTGTGGAGTTAACATGTCGAAGGACACAACAAGTTGATGCGAAGCTATTTCAATGAAATCCGATATACCCCGAAAGCTACTTTCGTCGGCATTTTCGGATGAGCATCAATTTGTTCAAGCACATCGCGTAAGAGGTGACAAAATTTGATTGGTTCTTTGAGCAAAAGAGGAATGCCGCGCGAGAGAATTTGGCCATAGTACCTACCGGAAGGTCACCGCCGCCTTACATATGCTCGCATACGGGATTCCGGTGGATCTAGTAGATGAAAATTTGGCTATGGGTGAGAACCAAGCTATCAAGTGTGTCAAGCGCTTTGCAGTAGCCATTGTGCGTGTGTTCAGACCCACATACTTGAGATCTCCCAATGTTGAAGACACAGCTAGGATTTTGGAGGTGAACGCGACACGAGGGTTCCCAAGTATGCTAGGATCAATTGACTGTATGCATTGGAGTTGCAAGCATTGTCCTGCGGCATGGCATGGACAATTCAAATGGCACAAAAAGGATTCCTCTATAATCCTTGAAGACATGGCCAACCAAGAGACTTGAATTTGTCATGCATTTTTTGAAATGCTCGGTCCGTGCAATGACACCAATGTTCTTCAACGATCACCACCGATGACAAATATTACATTGTGTGAAGGTCCATCGGTGGAGTTCGAAAAAACCCGCCAAACATACAACTATGTTCACACGGTTCTGCTGCCCCGCTGTGGCAATCTCCTCGACGATGCGGTCCTCTCGCCCGCGAGGGGGCGCGGTGACCACAAGGGTAGCCCCAGGAGGTGGCGAGATGATCTGGAAGCTGTGGCCCAGCCAGGATGCAGCATCGCCGATCTTGGGAGCTCCGTCAGATCCCAAGGACAAAGGCTGGCTCATAGCCCAGGGCGTTGTCCTCAATCTCAGCCCCCGCCCCTGGAGGGGCAAGGGTAGAGATGTCGAGGAGCTAGGTGAGTCGCTCACACCACTTCACCTGACCAAATTTGGCCGGTGGGTGGTGGAGTAGCTCCTGCACCATGCGCTTGGCGGCCTCTGGGGTGGGTCGGTCCGGCTGGCTGCGAGAGGACATGGTGCGGGAGAGTGGCGTGTTGCCGTGCAAGGAGAGCTGGAGCTTCCACGATGGGTGGAAGGAGGAGCCCTACTCGTCCCTAGTCCACGAAGTTGGCCTGGTGGTGGTGCGTCGGGGGACAGGCTCCGTCTGAGCCCTACTCACCGTGCGACGGAGGGCGCACTCGGTCCGTGTCTCGGTGTGAGCCAACATGATGACGGGGCTGGTGAAGGTCTTGGGAACGCGCCTCAACCCCCTACCTGGCATGCCAAATGTAAGAGAAAGCATCCCGCGAAGGAACAAGGGGGCCAACGAGCCCTGAGTTCGAGAGGGGGCTGAACACGTGTTCCGAGCTTCTCCCGGTGGTGGAGTCGATGACATACGAGCACGACAGAGAGTTTAACATGGGCTTTTTTACCCAGGTTCGGGACCCTCGTGAGGAGGTAAACCCCCTACTCTTGCTTGGTTGTATTGCTCGCGGTGTTCCGTGAGGGTACAATGGTGAATCAATGTCTAGGGTTACAGATCGCTGGGATCAACCTGTTTTAAGGTAGGAGAAGGTCTCCTTATATAGGGGCGTCAGGCCTCTTCCCCCGTTCATGGGCGGGAAGGGTCACCACATTCCCGTCCACTGAAATCTCGGTCCACAAGACCGCTTTCTATGGACTTAGTCCAATGCTTCAGCCTTCCCTTTGATCCTTTGTAAAGATGAGGCTCCTGGCGCCGTCCTTCACTACCCGGCGCCTCCCTTGTCCCCTTTGCACCAAAA
The DNA here is from genome assembly GCA_910589775.1 of Avena eriantha. Lineage (NCBI taxonomy): Eukaryota > Viridiplantae > Streptophyta > Magnoliopsida > Poales > Poaceae > Avena > Avena eriantha. The sequence continues at coordinate 463,354,852 of OU342741.1, forward strand.
TGGCAAGGGACAGCCTCACTGGCACGGGTTACGTCCATGGTGCTCTTGCACCAGAAGGTGTGGTATGACTCCTCTTCACCGACACGGTCCACCCCGCCCTGGCTTTTCCTACGAGGCTTTGTCCTTTTCTTTCCTGTTGCCGCGAGATTACGAACACACCCTTGGGGCATGCTCCGAAGCATCCGAGACCCGTTGGGGACCCAGGTGAGCCGGAGTCCCACGACTTGAGGTGGTGGTATGTAGGAGGACTCGGGCAAGGCCTCTGTGGAGGTAGCGGCCTTGGGCTTACCTCCTGAGGTCGCTTTCACCGGATGCCTCCACCTCAGAAGGGTGCCCCGGCTTAGGTGGTAGGCCTGGCGGTTATAGGATCGTGGTACCCCGAGTGCCAGGACTACGACAGGACTAAAGAGAGGGTGGCTCGTTTTATTGTCTCGTATCATTCCATTCGTTGCCCGGAAACTCATGATGATCTTCAACATGATCTTATCAAGGAGTGGTGGAAATGAAACGGGTAACAAAACAAGTAGTACCTATTTATTTCTATGTTTCTTGTATTGTTGAAGACAAGTTGTTGTATTATTGTATTGTCGACAAGTTGTTGGATTTGTTGTATTGGTGATGGACAAGATATTGTATTTGTAACAATAAAACTAGACAATTTGTGGTTGATTTATTTTGCTATGTTTGACCTTGTTGATTCTATAGATGTATGTGAAAGTTGTTTGTGGCACTAGCGCGTGCTGGAATATAGCACGTCCAGTAAAGCGCCAGTTTTGTGCGTTTGCAGTGTGCTAGAAAATAGTGCACCCTAGCACGCGCTCTATGTGAAAATCTAACGCTGCAACAGCATCTGTTGCATGGAAGGATCCAGCGTCTGTTGCATGGACGGATCCAGTATGGACATGGATCTACATATGTAAACCCAAATTTTTCAGCAAAAGCCTAACACATGTAGTATTTACCCCAACCACAAACTAAGTGAAAATCTTATAGTTATACTCCTGTCGTTCGGAGATAAATATCGTAGTTACATATGCATCTGAATAAATCTATGACACTTATTTCCAAACTAAAAAAGTACGGCCTAAATTACAAGCGGCCCTTAGGCATAGAGGCGGATTCAGGGAGGGGCGAGGGGTGGCCAGCCCCCCTATGGTTGCCCCCCTCAAGGATATATAGAAGGATCTAGCACTAATTTTTATGCTAAACTGCTAATCGTAATACTCATCCCATTAGCCTAGACTAATGTGTCCAACATGCTGAGTGCTGAAATTTTATGTGCCAAGCCCAAAATATCAGCCATCAAGAGGTAATACATACATGTTGAAGCATCGGCAAGACCACAAATAGATCAACTGATCCATGTGACGTATCTGAATTTCTACTGTACTCGGTTTCCCTGGATGATCTAGTCGACTTATTTCTCCCTTCTTCGCCTCCGCCATGGCGGCGTCTAACCAGGTTCATGGTCTCGTTGGTTGAGAGCCGCCGTTAGGATCGATATTTTTGTATTCAGACATTGTCGTGTTTGTGATTACTGATTAGCGAAGGCAAACGCAAAACTCCCATGCGTCTAGGAACTATTGACTACGACCTATCGCCGCCGCACATCATGCCCAATTCGTGAATTGATCGCCCTAAGGTATGATTCCAGATATATAGTGTTGTTGCATACTTATTTATGGTCACTATCGTCTCGCCCCTCGTATGGTCGAATTCTGGATCCGCCCCTGCTTAGGCAGTAGCCATTGTACATATTTTTCAAGAAACATTTCTACCATTGTGATGATCTTGTGATCTTTATTCCTTATATATTCCAAAGAAAAATCCTTATAGACTCAATCATCATATTGTTCCATTCGAGAAAAAGATGATCCACGCATTGGCCTAACAAAACCACATGGGACGGGGTGGCATCGAAGTGGTGGAGTTGATAGAACTCTATTTTTCTTCTTATGTTTTGTAATCTCTATCACCTTTTAAGATTTTTTCTCAAAAATAAAAACTCCTAATATATTTTCCTACAATACATAAATTATACTTTTACCTATGTTACCACTTGATCTTTATGTTTTGTGCTAGTTCAAATATATACACCCAAAGCTGAAATCCTGGATCCGTCCCTAGCCTGCTGGAGTTCACGTATTGCCCGCTGAGCAATTCACTACGGTGTATTCATGTCAACTCCTGCTCATTTTAGAACCCAACCATTTGCCCCCAGGAAAAAAAACACGTACGCATCTGAATTCAACTCAAGTGTACTTACAATTTTTACATACGCGCCTCACACGGTCAACACACAGCACCAGAACAAAGATGGAGAGGCAGACCATAGCAGCAGCAGCAGCAGCCCACATAGTCGTCTTCATCGTCTTGTTCCGCTGCTGCCTCTGCTTTCCGCGGCGAACACGACCAGCGCGCGGCGGACGGCGGGAGGAGACGACGCGAGCTCCAGGGTCTCTCATTGCCACGCTGCTCCCGAAGAGCACGGAGTTGGTGACCCCCTGCACGTTGTTGTTCACGTAGATGTTGATGCTGCAGCAGCAGTTTCCACTGCTCGACGCCGGTGGCCGGCGCGTGACCGACATGGTCGCCCCCGTGCTCCTGCATCTCGACACCGACGGACCAACTCCGGCACCCATCCTCACTCGCTCGCTCCGTTGTGTTCGCGAGAAAAAGGAGAAGCAATAAACGAAGGGAGAGCCGGACAGATACCTCAACCGGCTTCACAAGCTGATAAGGAAAAGAAAGTGAAGGAGCTGCGCGATGCGCGTTGGCTCCTCTTGCTCTACCGCCAAGGAAAGCATCCTGAATCAAACCGGCCTCCTTTTTTCCTGTTTTGCCTTCCAGCTGCAGTACAGGCATCTTGGCAAAATGATCTTTGCCCAGTGCTTCGTTCCGTAGACATCTCTGTAAACCGGACAGAAAATTTCCAAACCGAACAGAGTACTGGCATCGTGCCTACGCTACAGCTGAGCTGCGCACTCAGTTGCTCTACTGTACTGCTTCCGTTCTAAGATTTGAGAAACAGAGTATATGATGGCAGTCAATTGTGGCAGCGTCGTGTCATTGACTATGGCGGATCACGGAAATCTTTTTTTTTATTACAACTCCAGCAGAAGAAAGAAAGAAAAAAAGCAAGAAAGAGATTTGGCCAACTGACAGAAGCTCTTGCAGTTACTTCATGCAACAGAACTAGTTGCCCTACTCCCAAGGAGTTGCGAGCTGTGTGACACGAACAAAGCTATTATGTACTAGGTGAATTAGTGGAATTAAAAGTGTCAGTTTCCAAGTTGTCTTTTATTAACTGGGCTAGATCACGTCCAGGCATACCAACACATTGGACATACCTGCCAGATTTGGTTGAAGGTCTATAAACCCTGTTCTACCTGCTGTAAATTGGACAGTGGAGGACACACCCATTTGCTAGTTCATGTTTATACAAGTATGCCTCAGGGAGACCGACCTTCAATTTTTATGACATATCACTTCATATGAGCTATATCTTCTTATTTCATGACAACCCGTGTCACGGTTGTTACTTGATGAGGATGCATCTCGCCGGAGAGCCTTCAGCGCCGCGCAACCTTAGTGGCAAGCAATGCAAGGTGTACAGCCCTGCGGTAACATGCTCAAGGTTTAAAGCTTCTACAAGGATGCATTCCTGAAAGAAACAAAATAATAACAGATTTAAAACGAGTTTTAATCTGGTTTTCATGGATAGTGGGTGATCTCGGGATCAAAATCAATCCCTTTTGGAAGGAATGAAATTGACAAGCAGCGAAACACATACTGATCAATAGTGTAAATTATTTTTCATGTCGAAGTTGACATCATGTATATCTTCCCAAGTGATTGAGGTTTATCTTGAACTTTGACAAGTTTATGGAATATCACTTCCCAACCCCCACGGTGTGTATTTTACAAGATCTCTTAAACTATAAAACATAGTTTTGACAGAGTTTTCACTGCGAGGGTGGTTCCACTGATATTTAACCACAGTTATACCATCATGAGATGGTAGTATCAGTTGACCACTTGCATATGGTAAGAGTCTTACCCTTTTTTCCAGAAAAACTAGATGAGCTGGAATACATTCTTCATATGCCCCCACAGATAAGTAATCAACTCCTGCATGATTAAAATGTTCAGATTAAAGAATACGGCGGAAGGAGGATGGAAGATTGACTAATATGTAAACACATGCAGTATTTCAATCTTGAATCAATTGTTTCACATTCGAGAATGTCTTCTTGTCATTTTATTAGCAACAGTATTACTTGAGAAAATTATATCTTTCAAAGTTAATAAAAAAAATATTGTTATGTACACGCAATGGATGAATCTATTTGAAGTTACCGACTAGTTGGATATCAGTGTTATCAATCAACCACTGAGCACCGTCCTCCATGAAGCCAACATAACTTGCATCAAACTCTTTCTTCCACATAAGCTTTCTGCATTAGAAAAGTACTGTTGTTCGACATATTTCATACTTCATACTATACACTCATCTTAAATACTAACTCATCAATGCCACACTGAATTGTAATAAATGTTATATGAGCAACATAAACTCAATCAAATGAACCAATATCACATATTAAATATACAAATATAAAAGAGATCCACTAAAAATAAATATAATCAGAGATGAGAAATTGAAATATATGTCGTTTAATATTTCATTAACGCAAATATATTATCTATTTAATTTTGTAATGTTTAATATGTCTCTAAAATACGTGAATAATATAGGAAAACTAAGTGTGGGGGAAAATATTGACAAATTATTGGGTATGCTCATCTATGTTAGAATGAGCTTTAATTGCGACACATAAAATTGCAAATTAATATGTCTTTGACATGTGTGTCCTTTTGAGTGGATTCAGAGGTGAAAAAACTCAATTGTGAACTAGTGTAAAACTATGATGAAACCATATCATGAACACCCAACTGTAGAAGTGTATGCCCCATATCCGCTTAAAGAATACTGTGTAAATTTTTCTAGCCAACGGTGATCAGAAGGTCACAATATTGAGAAATTATATAAAATGTAATTCCAAGAGTTCGGTCCATCTCCTAACTTAAGGGGGTAGATTCCCACTATTCACCGCAGAATTCACTATGTTCGAACAACCTATGCTTAATTTTCTACCATCCATATTAATCACCCGTGTAAACTGAGTTCTATGTAATTCCTTTTGAACTTCTATGTGCATATATAGTATGAAGGCGTACCTATCGGTGTTTAAGGTTCGAAAGAGAACACGTCGAACTCCTTTGGGAATATGCAAAGATTCCATGACGTCAGCTGCAAAAAATTGTTTGAGTGTTTTGTGAATATATGCGCACATACATTACCTACCATCATTTTTATGATATATAGTGTGAGGTAGAAAAACCAATATTATATGATATAAAAAATCGTCTTGAAAGTTCAAAAGGAGAGAAAGTTGTACTTACATGTACCTTATCAATATTCTCACTTTTGTTACCATCTTGACAAATTATTAGTTGTTCTTCTCAATCGGTCCATCTTACTTATAAGTACTCAAAAAATGACCAATGACATTTATTACTCTGCGCGTTACTGTTCATCACGCAAAACAAGACGGTCCATTTCTCTCATTTTTCATCATGGGTAGAGTAAACACGGAGCTACACATCCCAAAAAACCGAGGAACAAAAAAGTGAAAAATGAGAGAGAAATCGGCCACCTCGTTTTACGTGCACTGCAGCACCGCGCACACTAAACTGGAACAGAGGGAGTACATATCAACTTAATTAGGACTAGTAACATCAGCAAAATTCTTGGCAATCTGGAATCACAACTAAACAAGAACGTGTACAGCGTAAAACATTGCACAAGAAACAACATTTCCCGAAATTCAAACAAAGGGGTGGCCATTTATTTACGGGTGAAAATTTGAAATGGAAAAATAAAACATAAGTATGAGTGGGATGACAGTTTGGAAAACATAGCATAAGGTCCTCTTTGCTTTCATGGATTTGAAAAATGTAGAATATAAATAAATAAAATGCAGGATTGCAATATCTTACCCACTTGATTCCTACATGATGGTGTTTGATTGGGCCATAGGAAAATAATATACTCCCTCGGAACCAAATTAATTGTTGTAGATTTAGGCAAAATTTTGTCTAAATCTGTCTAGGTTCGATGAAATTCAAACAAAGGGGTGGCCATTTATTTACAGATGAAAAACTGAAATTGAAAAATAAAACATAAGTATGAGTGGGATGACAGTTTGGAAAACATAGTATAAGGTCCTCTTTGCTTTCGAGGATTTGAAAAATGTAGAATATAAATAAAATGCAGGATTGCAATATTTTACCCACTTGATTCCTACATGGTGGTGTTTGATTGGGCCACAGGAAAATAATATACTCCCCCGAACCAAATTAATTGTTGTAGATTTAGGCAGTTCTTTTGTCTAAGTCTGTCTAGTTCGATGAATCCGTGACAACTAATTTGGATCAGAGGCTGTGCGTACACTTTTCATGAGGTTTGAGTGCATGAAAAAATGTGTACAAAATGTAGTGCAAAGGAATCATGAGAAGGAAACTCGACTATTTTCGTGAGGTCCTGATTCATCGTTGTACTCCTTCGGGTCCTGTAAGTGTCGCTGAATATTGTACACAGAGCTTTATATTAACCCGATGTATGTACTAGATAAAGAATGCGCGGCGGGGCTCTATGTAATTTACCTGTTATGTTGCTATTCCTCGGAACATCAACCAACAGCGCTGGTCCTGCACAGCAGATTACAAGTCTTGCACATAGCACATTAAAAAATGTTCCTGTGATGATAATTTGTGCTCCTACTACGAGCTACCTAGAGTCAAAAATTAAGAAGAAAGCGTACGCGCGTGGCGTGCGTACCGTTGAGGACGGCGAGATCGAGTGTGTCGACGTCGAAGCCGGCGTCGTAGTAGTGCTCGAAGACGTGGCCCGGCGCGTCGACGTGGGTGCCGGAGTGCGCGGTTAGCCGGAGCTCGGAGAAGTTGGCGATGTCGGAGCCGTTGCGCATGGACCGCGCCAGGCGCAGGAACCCCGGCGTGCCCTCCGCCGACTCGAACGCCGGCATGTCCTCCCGGTAGTAGTGGCTGATGTCCAGGATCCGCCCGCCGTCGAACTCCTCGCGCCTCTCTGGCACGGGCACCGCTGCCTCCTCCTTCACGCCGCACGTCGGCTCGGCGTCGTCGGCGCCGTAGCCAGGGTAGGCCGGTTCGCCGGAGGCCACGGTGGTGGCGCCGATGAGTAGGAGGAGGAAGAAGCAGGGAAGGAGCTCCATGGACGCAGAGCGTATGCTTCTGCGGCAGGGAACAAGGCCAGCTGTATCGATCATTGGTTGGTGATGATGGAGATGACAGATAAGTCTTCCATTTCGTCTACGATCTCTTGTACTTATATGTATTCTTCTTTGGGAACAGAATCGTGCCGAATCTTCTTTTGCGGTGGCTATGATAGTAAATTCAGGAAAGAAGACATTTGGGGATTATTATCCTTGAATATGTAAAGAAGAATACAAGGACGACCCGGAAGTGTTATGAAGACAATATACTGCCCGAGTTTGACTGCGTTATTATTGGACGACACCGTGTTTCGTTTGAGGAAATTCAGGAAAGGAAGGGACTGAGACCATCTCCACTCGTATTCCCAGCAGGGGCGATTTTTATATTCGGACGGCGAAATTTCGTCCACTCGTGTTCTTAAGACGCCAGATTAGTTCGGATTTGGCCCAACTTTCATCCGGCGTTTCCAGGCCGAACCCATGGCTCTAGGAACCGTCCGGGAACGCCGGACGCAGCGAAAATACACGTGGGTCAGCCCTGTCGGCGACTCAAGGCCGAGTTCCCGCCTTTCTTCTCCACACCCCTCTACATCACCCGCCAATTCGCCGAGCTCGAGCTCCCGCCCATCATGCCGCCCAAGGGTTTCGTGAAACCCCGATCCGCCGTCAGCGTCCCGGAGAAGAAGCCGAGGAAGCCGGCGCCGAGACCAGATGGCTGGACAGAAGCCGAGTGGGCAAAGGAGTGCGGGCGGAAGAAGATCGAGACAGATAGCCGGAAGGAACGGACGGCGAGGGCGGCGATGAGGAAAATGCGGGAGGCATCGGAGCACGCCTCGCGCACGACGCCTACGCCGGCGTACCGCCCGATGCCGATACCCGCCTCACAGTACGCCGCCCACTGGGGGAGCCAGCCAAGTGTCGGTTCCACGGCCAGGTTCTCGCCGATCTCGCCCGCCATGTTCCAGGAGAGCCAGACGAACCCGCGGCAGAGGTTCTCGTCCTCCCCCGAGTTCGACGACGGGTTTAACCCAAACGTGCTCTTCCCCTGCCCCGCGCCTCGCCCTCCGGCCTTCAACGTCCCCATACGCCAGCTCTCCGGCGTATGGCTCATTGTCGTCCATGTGCCGAGGATCGGTTCCGTTCACCGGAGGCAGCTCCTCGCCCAGCAGCTTCTGCGAAGAAGAGGCCCACAACATGTTCGGCGGAATGCCAGGGGAGACATTCATGTCGGGCTTGATCGCCTCCGGTTTCGCAGCGGCCGGCTTCTTCAACGAAGAGCAATCACGGACCGCCGCCGAACATGGCCTCGAGTCCCAGGACTTCGGCGAAGAGGACGGTAAAAATCGTTTATGTGCCAATACACAAAGCTCGTTTTTTATGAACATGTGTCGTTCCTCCTTGTGTGCACAACTCTCGTTTGAAAGGACAATGGCAAACGTTCCGAAGTTGCTAATGGGGTAGAATGGACATACCGGTGGGTTTTGAAGATCCTCATGCGTTTCTATGATGCACTTGACCTGTTTTTGTTCTCACGATGATGCTGCTTATATAAGCAGGAAAATGTTAATAGAGGTCTCATAGTGTTTCATACGACCCAAATTTTATCGCACATGATGTGTTAACGACCAGGGTGTTTTCACCTGTCATTTTATTGACTAAAAATGTTACTTACCACTACCTAATTGTCTGGGTTTGTAATAGACAAGTTGGACATATTACATGGTATTTTAGGGGGTAATTTTAGTTCTTCCTGCATGTTTCTTCCTCTTGAGCTATATGAATAAGTTGGCTAGCGATTTAATTAAGTTGTTTTATCCATATGGATAAGTTGTGCACTGAAATAAGTTAAATTGATTCATCCATGATGCTTAAGTTGTGGGTATTTTCTACTATCTATCCGGGTGTTCCTTTTTTAGCAACATGCATAAGGTGTCCACTGGTTTAATTATTTGGCTTGTCAACATTCTTAAGTCCAGTACTAAAATTAATTAAGCCGATGATTCTGTCTGGTATGCTTAAGTTGGGGTATCTCCAATCTATCTAGGTTTTCGTTTTTCGAGTAACATGCATAAGTTGACCACTTATCTAATTAAGTTGCATTGTCGCCATGCTTAAGGTGCCTTTTGTGATCATACTAAGTTGTATTTGTCTATTTTTTCCTTGATAATTTTGTTTGGCTATGACACAATAATGTTTTTAATTGGAAATATTATTTCTAGGGGACACGTTTTTTAAGCCCAGTAGGAAGAAATGACAAAAGAGACAACCAAGTGTACACATTTACATTTACCAGAAGCTAATGCAGCAGCAAGAGGACATATACTAGATTTTATCCTATGGTTTGGTAAGTTGTATACTAGATTTTCTTAAATTGTTTTGTTCAACATACTCGAGTTGTTCAAATAATCTAACTAAGTTGTTTTTATTGTCAGTATGCATTTAGTTTGTGTTTTATCTTCTAGTTTAGTTTGATTTCAGTTCCACATTAGATTTTTCTACGAAGTATGCTTAATAGGACTACGGTGAAATCGGATGCAGGTAAAGCATGGACACTTCAAATGCATATACATTATTAGGGTTGTAGGCACGTTAGGTGCTTTGTGTGTGTGGAAATAAGTTAGAAGTTGAATTGTCATCATGCCTAAGTTGGGTACTAGAATTAGATAAGTTGGTTCTACCTCCATGCTTAAGTGGTGTTTCATAGTCTAGCTGGTTCTCTTTGTTCAATGCACAAGTTGCCCACTTGGGAATTTTAGTTGTAATGTCATCATGTCTAAGTTGGGTACGGGTACTACTTAAGTTGATTTCACATATATGCTAAGTTGTGTTTTGCACACAATAGACTATTTTCTCACACATTTTCAAATTCGTGTTTGTATACCGTAAATTTTGCTTCACACATGTGCTAAATTGGATACTCACTATTGATAAGTTGCACATACCCTAGTGCTAAGTTCCATACCTCGTTAAGGCTATTAAGAAGAAATGACAAAGTATACGACCAATCGTGCATGGCTTAAGAAGATTGCTACAAAATAGAACACACCAGGCATAAGTTTATGCGTGTGTCGTAAATAAGTTAGAAGTTGAATTGTGAGCATGCCTAAATTGGGTACTAGAATTAGATAAGTTAGTTCTATCTTCATGCTTAAGTTATGTTCCATAATCTAGCTAGTTCTCTTTGTTAAATGCAGAAGTTGGCCACTTAGGAATTTTAGTTGTATTATCATCATGCCTAAGTTGGTACCGATACCACTTAAGTTGGTTTATGCCACCATGGTAAGTCATGTTCTATAATCTAGCTTGTTTTCTTTTTGTTCTTTATTTCCTAGAAATTTTAGTGTTATTGTAGCCATTCCTAAGTTGAGTAATGGTACTATTTAAGTCGTTTATAGTAACATGCTCAATTTGCAGCACCTTTTCTATTATCTAATCTTATTTTGTTGCTTGTTTGTACACTTAATGAACCAATATGCAACTTCATCCTTAGGGGGAGCATTTAGATCCAAACCTAATATATGATACATGAGAAATTTTATTTTGATTTTTCATATTCTCGCAAAACCTAAGTCATACAAGAATGATTACCATTTTTCATGCATAAACTAATAAGTATAATACTTCTTTCTGATATGGTTGCAATTTTCCAGATTAGTGCGACAAGAACAAGTGAGCGGGGTGTTGACATGGTCAACAGAGGAAATTCTATCCGTGTATCAATGCTATCACACTTTGTTCAAAGTCAACTATGTACAAAGCCAGATAACATAGATGCTTTGCATTCTCAAAAAAATATAGTTGCTTTGTGTTCAAGAACTATTAGTAGTTGCACCTACATATACAATACCATATTAATATTTTGTCGCTCAAACCATATCGCTGAATTATTTTTAACATGTTGGAAATCTAGGAGCCGGAAGTTTGTATCACAAACCTAGAACCTTTTGTTACTTATATATATATATTGGAAATGAGCATATATTAATATCACAAGATACCAATTACACCCAGCCTCTACAACAACGCATTGCCCTAGCGGCCATACAGATACACATAGCCAAAAAAGAAAGAAGAATTTTAAAAAGAAAAGTCCCGCTATAGTGACCCATTCGTTGAAACAGCGGTACTACCACCACCAAGACAACACCAGAAGTATAGGTTCTCCAAAAGCGACACCACCAAGAAGGGAACAATACACAAACACCGTCATCGCCCGATCATAGATCTTGGGTTTTCACCCTGAAGAAAGTCCACGCTCTCAAAACAATACCTTCAACAAGGCCATTGCCAGGAACAACCAATTAAGGCCAGACCCTGGGTTTTCACCCTGAATGGTAAGACTATGAACCTCTCCTATGCAGTCGCCCCCACTTGCATGCCACTTCTCCAAGTCATGAGTCACCAAGCCAATTACTCATCACCACCTAGACTCGAACCACCATTGTCCATCCTAAGATCCCGGTCTCCATGACATTCCCCATCAGCATCATGGAATGAGAACATGCCCCATGATATTAACAGCCAACAGAGCTTCAAAGCGCTCTCTCTGGACCCAAGCAGTCAGAGTAAAACATGGGTGCGCACGACTGAATCCCTCCAATCTGGCAATCTCCAGGCATTGATCGCCCATGGGAGTTCGCCGGTGAAGCCTTCCAGAACTCGCCACTCTGACCAGATTAGAGAGGGAAAGAAACAAGTAGATCCTTGTCTTGGTGTGAGTGGAATCCTAGGACTTTTATATGGGGGCAGTATGCAACTTTAGCCTACTGGTTGACCCAGGTATGCCACTTGTACCTACAATACAACTAAGTTGTTGACTCTAGGTTTGTGTGCTTTATATGCGAATCTATGGGTAGGTAGAATATGATTTCCAATTTCAAGGGTATACCTCTATTGCTAGGATTTTGTATAGTTATGTTCACATGATTTACTTGGACCTAGGATTTTCCTAACTAGTTTTTTTCGGGGTCTAAGTTGTTGCTGCCTCTTGTTGTGTTACTTACATAGGGGCATCTACAATTAATTAGTTCCTCAATTCCAAGGCATGTGTTATACCCATATAGCTTCTTTCTTTGGTCCCCCAAATCCTACTTGTTGTATGCAATATTTAGTGCTTATCCCACGTATGACAGACTAAGACAACTAAGTGCTGAACAATTTGTTAAATCCTACTATTCTTACTAGTATGAGGAAGAACTGCATTTGGTGGGCTCCAATTTTCAGGGTTGTTTTTGCAACAAAGTTGTCAAATTTGTTCCTCAGATGTTTTTCTAGGTTTCTTCGTTCTTCAAGAGATCTACAACATAGCTACATTTTATGTCCATAGAGTGGGGAATTGTATGGGGAGGAGTGCTAGAGGCTCTTTAGGGGAGAGCCTGTTTTTGGTGATCTGGAAAAAAAGAAAAACTGGACAATACGACATGCAGAAAAGGTACGTGAGGGTGTCTGGGCTAGGGAGAGGGGCTGGGGGAGGTTAGTTTGCGCATTGGGTTGGGTTAAGGCGGGTGGTTACTTCATGCGGGGCTGTTTCTACTTTTCCAGAAAAGGTAGGTGTAGGGTGTCGGTACTTTCCTTTTTAGGGCTGAGTGCTGGGATGGACAAACCAGCACCCGGGTGCTCCCTAGCCACGTCCTAAAACAAATTACAACATAAGCACTAAAGGGTAGAACTAATGATGACATCCAATCTAAGAATTTAAATATATTTTATAGGTTGTGCTAGTCGCAACGAGATATATGAAAGTAGTTTTACGTTTTGATGACTTTTTTTAGACCCTAAAGTTACCAATTTTTAACACGTGAGTTATCCGGTCTGTAGTATGTAATTTATCCACCATGTAACATGTAAGTTATCCAGTCTATAACGGGTCGTGTGTGGCGGTAAAGACAAACTTGATGACGTCATCCACATGCAAAATCTAAAAAAATCAAAAAGTTTTGTATCTTAAACCATTTATATGATTTAGTGTATGTTTTCACGCGTTAAACTAGTCATGACGAGATATTTGAAACTACTTCCTCTGTTTCTGTGGTCAAGGCATATGTCTTTGGGTTCTGGAATTAAGGAGAATCCAATGGGTAAAAACTTTCCTAACTTATCCTAATAACTCCCCTCTCCGTCTCTTCACCACGACTCTAGAATCCCAATGTGTGATGACGCAACCTCATGACCGAACCACTACTCCTCCCCGCAGCTAGTGTCTCTTTCTTCCTTCATCATCTGCGCCCCCTCTACTCACCACCGGCAAACCTCTTGATCCCATGCCCCCGTCTCCCATCTCTAGCTAGAAAATAATGCACGCCATCATCCCGACTCCCTAAAGAGCTCTATCCCATCCCCTCCATCCTAGGAGCAGACTGCTACACCGGGAGGGCACCATTCCCCGCGACCGGTGTGCTCAAGACGTCGTGCTTCCATGGTTGGTTCGAGGTGTTGTATTAGGTCAGGTCGGGCCAGAAATAGGTGATGGACATGGCGAACTGCACTCGAGCACCCAGAATCAGGGCAGGAGTGACCGTGACTTGCCGGATTTGGCATGATTAGTGTGGGGTTGGTACATGGTGCCCCTCCTCCTCGAGGACTAATATACAGCCTCCATCACTGAGTCTCTTTACCCATCTCCGAGCCCTTCTCCTCCGGTGGTGGATTCCTCTCCACTTGTCGAGCGGGGTTTCCTCCCGGGCCTTCTCGTTGGCCAACGCAAATGAACTAATTTATATGGGATCCAATAATGGACTATACTTGGGAATCGAAGGAACAGACAATGCTACGAGGAGCCGAAGAAATATGAGGGAAGTTTAGGGAGAATGGCGATAAGTATAACCCTACGCCGCCTCACACCTTATTTTCTGATGAAAAACCAGAATTTTATGTTGGAAATATGCCCTATAGATGATAATAAAGTTTTTATTATCATATTCCTTGTTCATGATAAGTGTTTACTATCCATGCTTTAATTGTATTAACTGGAAACTAAATACATGTGTGGATATATAAACAACACAATACCCCTAGTAAGCCTCTTCTGACTAGTTCATTAGTCAAGTGATGGTTAAGATTTCCTAACCATGGACATGTACTGTCATTTGATAACGAGATCATATCATTAGGAGAATGATGTGATGGACATACCCAATAATAAGTATAGGCATTGACTGTGTCACTTAATTTGATTGACATTGCTTTTGTATATCTCTAGTATCATTTTGTTAGACCATGAGATCGTGTTACTCCCTGGTATCTGAGGAATACTTTGTGGGCATCAAATGTCACTTCATGATTGGGTGATTATAGATGGATTTCAGGTATCTTTGGTGGTACTTGTTGAGTTGCATGAATCAAGAGTGGGATTTGTCACTCCAAGTAATGAAGATATATCTCTAGCCCCTCATGATAGTGTAGCATCCTAAAGCTTGCATGTATGTGACTAATGTGTTTATTTACGGGGATCCTACACCATGGAATGAGTAAACATAATTTTCCAGTAACGATATTGAACTAGGTATGATAATACCGACGATTGAATCTTAGGCAAGTGATTTATCACAAGAAAAATAGAATTGTATACCAGATTAATGGAATCCTCAACATCGTGGTTCAACCGATAATGATCTTCGTTGAATTTTTGGGAGTAATTATGGGCATCTAGGTCCCGCTAATGATTATTGGTTGGAGAGGAATCTCAATCATGTTTGCATGTTCTCGAACCCAAAGGGTCACATGCTTAATGTTTGATGTCGCTTGGGTTTGATGAGATAAATAGATGGTGTTATAAATTTTTGATTCGGAGTCCTAGACATCATGAGGAGCATCAGAATGGCTTGAAGATAAATAAAAACATATAGGAAAGTATTTTGAGGGTAACCGAAAAAGTTCAGGCTTTTTGGGTATTGTACCGGAGGTTCTAGAAGATTCCGGAGGATCCCATAGTAGGGCCCACCTATCTTGGATGACCCATATGGACCAAGGGGTGTCCCATAGGACCACATGACCCAGGTGCACCATTTCCCTTGGCTCGTGTGGTTGGGATAAGAGGATACGATCAAATCCCTTGAAAATAGGGTGTTAACTCTAGGGGGAGTCTCCCCTTGTTTGCCCGACCCTAGGACTTGGAGGGGGGCAAGGAATCCCCCACGCCTATATAAGAGGGAGGGTGGGGATGGGGCGTGGCACTTGACCTGCTGTTGTTGCCCCTCTCTCCCTCCCATACTACTCCTCTCTGTAGATTTTTGGTGAAGCTCTGTCGGTTTCTCACCATATCTTCCACCACCACACCGTTGTGCTACGGGGATCTCATCTACCTATCCCTCACCTTGATGTATCAAGTTGGAGGATACAACATCAAGCCAGATGTGTTTATACCGCAGAGGTGTTGCCCATGCGGTACTTCATCGGATTGATCTAACACTGTGTACGTCTACATCAACCACGATCTTTGAGATCGTTAAATGTTTTAGATCTTCAAGGGCGTGTATATCTTATCTAATTACCATTACTAGCATCTCATAGATCAGATCTTATTCCATCAGCTCTTCCGCAGGATTTTTTTCATATTGTGAATCCTATCAATGGTATCATAGACAAATTGTATGCTTAGGTGCTTTGTACGAGTAGAACACAATGAAGTTGTGCGAATTTATTATCATGTTGTTACCCTCTCACGTGTAATAGTTAATATTGTGGGATAGTGGGATGAAGCAGCCCAGACCAACCTTACGCGTATGCTTACGCGAGACTGGTTCCACGCTCAACATGCTACTTGTATTGCAAAAATGGCTAGCGGATATCTATCTCTCTCCTACTATGGTTGATATTGCTTTTACAACCTAGGGACCGAAATGTTGTAGTAGAGACGACATGATTATCATCGTTGTGGTTTATGTGTAAGCAAGAATGGTTCTTTTTAGTACAAGCCCCCAAAACCACGTAAAATATGCA
The DNA here is from genome assembly GCA_910589775.1 of Avena eriantha. Classification (NCBI taxonomy): domain Eukaryota; kingdom Viridiplantae; phylum Streptophyta; class Magnoliopsida; order Poales; family Poaceae; genus Avena; species Avena eriantha. The sequence goes on from OU342741.1 coordinate 463,371,105, forward strand.
ACAACAAAGTAGAGGCCATCTAACTTGTTTTTGCAGGGGCATGTGATGTGGTATGGACAAAAAGACAATGAGTTATATATGTGATGTATGCAATGATCATGTTTTTTAATCTCTCATGACTTTCATGTCGATGAGTATGGAAACCAACATGAGCCATATGGTTGTCTCTTTATTGTATATGACATGTGTGTCAACTTCAATGCCATGTAATTGCTTTACTTTGTTGCTATGAGTTAGCTTGTAGTTGCAGTATATGGTGGAGACAACATGTGTGGTTCCATGAATCTTGGTGCCATGCCGATAGAGATGGAGATCATGTCGATGCTTTGAAGATGGAGATCGAAGGCATAAGAAGAAAATGCTATACCATATCACATTATCTATGCATGTGATGTTTATTCTTTTATGCATCATATTATGCTTTGATTTGATTGCAACGGTATCATTATAAGATGATCCCTCAAACTTAATATCAATATATGTGTTCTCCCTTAGTATGCACTATTGCGAAAGATCATCGTTTTGAAGCACCACGTGATGATCAAGTGTTATAAACTCTACATTCACATACAATGGGTGTAAGCCAGTTTTACACATATGGAAATACTTTAGTTCACTTGAATAGCCTAGCATGTACATACATGGTCTCAAACACAACGAACCAAAAGGTTAAACCCGAGTCATATAGATGATATAATCAACATGATGATGTTTACCATTGAAGCTATATCATCTCACATGATAATCGGACTTGGTGTAGTAGATTTGAATTATGTATCACTAAACAACTTTGAGGGATGTTGTGTTTAGTGGGAGTTCATTAGTAATATGATTAAACTTATACCATTATCATGAAATATATATCTGAGTGAATTTGCATAGTTCCTTGTAGTGACTGGTGTTTGTTTACTACCTTGCACTTAGTTATAATTGAGATAGTAGAACTATAGAATTCTGGATATTTCCTTTATAGACTGGTATCGTAGTGTGTGTGTGTGTGCCAATTTAAAGATAAAGTCCTAATGCAAACTTTCAACAAACCTCACATACTCCATATGGTTTAATAAGTTGTATTAATCCAATAGTAAAGATTCCAAAGTTAGTATCTAAAGATCATGCTTGCCTCCATAATAATTCATATTCAAAAGTAGTTTTAGTATCAAGGTTATCTAGGACCTAAAGAATTTTTTCGGAAATCATCATGTGTGAAATATACTATGATATCTGAAATAGTGTTTGATTGCAATATGATGAAGTATAAGTTAGCACTACCACAAAAGTTGGCTTTTACCATGGACGGTTTTCATGGTTGAAGGCCAGTTTTTTGTGGTTAAAATTTCTTCTATGATGGATGAGTTCCGTGATAAGAGCCCCGTCACCAAATATTCTACAATGGATTTTTTGAAGGGGATCCGCAGCAGAAAACAAAAAATTCCTACGTTGGAACCCCAAGAACTGCCTAGGATCTATCTATGTAGTAATGCAGTAATGATCGATGCGTAGAGAATACATACCCTTGTAGACCGTACGCGGTTAACATTCCGAGAGGAACGTGGTTGATGTAGTCGTACTCATAGCCGACCTCAAGGTCGCAAAGCTCCTCGCAGGTCACCCCTTGCTCCTTCTTCATCATGCAGCAGCTCCGGCTCACGATATTTAAGCGCCCCAAGTGTTGCGCCTCGTGTCTTCGTACACATCCGGTGCACGATGAGACCTCCAGCTCTCCGATCCTAACGGGAGTGCGGAAGTTGATATCCGGCTAGGAATCCCTATAGCACAACGGCGTGTTGTAGGTGTGCCTCATTTGCATAGCCCAGACTTGGGGCCATGGTCACAAGGGCTAGAGAGAGGGAAGGAGAAAGTCAACCAAAGAACTTCTCCAAATATTGGTGTGTTTAATCCCACCCATGGTCACCTCTTTATATAGGATAAAGGGGTGTGCCTTTTTTAAAGACTAAGCCATGTGGGACTAATTGCTAAAGGAAAAAAGTACAGGAATTTTTGTCCAGCCGGACGGGCTGAATCTAAATAGCCCAACAAGCTAAGAGGGGAGCAGCAAATAGCAGCCTGGGAGGGGGCTGGTCGGGTGGGCCTTGCGTGGCCCAACCCGCGCCTACCTGGCTCCTGCCCGGCGGCAGCGACCGACACCTCATGCCTAGGACGGCGCTCACCCTTGCGGCCCGCATGGTAGCCCGGGTGGTGGGCGGTAGTAGCTCTCCTCGGGTGGGCTGGCTCTTGCCCCGCGTGACCCGTCGCAGCGAGTGGCCCAGCGCCCGGTCCGCCTGCTCCCCGCACGCCCATGGGCCGGGTTGAGCTGGCTAGACCGTGGCGGCTGGTTGGTTGCCACCCGCCCCCGCGCGGCTGGTATTATCCGCCACCCACATGGTCCTTCCACTGTTTTCCTTTTCCAATTTCTATAGCTTTTCTTCTAGGCTATTTTCCTCTGGGATTTGGTCTAATATGAAAGCTGCTTTTATAAATCTTAACTTAAATGTTATTTAGAATATATTAATTCATAATTAACATATACTAAATATATATTTAAATTCCCATTTATCTAAAAACACTTTTCCGGTCTTTTCCTTTATTCCTTCTCCGAACAACTTTGGATCTCTGTGCGGAATAATTCTGACTTTCACTTTCTCTACTGTGATTCCGTATTACGAATGATCGCTCTCAACGTACCCTTAAGTGTATCCCCTCACGGCTCGGGAATGCTCTAGACATGATCTATATCAATGATCAACAGAGGGAACAAGGATGTCCATGTGACCCCTATGCAATCCTGATGACAATGTTGTTTGAACCAATAAATGTAGCATCCATTTTCCTTTTGTTTCTTGATATGACTTGTATGAGATCCGATCAATGGTACCCCATACCTTGTTCGATCTCGTTAACAACAAGTTATGTTTTCTTGTTACCGTGATATTACATCCCCGTGACCGAGTCACATGTTGCAACATTTATGGATGTAATCTCACCAAGCCAGCCGTATGTATCTTTACCCGTCATGTGGGTGAACAAATCCCGCTCTTGACATATATTGCCTCTACGGTTCCTCCGAGTACCTGAACACACCTTTATAATCACTGTATTACCAAGTGACGCTTGATGCTATCTAAGCACTCTCGAGAGACAGTGATTGATATAGCCTCACGGTCCAAGGAAAAGGAGTCTAGATTTAGCTGTTGCAACAATGAACTATATGACTTGATCGTGTTGCAATCCTTTGAGGAATGTCCATCACATCATTCTCCAATGATATGACCCTGTTGTCAATTGGCATAAATGCCCACGATCTTGAAACCCAAATCATTCTCATGACCAACGAACTAGTATGAATAGAGGCTACTAGGGACTTGGTTGTTTCATACCACACCTGTACCAATGTTTCTACTTGATACAGTTATAGCACAATATGAAACTATTATAAAATAATTGAGATATGAAAATAAAAACCTATTTATTATTTGCCTCTAGGGCATATCTCCTTCAGTCTCCCAATTGCACTAGAGTACAAATAATCTAGCTCGCATTTTACTCATCATAAACCATATATCATATGCATTTATAGATCATGCATGCTCATGGGAAACGTCATGTCCATGTTCTGTTTTACCAGATCATTATGTCTTTTGCAAATCGTTAATGTATTCCTAGTTTTGACATTCACACCATTATCATATAATGGGCCGTAGTATTCATTTGGCGACAAAGTGAGACTTTGTTTCTAGTGTTTATAATGACGGTCGTTTTCACTTTTGTCATCTAAACATCGAAACACACTTTGCTATCCTTTGTGTATGTACGACAGTTATGGCAACAGAACGAGGCCGGATTCCAAGAGCCTACAGTGAATTTAGATCAACCTCGAGGGCTTTCTCATGGGCACTGTGCCCTGGGACACATCATTCTACGTTAAAAGCGAACTAGCCCCGCCATAACATTATACATCACATCAGATGGAGCCTTTATACTTCTACATCTATGTAGATCCTAGTGCATGAAATGCAACTATGCCACTTACTTTGCTTTTTGCCATTTAAGTACAAACTTAACTCTGGTTCAGTGATCAACTCAGGAATCACTCAAAGACACGTTCTTACAGTTAAGACTTTGTCCTACCAACGAGAACCTCGGGTCACATTACGTCGAGTATTCAATATGGTTGTATGGAAGAACCTATGACTGAGGCATAGGAGATGCAACGCATCTCTTTCTTTCTTTCTTTAAACCATAGTTGCAATACTAACTCAATGCTTCATATAGTAAGAACTACTTTCTTACCTTGTTCCATTCTGAGCTTCTTTAGAATCTTGTCTTAGGACATTCTGAACATCTTTCAGAATCAACATTCAGTGTTTATTAAACTCGCCAATCTATCTCGATAGATTTTCTTTTTTAATAACTTCAACTTCATCCTTATTTATCTACTTAAATGTTATTAACACCAATCACATCATTCATATATGTCGTCCACATATCCTAGAATGATTTCATGCTCCCACTCAAATATGGCATCCATATTTGAGATCCGGGGATTTCACTTAGTTCCCACTTAAAATATGTCAGCTACATATTATGATTTAGCCAAGCTGATTTGCTCCCACTCAAATCCAAGTCCTCTCGATAATCTTGGACATTCCAAAAATTCCTTGATCACCATCAAATCGAGAATTCCACTAACGAGATTTCAATGACCATTCATTTCTCGCACTTAGGTCCATCACACTTCTTTGTATTTCGTAGGTATGTCTTTTTCAAAACATGACAAGTGAATCAACAATATAATTCCACAAACTTGTAGAATATATAGTTGAATCCTACTTTCTTTAGTAAAAGTATTCGCTGAAACTTAATGATCATTATCATTGGTTTCTCCTCTATATGTAGAGTTTGGATTCACGGAACAAATTCCGCTGTGCCACTCAACAATTCAGAGGTAAGGTCAAATACCTTGTTTTGATATTTTACTTTCTTCCACCTGTATCTTCATCAAGACACGTCGACTTTGGACAATAACTGGTTTGCCCTTTGTGGAAGATGCATTCATAGCTTCCTAAGAATGCTCTACAAAGACTTATTTATTCGCCACGATTTCGACTTTATCGAAATCTCCAGAAACTCGAACGTGTCATAACACTTATGGTGTTGTTTCCACAAATCTTTAGATGTTCCTTTGTATTTCAAATGAGTGATTGCTTATTTTGATTTCTAACTCTAAATGACAACTATAGCCCTGATAAGAGATAATATTATACCATATTTATCTAATACATAATTATTATGATGTTTAGACATTTCAACATAGTTTGAATTCGTCCAATTATCATAATTTGCGAAACATCTTTCACAAGTCCCTTTTTATGCTAAACTTAACTTGAATACTTTAGTCATGTCGATCATATCGAAGATACCTTGTATTCTTGTTAATTTCAATATCCTCCTATTGTTGTGAACTCATTTGAACAATTCCAATCAAACTTATGTCTCATTAAGTAAATACGCTTACTCACTTAAGTCCACAATTAACTAATGATTTCCACTACTTGTTGAAAATACGATACATCACTATGTATAAGATTTAACATTTCTTGGCATATCACCGTTTTACCAGAATGCGGAGTTTTAGTCATTCTTCCCAAGAGGCATGGTTTTGCAAAGTCTCTAGATTAAGTACCTAGGACTCGATCCTCATTTACAATGAAGAACATGCAATAACCAAAATGACTTAAACTATAGTGTCATTTAATTATTAAACTTTGGATATCTTTTAGCATTCTAATCTTTTATAAATGTTTAAACTATTATCATTAACATAGTGATGAGAATAACTTATTTATAATCGTAATGTGAGCATAAGTACGTTCATAAGAATAGTACAACGGGCTTGTAACTCGTTCATATGAATAATCGTCTCGCCATAAGCAAGACACACAAACAAGGATTACAAAATTATATTCAAGTCCACTAATCCAAATGATAATCTTTGAGAAAAGGGGTGATGTTGGCCATCAACTGTTTTGCTTTCCTTCATCAAGTCACGTTGCCTCAAATCCAGCAATTTTCAAGTAGATCCTCCTGTTTTCACAAAGCAGGACAAGTATTAAATACTTTGCAAACTGCAACGAGTTTTTACAAGAACCACATTTATAATTTTGTATATCTAACATATACCTTTTTCATCCATGACCTCCATTGCAATCAAGCCGTTCTAAGAGTTCTCAACTCTAATGCAAGATCGCTAAGTGTTTTTCCAAACATTCTCTTTTCATCCATGATAGAGGAAAACCCATCCAACGGCTCATACGTTATGTGCCAGATTTTGCAGAATACAAAATGTAGCCCAATTGTCCATCTAATGGAGAATGGCTTATTAGATGATTATGGAGAAAACACAAACATTCTGGAGTCATCGAATTATCTCCTAATGGTTATTGTATCAAGAAGAGAAGATCACCTTTTACGAGGATATCCCTCAGGCATGGGTATTAATCTATGAAGTTGGACGCTTTTGCTAAGTTCCACATCAAGCAATATATTCCCATGGTCGCAAAGGACCTCAATGGGATAGGCCATGATCTACTAAGATATTTGCAAACAGACATCTAGACTAAGTTCATAATAAGAGTGGTCTAAACTAAAATTGTCATCCCCTGTACGATTTTAGTGATCACATGATCCCTATCCTCTGCACCTCTCCCGATCATCATGGACATCGGTGCAACCTAAAAGGTAGACATTCCCTAATGCCAATCACATCATCCATGTGACTTATGCTTGATCTTTCGATCTCTTGTGTTCCAAGGCCATGTCTCTATAACATGCTAGGATCGCCAAATCTAACTTGTGTGTATTCGTTGTGCAACATGGCTTATACCCACTGTATGCAAACGTAGATATGTCTGACACCTGCTCATCATGGCCTGCCTCATACCGAAGAACTTTCTTGGTGGTGCACACACAAGGGGAACACAATCATTGGAATTAAATAGGGATTATCTTATTTGCTACCGTTGAGTATCTAATACTAGCACACAATAAGATGTAAAACATGTATCAACATCATATGTATATTGTGATATGATATGGTCCTTATTCTTGCACCTTGATCTCCATCGAGCGCTCCGGCATGATCTCCATCTTGCCCTTGGTTTGACGCCAAGTCCACGACGCCTCCACCAAGTCATTCATCGAAACGGTGGCTATTACTACATAACTTAGTAACATAAAAGTAAACCACTTTACCTTCGTAACGACCAATGCCATATCATAATCACACGACTTCCTGCAAAATAAAGTAGACGCCTCTACTTTATCTATTGCAAGTTTTACGTGGTTGTTAGTGATTTGGCAATAGAACCGTTTCTAATCAATGAACTTTCCAACCACAACATGGATCCAACAGTTCTCGATACTACACCCCTTTCGGGGCCCTCCGTTGTAAATGATATATCAACTATTGAATGAGAGACAGACACCAACTAGCCACTTATACGGTACAAGCCGTATGTTGAGCGTGGAACTAGTCCCGCGTACGAATACGCATAAGGTCGGTCCGGGCCGCTTCATCAAATAATACTGCGTTATAAACAAGTACACGTTAGAGGGTAACAACTAAGGGATCAATGCCCGCATAATACTTGTGCGTACTGGCCGTATAGCACTCTTATTCATAGATCAACTCTGATACCACTAAAGGGGATCCGCAGTAGAAAACAAAAAATTTCCTATGTTGGAACCCCAAAAACTGTCTAGGATCTATCTATGTAGTAATGCAGTAATGGCCGATACATAGATAATACATACCCTTGTATACCGTACGCGGTTAACGTTCCGAGAGGAACGTGGTTGATGTAGTCGTACTCGTAGCCGACCTCAAGGTCGTGAAGCTCCTCGCAGGTCACCCCTTGCACCTTCTTCATCGTGCAGCAGCTCCGGCTCACGACATTTAAGCGCCCCAAGTGTTGCGCCTTGTGTCTTCGTGCACATCTGGTGCATGATGAGACCTCCGGCTCCCCGATCCCGCCAGGAGTGCGGAAGTTGATATCCGGCTAGTAATCCCTGTAGCGCAACGGCGTGTTGTAGGTGTGCCTCTTTCGCACAGCCCAGACTTGGGACCATGGTCACAAGGGCTAGAGAGAGAGGGAAGGAGAAAGTCAACCAAAGGACTTCTCCAAATATTGGTGTGTTTAATCCCACCCATGGGCACCCCTTTATATAGGATAAGGAGGTGTGTCTTTCTCAAAGGCTAAACCATGTGGGACTAATTGCTAAAGGAAAAAGCACAGGAATTTTCGTCCAGCCGGATGGGTTGAATCTAAACAGTCCAACAAGCTAAGAGGGGAGCTGCAAATAGCAGCCTGGGAGGGGGCCGGTCGGGTGGGCCTTGCGTGGCCCAACCCGTGCCTGCATGGCTCCTTCCCGGCAGCGGCGACTGGCGCCTGGGCCGGCGCTCGCCCTTGCGGCCCGCCTGGTAGCCCAGGTGGCGGGCGGTAGTAGCTAGCCCGAGTGGGCTGGCTCCACCCCGCGCGACCCGTCACGGTGAGCGGCCCAGCGCCCGGTCCGCCTGCTCCCCGCGCGCCCATGGGCCGGGTTGAGCTGGCTGGACCATGACGGCTGGTTGGCTGCCACCCGCCCCCGTGCGACTGGTATTATCCGCCGCCCACGTGGGCCTTCAGCTATTTTCCTTGTCCAATTTCTGCAGCTTTTCTTCTAGGCTATTTCCCTCCAGGGATTTGGCCTAATATGAAAGTTGCGTTTATAAATATTAACTTAAATATTATTTAGAATATATTAATTCATAATTAACATATACTAAATGTATATTTAAATTCGCATTTATTCGAAAACACTTTTCTAGTCTTTTCCTTTATTCCTTCTCCGAATAACTTCGGATCTCTCTACGGAATAATTCCAACTTTCTCTTTCTCTACTATGGTTCCGTCTTACGAATGATCGCTCTCATCGTACCCTTAAGTGTATCCCCTCACGGCTCAGGAATGCTCTAGACATGATCTATATCAATGATCAACAAAGGAACCAGTGATGTCCATGTGACCCCTATGCATTCCTGATGACAATGTCGTTTGAATCAGTAAATGTAGCATCCAATTTCCTTTTGTTTCTTGACACGACTTGTCAGATATCTGATCAATGGTATCCCATACCTTGTTCAATCTCGTTAACAACAAGTTATGTTTTCTTGTTACCGTGATATTACATCCCCATCATCGAGTCACATGTAGCAATATTTATGGATGTAATCTCACCAAGCCGGCCGTATGTATATTTACCCGTAATGTGGGTGAACAAATCCCGCTCTTGACATATATTGCCTCTACGGTTCCTCCGAGTACTTGGATACACCTTTATAATCACTGTATTACCAAGTAATGCTTGATGCTATCTAAGCACTCTCGGGAGACAGTGATTGATATAACCTCATGGTCTAAGGAAAAGGAGTCTAGATTTAGCTGTTGTAACTATGAACTATATGACTTGATCATGTTGCAATCCTTCGAGGAATGTCCATCACATCATTCTCCAATGATATGACCCCGTTGTCAATTGGCATAAATTTCCATGATCTTGAAACCTAGATCATCCTCATGACCAACAAACTAGTATGAATAGAGGCTACTAGGGACTTGGTTATTTCATACCACACCTATACCAATGTTTCTACTTGATACAGTTATAGCACAATATGAAACTATTATAAACTAATTGAGATATGACAATAGAACCTATTTATTATTTGCCTCTAGGGCATATCTCCTTCATTTTTTGCGACCATGGTAGATCACGCCCTTCAACCACAGACATTTGTGTCGTGGTAAATGTGTTTTTCCAGCCCCATTGACAGCTGACATCATGCAAACTACGACATGGCAAACACCATTAACGGTTAGTTACCGCCATTAACGGTCACAAAAACCGTGGTAGAAACCAGGCCAGACGAGGCGTACAAATTATTAAGTGGGCCGGTCCATGAGAGAAGCCCAATAAGAACACAATCTATTACTATTACGACCTGCCCGAGGCCTGGTATGCTTAGTGGGGGCCCATCGCTTTGTAGTCCAAATGGGCATGTTAACTTTCTGGTCCATTACTATTTCGGTCATCATAAGGGCCAGCTTAGACCGGTATTGTGCAACCCATTAATGACATGTGCCTCGTTCGTCCAGTACTTTTCAGGCCCACAGAAGGCCTATCACTATTCATGAAGACTGTCATGTTCTGTGCATTAATGGCCCTTTGTGCAGAGGTCCGTTACTGTTTTGGCCTTCTAGCAATCTGGCCATTCACTATTTTGGCATGTTATGATTCCGGCCTTTTACTGCTCGGGACTATTAAGGTTTCTAGCCTTTTACTGTTTCAGCCTGAATGATCCTAGTGTGTTATTATTCAGGCCTTCTACTATTCATAAGTGCACATCCATGGTGTCCCTTCATGGCTTTTTTGAATTGTGGTCCTGACGAGGGTTTAACTCATCAATGCCCATTGTTATGGACTTGGGTTTTGGAGAAGGAGGGAGCGCTGGATGCATCAATCGGCTAGCAAACAAGCACACATGGACGCAATGATTACCTAGGTTCAGTCCTCGTAGATCTCCCTACTCCTGCTTGTCTGCTCTTGGAATTATCGAGGGAGACGAAAGTTACAGGGGGTGCGCAGATGCAATCTGGCGATGGTTGTGGAAATTAGGGTTGTGATTGTCCTCCTCGCCGCGCCTCCTAGCCTTTATACAGATAGGCTAGGTCTCGGGTATAGGTTGAGTCCGTTACAAGTTAGGGTTTGTTCCTTTAAACTTTCTATCTTAAGCTTCATCTTGTGCTGCATGCAATCGGGGTCTCCGTAGGTCACCCGAATCCTGGATTGGGCCCTGGTAACGCCGTGGGCTCTTATCATATATGGGCCATATATATCTTATAGGTACTCCTATAAGGTATCTAATGTGGGCATACCTTACAAGTACTCGAGTTTGGTATATACGACCCAGATATGACAGGAGCCCACGGCGTTATCAGGACCCAATCAAGGATTCGGGTGACCTACGGAGACTCTGATTTCTTACAGCACAAGATGAAGCTTAAGATAGAAAGTTTAAAGGAACAAACCCTAACTTGTAAACAACTCGACCTGCTACCCAAGACCTAGCCTATCTATATAAAGGCTAGGAGGAGCGGCGAGGAGGACAATCACAACCCTAGTTTCCACAACCATGGCCAGATTGTATCTGCGCACCCCCTGTAACTTTCGACTCTCTCAATAATTCCAAGAGCAGACAAGCAAGAATAGGGACCTCTACGAGGCCTGAACCTGGGTAAACCTCGAGTCTCCCTGTGTGCTTGTTTGCTAGCCAATCGAGATCTCTAGTTCTTGTCAATTGCTCGAACCTAAGTCCATAACAATGGGCATTGATGAGTTAACACCTCGTCAATTGGCACCGTCCGTGGAGACTGAGCGCGCTGATGTTGTGATCTTGATGGCTCCATCATCGATAATCTACAACTCGACGCTATCGGGAAACATATCTACTTTGGATCCCACGGATCGTCATCCGGGCAGGATCTCTCATCATCAACGGCAACCATAACGCGTTTGAATGGTTCATCTGTGTCAGCGCGTGTAGACCTTTGTCATCAACATCTCCCCCGAATTTATCTTCACCAACGCGGATGTGTGGATTAATGTTAGTACCGCCACGACTGTTCTGTTAATTGCCTGTCGGATGACACGCACACGCAGACGTTTTACAGCAGACAGAGCATGCATGTGGAGATAAGCTTCATCGTGAATTAGTAGAGTCCAATCGGGCATGTGTTCCTGCATCAGATCCGAGACCGGCTTTGTTTATTTTAGGATCAAAGAAGATGGAGCGATGCAATGCGTGGCAGTAGTTTTTGACGTGAAGCAAAAGGAAAGACACAAGCATGAATCGGTTTCCAACATGAACAACACAACTTTAATTCTACACGACAAGCAAGTTATTTTAGATTTGACCGTACCAGCTTGTGTATGTGGATTGCAAAGAAAATATTCAAAGGAGAAAGAGATCTACTTGAAAAAGAAAAACCAATCGTCGCAAAATTTAATCGGATCAAGAAACAGCCAGCTGCGTATGGCAGAGAAATTCTACCGGCCAAAACACCTGCCCTTTATGGCATGTGGCCGTGACTAATGGCTCCACGTTCAGGTGCTGCACTGGCCCCATGGCACGACTCGCTACCGCCATCGGCTCCGGCGACCCGCCGGAAGCATCGACTCCGGTTTTGCCGCATGACCCCGTTGACCTCGATCATATGTTCGCCCGACAATTCCGTCTGATCGTATTAACTCTACGCCCGGGGGATGCACTAACTCCGGCGCGCGGTTCACTGCAGTTTTCGGATACGGCGAACCACCGCTGCCATCGGCTCCGGTGACCCAATGGCCACATCGACTCCTTTCGACGACGACCCGCGGACATCAACGACTCCTGTCCGGTGATGAACCGTCGCTCCGCCGACTTCGTGCGTCTACATCGACTCTACGCTCGGGGGCTCCGTCCACTCCGGCGACCTGCCGCGGTCTTCGGATCCAGCGACTCGGGGGCTCCCTCGGGAACGGTGGCCCGCTGTGGTCTTCGAATCCATCGACCTGCTACGGTCTTCTACTACAGTGACCCGCCATGGTCTTCGACTAGGGTGACCTGCAGGTTGCATCAGCTCTCACGACTGCGACCCATCACCTCCATCGGCCAACGACCTGCTGCAGCCTTCGACTGCGGCTACCGACTACAATGTTCGGTTGGTGGCAAGCCGCGCGCTGGTGTCGAGTCTGTCCGCCACGTCAACAACAATAAAGCTAAGTTTCCTCTACCAAGAGTCAATAATCGTTTATTTTAATCGCACTCGAAACATTCGGGGATTGTGCCCTCTTCGAGTAACCTAATGTGTCATCGATTACAGGCACTCGAGCACCTCATACGCAACAGCTCGAGTAGTTGATTCTGCCTGATCGTCGAATCCTTAAACTCTGAGTGCCTCGGCAAGGTACTGAGACTAAGGGTAATCAGGCTAACGAAAAGGCCTAGCATGCAGTGCAAAAGTGTCGACTCGATTGGCACCAGAATTTCACTTTCCAAACTGAAATGCAAATATTCTTTACAAGATACAAGTACTTCACAAATCTTAATGTTTTATGCAGCTTACAAGGATGTCGACTGCGTCGAGATATTCTATAGGGTCCTCCAACAAGAGTCGACAAAACAACTGGCTACAACATACACTCAAGACCCGAGTCGAGTCCCTCCTCGGATGGTTGCATCGCTTGATCCTACACACATGCGACGTTGGGAGCGCACCCGATAGAAGTGATTGTGTCGACTCCATCCGCATCATCGACTCACCCGGCTAATCACTGCATGACTCCGATACATCGACCCCGACTGCATCGTCGACTTTTGGCTCCTTATGCGTGAGACGCTGACTCGATGCACTTCCGAGTTAGTGGTTTCTTTGGCTACCCAAAACACCTCCGCGGTGATAAACCTTCGGATACTGTATCCACGACGTAAAGATAAGACCTACGGGTACAATCTAATGGCCTAGCAATCGCATCCGCTGCGCTCTACCAGATATATACCGTGTCTATGACATGAAGAAAATCCCGACCGATGCTTTAGGTACACATACTCATGACCTGGAGCTAGACTCAGTAAGGCCTCCGCGGAATGAGTCGAACTACGCCAGCAATTTCCGGATTCGATTTCGGGGACTCGAGTTTGAGTAGGCAACATTGTTTTTTCCCTAGAGCAATTAACTGGTCTCGATCCGTCGAGCGCACCAGAAACGTTTACCATCATCCCTATGAACTACTACAAATTCAGCTGACCCGATGAACTTCCAGGTGAGTGCTTCGCACTCGACACAATTGTCGAATCTGACATCCTAATGCAAAGATCAAGACTTCTAAGTCTCCACCCGAATCTACGATTCGCATGGACACTCGAGGGCTACTGACATGGGTATGCCCAACATGCACCGAACTACAGCCTACCTGGTGCGGCTCGACAGAAGGCCCACTCAACGACTTGCCAAGGTCCATGACGCCCATGACGGTTCGAGTGGTATGAAGCCCATATGGACACGGACTCCCAAACGCACAAGACAAGAAAGTCTCAATACTAGAGTTTGAATCTAACTTGTAACCAACTCGTATTGGTACCTGAATCCTAGCCTCCCCATATATAAATAAAGGCTAGGAGGATCCAACGAGAAGGTCATCGCGACTCCCCCAATAGATAGATCTACGATCTCCCACATCGCCACAATTGACAATAGATCTAGACATCAATATCTTGCATACACATACGCCATATCTAATCTGCACATACACTGTCATCGGTGACATTGTAATCCTTCGGATCATCATGAATCAAGAGCAGATAAGCAGGAGTAGGGTCCTCTATGAGGCCTGAACCTAGGTAAATCTTTGAGTCTCCCTGTGTGCTTGTTTGCTAGCCGATCGAGATCTCCAATGCTCCTCAATTCCTTGAACCTAAGTCCATAACAATGGGCACTGATGAGTTAACCCCTCGTCAGGTCCATTACCATTCTGGCATTTTTATTTTCTATTCTACTACTGTTACGACCTTTTACTATTCGAGTCGGCTGCTATTTTGGTCTTGTTAATGCGCATGCCAACCACAATAATCTGAAAGGTACATTCTTTTACCATTCATTGTCGTCCCAATACAGAATGTGCTGATAACAAAGCCCAATAGTGTTCTCTTTTTGATCTGGCTGGCCCAGTTATGGTACTGCCAAGTAGGGACATCGTCAACTAAATGCCTACATGTCCTATTCCATTTACCTACATATTACTCTAGCTTAAAACTTCTTAAAATTATTACATATTATCAACAAAGGGTAAGAAAATCCAGCTTCTCAGTTGCAAATCGAGATTGAGCCCACGGATAGCAGAGTCATCAATTTGCTTTCTCAATCTATCAACTGCATCTTCCTATGAGAGTGACAACTACATTGGGAAACGACCTTGAGACATGATCTTGCGGCCCTCTGTTTGGCGATAGCAGCAATTGCAATATGAAACTAAGTAATAACTAGTTATTACAACAACCAAGGCAAATAAACAACCATGTTCACTATCAAAGAATTTGAAACTACTCATTTGACTGATATGACAGGAGCTATGAACTGGAGTTTACTACAGGTTCATGGTTCAATTATTGACCAACATGTAAAATAATGACAAGCAAACATTAAACAAGTGTGCATACATTGAAATGAGCAATCAAACAATGTGTTTTTTAGAATTTTAGCATATATAATGTAGCCATGTTATTTCAGCAAATATATATGGAAGCAATTGTATATCATAGAATGTAAGAAGCGTTGGGTGACTTAGACACTACAAGAATCTGGATGGTTCATGACTTTTTTTCATGACACGCCATAAAAATGTCATAGAGCCATGACATTCTGGACCGTTTCGTTGTGACACACTCGAAGGCCCTTCATCTCGGTTATTCGTCATGTTCTAGGTTTTTATCGAGGAAAATTTGTCGCGGATTTCATCCCAGGAACTAAAGCCCAGTTTGGCATTTTTTCCAAAACAAAATCGTCACGGGATTCGTCAAGGGCCCATGGTTGACTCTTTTTTTTGATGATCGGGCCATCTGTGCATGTACCCCACCTGCCAGCTCGGTTTGCACGATAGTGTTTAATGAGTGGTTCTCACAGTTTTGGTCGAGACCAACGATCAGTCCATCTGTATAGAAATTGAATCGCATAAAAATAGAGTATCCTGACTAGGGTTCGAACTCGTGACCATGCTCATTGCCCGAAAGAATGAACCACTAGAGTAGGGAACTTTGTTCCGATAGTTCTACTACTTCACAATTCTTATACACATGTTCTAAATCAGCCGTCCTTCCATATTTACACATATGTTTCCACTAAAAGCCCAACAGCTAGACAAGACAACTATGTTTCAAGCATAGCACTATTCATATTTCTTATACACATGTTCTCAATCACATGAAGAAGCAAAATGTGAAAGTACAAGAAATTTCAGCAACAATCAATACAACATATATCAATATGGAGATAGCACACAATCCTACAAATATATAGAGAACATGGTTCTTGTACAGTTCCAAACCAACTAGACAACGAAATTAACATAGAGTTCCAAACCAAGTACACAACCAAGTTCACATATAGTTCCAAACCGACTACGAGTTCACTAATAACACATCTTACCAGTATAACCAGGTACTTTGTGCCCTCATTTCAGGTGAATAACATGACACATGGAGCCAAATATGTGCTCATCAAAGAAGGTGAAGATGAACAAATCCCAATTTTTATTCGAGCAGTCTCAACAACCTTTGAACAGTTGCTTGTCATCTGGGCCACATCATTTCTACCTTGGATGAACTAAACATGCTCACGACCTACATGATCTGCAACTATGATATGAATCTCCAAAGGCACATACCGGTTGAGTTGGGCATTGTTGTACCTTGCTAAAAAGTACTAGCGGTGAAGAATAAAGTTAGTTGCTGACTATAGTTCAATGTGCATAAGTAGATTTGAAGAGTCAAATCTCAGAAGTTTACCATCTTGGCCTTCCTAGGGATGACATTTCACTTTTTCATCTTGTAGACACAGTGTGGTATAGGTGGCTGGTGTCGTGAAATTCCTCTGAGATACATAGCTTGGTTTGAAGTCAATTCCATATAATTTCCAAACACGCAGTAATCATCAAATTCCTCCCCTCCCTTCGTTAAGGGACCTAGAAATAAAATATTAGAAATTAATCTGTAGCGGCATAATAATGACTGTAACATTAAGCCAATGTCAATGACTCTAACTTCTAGTAAGGTCCCTCGGTTTCTCAGCTCTCTTGGATACAGGTTGCTTCACCTCATCATCAGATCGAACATTGTGGCCTTTTCTTTTTAGCCTAAAATAGACAGTGCACTAATTAGAATGTTTTCTTTTGATGCTCTATAGTAGGTTTCATTACTATGTTAGTGCCAGTAGCAACGATTTTAGAACCTGCTCATGTATGTCGCTAGCCTTTATGTGACCGATCTTGCAATCCTCACATTTCATCATATCTGCCATGATGTTTTGCGTGATGGAGGAATTTCTGCAATCCTCACAATTTTAGAACATGCTCATGTATGTCGCTAGAATTTGTGGTGAACTACACAATGGCTTAAAGTTACTATCATGGCTAAGAATGAAATAAATATAAATAATCATGACATCATACGTGAGTTTGTAGAGCAGGGAATGCAAACCACGAATGAACTACACACTACATGATAGTTATGTCATTTCTTAAGATGAACCAGCACCAGATACATAATATAATGGCATCACTTGTGAACCTGTAGAACATGATATGCAAACCAACCTTTTGAGTGTTCCATTTTGAGCTCTATGCAAAGAAAAATAAAATAGTTAGTGTTGCAGCTTTTGAAGAGCCAGATGGAAATAACAAAATTAAAAACGAATTAGTATGAAATGTTTAAACTAGAACTACATGATAGCAGAACAATGTTGTGGAGGAAATAATAGAAGGAACTTAGCTCAGGATGAATCAGGTAGAGTCACTAACATTAGAGCAGGGAATCCATACTAATATTTTTAGTGACTTTAGGTTTTGCAAGAACTACATGATAGCAGACAATTATTGTTGTATAGAGTAGCTAAGAACATGTCCATGACAAAATAATAAACATGTACATGACTTAAAATTTGTATAGAAGGTGATGCATATCAACATGTCTAGTGACCTTGTACGTAGAACAAAGAACAATCATGCGTAGTGACTTGGTATGTAGCACCATTAAAAATGTGGTTCACTACGACATCCTTGAACCTACTAGATTGCCGATAAAACCAAAACGAGTTAGAGATTTGGTTACCTTGGTTGGATATAGAACCAATGCAGTGCATGACGACGCCGTTGAACCAAGTATGGAGAGGTGGACATGGAAATTTTGACCGAGATCCCGTCCAATGGACATTGGTGAAGCGGCTCCGGTACAGTTGGGGGTAGCTGACGCCAACGGGGAAGTAGAGCTTGTACGAATGATGATTTCTTCGATGCGGTGAACGAGACCGCCGCTATGGCGAAGTGGAAGAAGGACTCGGTGAGCTAGATCTAGTGCGGTGGTCATCGATGAAATGGCTCAAGTGCGGTGGACAAGACCGCATCTCAACCATCGTCTGAAACATATGTGCTCTAAAATGGTATCCGACAACTCTTAAGTGTGTCACCCTACGGTTCGCGAATAATGCAGACATGATTGAGACTCCTCTTAGATCAATAATCATAAGTAGGACCTGGAGATCCATACTGACTCCTGCATATTCAATGATGAATTCTGTGATCGTGAGAACCTTTCACGCTTGTAATTTAATCCCTTTGTCTCATGATATAACACATGTCCGAGATTCGATCATCGATATCCAAATACCTAGTTTGATCTTGTTACCGACATGCACTCTTTTCTCGTTCCCGTGATATAACATTCTAGTGATCACATCACTTGCTTGCAAGCTATCTTAATGTGATATCACCGAGAGGGCCCAGAGTATATCTATCCGTCATCGGGATGGAAAAATTCCACTCTTGATCCATGAGCCTCAACATAACACCTTTGTAGCACTGAACCCACCTTTATAGTCACCCTGTTACGGTGTGACGTTTGATGTTATCAAGATACTCTTCCGGTGTCAGCAATTACATGATCTCATGGTCTAAGGACTAAGATTACTTCGTATGATGTTATAGCAATATAAACATAATGACATTGATCGTAATGCTATACTTCGGATGAATGTTTATCACATAATTCCACCAATGTTGTGAACTTGTTATTAACAACATCCAATGTCCATGACCAGGAAACCTTGATCATCTTGTTAATCAACAAGCTAGTTTATATGAGAGGCAGTACTAGGAACTTTGTATTTTGTTTATTAAACACACATGTATTAACATTTCCAATTAATACAATTACAGCATGCAAAATAAACATTTATCATAAACATGGAATAAGATAATAACCACTTTATTATTGCCTCTCGGGCATATTCCCTTCAGCCTTATCCATCTCCCTCGCAGGCCCCAGACGTATGCTCGCCGCAAAGCATCGTGAGGGCACGTTTGGTCAAACTTCAGATCGTGTGGCATCCATGGGGGCACTTTGGCTTTGCCCTTGCACATAGTCATCAAGTGGCTCACAAGAGAGGTGTGCGCTATGCATCTAAACATGGAGGAACATCTTCCCCCTCAAATGGTCAGCCGTGTCGGTCACCCCAAGCGATGCGCGAACGTGGGGATCCTGCTATTGCTAGTCCCTCTAACTATCAGCAATGTCAGAGTGACCAAGATGCTGGTGGACAGAGGTGCGGGACTAAACCTCATATCCACCCAACTCATGAGGCAGCTCTAGATCCCCGCCGAGTTCATGTCCCCCATGGGAGCATTCCAGGGAATCAACCCCGGGGTGACCCAACCGCTGGGGCAGGTTACCCTACCCGTCATGTTTGGGACACCCGAGAACTTCTGCATGGAGAACATCACATTCGACGTGGTGGAGATCATGTTGCCCTACAGTGGCATACTCGGTCGGCCCCCTTGGCGAAATTCTTGGCAGCCATGCATTACGTTTACAACACCATGAAGATCCCGGTTGCGAAATGGGTCATCATCATCAAGGCTGATCCTCGGGACATCGTCTTCTACATGGAGAAATCTTACCAGGAGATTGTGGTGACGGTTTCCTAGGGCTCACAGGAACCTAATGCATTGGGCCTATTACCTATGTGAAAGAAGCGCCTGACTGAGGATCGTGACCTCACCAAGAAGGTCCCTATGCTTGAGGGTAGAAGCTTCCCTATCACCATAGGGGCATGCCCCACCGGCAAATAGGAAAGCGTGCTCATCACCTTCCTCTGAGAGAATGCTGATGTGTTTGCCTGGGAGCCCGCAAGTCTTCTCGGGGTCCCTAGGGAGGTGATCGAGCACCGGCTGGTAGTCTTCCTGGGAGCTCAACCGATAAAGCAAAAGGTCTAGTGCCAAGTGCAGGACAAGCAGGACTTCATCATCTTGGAGGACTAGAAGCTGAAGGCTGCACAAGTGCTGACTATGTAATAACGAGCTCGTTGGGGAACCCCAAGAGGAAGGTATGATGAGCACAACAATAAGTTTCCCTCAGTTATGAAACCAAGGTTATCAATCTAGTAGGAGCAAGGAAACACCTCAAAGGTGTTGCTAGCTGAGCTTTGGTAGGGCGCACTACCGGTGCTAGCAGCAACGTGGAATCCTACACAACACAACCACAGAACTTTGCCCCCAACTTGCGATGAGGTTGTCAATCTCACCGGTTTTCCTGAAAACAAAGGATTAAACGTATCGAGTGGAAGAAAGTAATAGTTTGCAGAAAGCAAATAGAAAGCAGTAAACAGTTAATTGTAGATTGATGATAAAAGAAAGGACCAGGGTCCATAGTTCACTAGTGGTGGCTCTCCTTAAGATAAATAACATGTTGGGTGAAAAAATTACAATGGGGCAACAGACAAACATCGAGAAAGCAATATGCATATACTAATCATCTTGACTCCTTTGAGACTTGATTGGGCATTACAACCAACTGCATCTATGACTAATAATCCACCTTCAGGTTGTCATCCGAACACCCTCTAGTATTAAGTTGCAAGCAACAGATAATTGCATTAGAAATTGCGTGTAAAGTAAACAATACGATTGTTCTATGAACAAAGGATTGTTGTTTTCTCCCTAGCAGCAACATCACATCTAGTACCTTAGATATTTCTATCACTTCCCCAGATTACTAGAGGCATGAACCCACTATCGAGCATAAATACTAACTCTTGGAGTTGCTAGCATCTACTTGGCCAAGATAGCTACTAACAACGGAAAGCATGCAAGATCACAAATAACAAAGACATGATAGAATCAATAATCAATCTGAAATAGCATCTCAATATCCATCGGATCCCCGCAAACACAACATGTAGGAATTACAAATAGATGATCTTGATCATGAACGGAGCTCACAAGATCTGAACATGATAGCACAAAGGAGGAGAACCAGCCATCTAGCTACTACATGGACCCGTAGTCCAGAGATGAACTACTCACGCATCACACCGGAGGCTTGCATGATGATGAAGAAGGCCTCCAGGGTGAATTCTCCCCTCCGGCAGGGTGCCGGGAAGAGCTTCAGATCCCTCCTGATCTAAGGATGGAGATGACTATGGCTACAGACTCTTTCGTGGAATTTTGATCGGGTACTTAGGGTTTATGTACCGGAGGCATCTTATGTTGGAGATATGCCCAAGAGGCAATAATAAAAGTGATTATTATTATATCTTTGTGTTTATGATGAATGTTTACATCCCATGCTATAATTGTATTATTAGGAAACACTGATACATGTGTGTTTTGTAAACATAAGAGAGTCCCTAGTAAGCCTCTTGTTGAACTAGCTTGTTGATTAATTGATGATCATGGTTTCCTGATCATGGACATTAGGACGTGATTAATAACAAGGTTATGTCATTAGGAGAATGATATGATGGACACACACCCATAGTAAGCATAGCATAAGATCAAGTCATTAAGTTCGTATTGCTGTAAGCTTTTAAATGCATAGTAACCTAATCCTTCGACCATGAGGTTGTGTTAATCACCATCACCAGATGGGTACTTTGATGACATCAAACACCGCTTCGTAACTGGGTGGTCATAAAGATGTCATTGGGTATTCTGAAAGTATGTGTTGAAGCGCATGGACCAAGGTTGGGATTTGTCCATCCATATGACGGATAGATATGCTCTGGGCCCTCTCGGTGGAATGTCATCTAGTTAGCTTGCAAGCGTGTGACTGGGTCACAAGGGATGACATATCACGGAACGAGTAAAGAGTACTTATCAGTAACGAGGAAGAACTAGGTATGGAGATGCTGACGATCAAACCTCGGATAAGTATAGTATCGCGTGACAAAGGGAATTGGTTTCGTATGTAAATGGTTCAATCGATCACGAAGTCATCGTTGAGTATGTGGGAGCCATTATGGATCTCCAGGTCCCGCTGATGGTTATTGATAGGAGATGTGTCTCTGTCATGTCTACATATTCACGAACCGTAGGGTGAGACACTTAAGGTTCGAAGTTGTTTTAAGTAGATATGGAATGTGCGTTGGAGACCGAATGTTGTTCGGAGTCTCGGAATGGATCCGGGACATCACGAGGAGATCCGGAATTGTCCGGAGAATATGATTCATATATTGGGGATCATTTTCTGAGTTAGGAAATGTTCCGGAGTGTTTGTATGAGGATTCTAGAAGGTTTCGGAATGTTCTGGAAGGTTCTAGAAGATTTCTTGGAGTTTGCTTGAAAACCAAGGAAGGGGTCAAGGAGTCCTGGTGGGTCAAGACAAGGAGTCGTGGGGGAGGAGGACTCCTCCCCCTCCCCAATCCGCCGGCCCAAGGAGGTGGGGAGTCCTACTAGGACTCCCCCTCCCCAGGCGCCCTCCCTCCTTTAAATAGAAGGGGGAGGCGCCACCCCTTGTCCCTCCTCCATAACTCCCAATCTCTGCCGCCTCTCTCCTCCTCCTTTCATCTGCACAGGCATAGGTGAAGCCCTGCAGAATTCTCTACTCCACCACCACCACCACGCCATCGTGCTGCTGTGATTCCGTGGAGAAGATCTACTACCTCCGCTGCTCGCTGGAACGAGGAGAGGAAGGTCTGCTTCGACTCCGCACGTGTGACCGACTGCGGAAGCGCTGCCGAAACGCGGCGCCGGAAGGATCGTCCACTTGACCGACTGCGAAAGCGCTGCCGGAACGCGACGCCGGAAGGATCGTCCACACGATCTTGAGATCGGCAAGTGATCGACTACATCAACCACGAGATCTAATCTCGTTAACGCTTTCAGATCTACGAGGGTTATTTCCTATCTATCTCGTTGCACATGTCTAATAGATTAGATCTTGGCTTTTATCTAGATTAGATCTGGGTTTTGTTCGTTCTTGCGGTAGAATTTTTTTGTTTTCCATGCTACGAACCCTTCAGTGGTATCAGAGCCGTATCTATGCGTAGATCTGTTGCACGAGTAGAACACAATGTTTTTGTGGGCGTTGATGCTTTTGTTGTCGGTGTCTTAGCGTGTACTTTGCATCTTGCGGCATGGTGGGATGAAGCGGCTCGGGCTAACATTACATGTCATCGCACATGAGACTTGCTCCACGCTTGACGTGCAACTTGCTTTGCACAAGTGGCTTTCCGAGTGTCTGTCTCTCCCACCATAGTTAAGATTCAATTTACAATGAGCATCTGACAACACTTGTATCAACATTGTGGTCCTTGTTCGTAGGTAAGATCGGTCTTATGCGAAAGCCCCAAACCACGTAAAACATGCAAAGAAAATTAGAGGCGTCTAACTTGTTTTTGCAGGGGTTTTGTGATGTGATATGGCCATCATGTGATTGTGATTGTATTTGATATATGCAATGATCCTTGTTGTAATATGGCAACCGGCAGGAGCCTAATGGTTGTCTTTAATTCTGTTAAGACCTGTGTGTCTATTCATCTTGTAATAGCTTTATTCCAAGTAGTTGTAATAGTTGCTGGTGATGATGGACAACCATGAAGCGGCGCCACTGACCTTGACACAATGCTGGTGATGATGGAGATCATGTTCGTGCTTTGGAGATGGAGATCAAAGGCGCAAGAAGAAAAGGCCATATCATATCACACTAATTATGAATTGCCTGTGATGTTAATCCTTTATGCATCTTGTATTGCTTAGATCGCGACGGTAGCATTATAAGATGATCCCTCTCACTAAATATCAAGTAATAAAGTGTTCACCCTTAGTTGGCACCGTTGCTAAGACTCGTCGTTTCAAAGCATCTCGTGATGATCGGATGTGATAGATTCTACGTAAGCATACAACGGGTGCAAGCCAGATGTGCACATGCGGAAACTAAGGTTATCTTGACGAGCCTAGCATGTACAGACATGGTCTCGGAACACGGAATACCGAAAGGTAGAGCATGAGTCATATAAATGATATGATGAACATGAAGATTGTTCGCCGATGAAACTACATCTTCTCTCGTGAAGATCGGACTTGGTGTAGTGGACTTGGTTCGTGTAATCACTAAGACAATGTGAGGGATGTTGTTTTGAGTGGGAGTTCACCTAGTTAGTTTAAGAATTAAATTTGAACTCAATTTGTCATAAACTTAGTCTAAACTACTTGCAAATTGTTGTAGATTATGGCGACCCCCTCCATCAATTTTAATGCGTTCCTAGAGAAAGAAAAGCTTAAGAACAATGGAAGCAATTTCACGGACTGGTTCCATGGACTGAAGATCGTCCTCAGGGCTGGTCAGTTGACCTATGTGCTCGAAGCACCGGTAGGTGACCCACCTGCAGATAATGCCACCGATGACGAAAAGAATGTTTTCGCCACTCGGAAAAATCATTACTCCACAGTTCAGTGTGCCATCCTGTACGGTTTAGAAGCGGAGCTCCAAAAGCGTTTTGAGCACCACGACCCGTTCGAGATCATTAAGGAGCTCAGGCTAATTTTTGAGACTCGCGCGGCCATGGAGAGCTATGAGGCCTCCGAAAAGTTCTTTAACTGTAAGATGGAAGAGGGAAGCTCCGTTAGCGAGCACGTGCTCACCATGTCTGGGTACGCAAAGAAGCTCCAAGAGTTGGGAATATCGATTCCTAATGAACTGGGGATTCACCGTCTCCTTCAATCACTGCCACCAAGTTACAAGAACTTTGTGATGAACTACAACATGCACTGCATGAACAAGACGTTGCCTGGACTATCGTCCATGCTGAAAACTGCTGAAGTGGAGATCAAGAAGGAGCACCAAGTGTTGATGGTCAATAAGACCACCAATTTCAAGAGAAGGGGCAAGCCTAAGAACAAGGGCAACTTCAAGAAGGACGGCAAGAAAGCTGCCGCACCTGCTAAGAAGCCCAAGGCTGGTCCTAAGCCTAAAACTGAGTGCTTCTACTGCAAGGGTGCTGGTCACTGGAAGCGTAACTGCCCCAAGTACCTGGTGGATCTGAAGAACGGCAACATCAAGAAGAAAGGTATATTTGATATATGTGTTATAGATGTGTATCTTACTAGTAATCGTAGTAGTGCCTGGGTATTTGATACTGGTTTGGTTGCTCATATTTGTAACTCGAAATAGGAGCTGCGGAATAAACGAAGACTGGCAAGAGACGAGGTGACGATGCGCGTTGGAAATGGCTCCAAGGTTGATGTGATCGCCGTCGGCACGCTCCCTCTACATCTACCTTCGGGATTAGTTTTAAATTTAAATAATTGTTATTTGGTGCCTGCGTTAAGCATGAACATTATATCTGGATCCTGTTTATTGCGAGACGGTTACTCTTTTAAGTCTGAGAATAAAGGTTGTTCGATTTATATGAGTAATATCTTTTATGGTAATGCACCTGAGATGAATGGTTTATTCTTACTGAATCTCGATAGAAGTGATACACATGTTCACAACATAGATGCTAAACGAATAAAATTGAATGATAATTCTACATACATGTGGCACTGTCGTCTTGGTCACATTGGAGTGAAGCATATGAAGAAACTCCATTCTGATGGACTTCTTGAATCACTTGATTTTGAATCACTTGAAAGATGCGAAGCATGTCTAATGGGAAAAATGACTAAGACTCCATTCTCTGGTACAATGGAGCGAGCTACAGACTTATTGGAAATAATACATACCGATGTGTGCGGTCCGATGAGTGTAGCATCGCGTGGTGGATATCGTTATGTTCTCACTCTCACGGATGACTTAAGTAGATATGGGTATGTCTACTTTATGAAACATAAGTCCGAAACTTTCGAGAAGTTTAAGGAATTTCAAAGTGAAGTGGAAAATCATCGTAACAAGAAGATTAAGTTTCTGCGTTCTGACCGCGGAGGTGAATATCTGAGTTATGAATTTGGCATGCATTTAAAGAAATGTGGAATACTTTCGCAGTTGACACCGCCGAGAACACCACAGCGTAATGGTGTGTCCGAACATCGTAATCGAACTCTCTTAGATATGGTTCGGTCTATGATGTCTCTTACAGATTTACCGCTATCGTTTTGGGGCTATGCATTAGAGACAGCCGCATTCACTTTAAATAGGGCACCATCTAAATCCGTTGAAATGACACCGTACGAATTGTGGTTTGGTAAGAAACCTAAGTTGCCGTTCCTTAAAGTTTGGGGTTGCGAAGCATATGTAAAGAAGTTACAACCTGATAAGCTAGAACCCAAAGCGGAGAAATGCATCTTCATAGGATACCCTAAAGAAACAATTGGGTATACCTTCTATCATAGATCCGAAGGCAAAGTTTTCGTTGCAAAGAATGGATCCTTTCTTGAGAAGGAGTTTCTCTCGAAGGAGGTGACTGGAAGGAAAGTAGAACTCGATGAGGTTATTGAACCTTCTCTCGGATTTGAGAGTAGCGCAGCACCAGAAGATGTTTTTGTCCGCCTGCACCAATTGGAGAGGAAGTTAATGATAATGATCATGAAACTTCAAACGAAGTTACTGCTGAACCTCGCAGGTCAACGAGGGTTCGTACCACTCCTGATTGGTATGACTCTGCCTTGAACGTCATGTTGGTGGACAACGCTGATGACCCTGCGACGTATGAAGAAGCTATGGTGAGCCCAGATTCCGACAAATGGCTAGAAGCCATGAAATCCGAAATGGGATCCATGTACGAAAACCAAGTGTGGACTTTGGTGGACTTACCGGATGGCCGTAAGGCTGTCGAGAACAAATGGATTTTCAAGAGAAAAACAGATGCTGATGGTAATGTTACCGTCTATAAAGCTCGACTTGTCGCGAAAGGGTTCCGACAAATTCAAGGAGTTGACTATGATGAGACATTCTCACCAGTAGCGAAGCTAAAGTCTGTGAGGATTTTGTTAGCAATTGCTGCATATTTCAATTATGAGATTTGGCAGATGGATGTCAAAACGGCATTCCTTAATGGTGACATTGAGGAAGAGTTGTATATGGTACAACCCAAGGGTTTTGTCGATCCTAAAGATGCTGACAAGGTATGCAAACTTCAGCGCTCCATTTATGGACTGAAGCAAGCATCCCGGAGTTGGAATCAACATTTTGATAAAGTAATCAAAAACTTTGGATTTATACAAACTTATGGAGAAGCTTGTATTTACAAGAAAGTGAGTGGGAGCTCTGTAGCATTCCTAGTACTATATGTAGATGACATATTGTTGATTGGGAATGATATAGAACTTCTTAATAGCGTCAAAACCTATTTGAATAATAGTTTTTCAATGAAGGATCTTGGCGAAGCGGCATACATTCTAGGCATCAAGATTTATAGAGATAGATCAAGACGCCTAATAGCGCTTTCACAAAGTACATACTTGGACAAAGTTCTAAAGAAGTTTAGAATGGAAGATAGCAAGAAAGGGTTCGTGCCCATGTTGTCAGGTAAGACCTTGAGTAAAACTCAAAGTCTAGCTACGGCAGAAGATAGAGAGAAAATGAATAATATTCCCTATGCCTCGGCCATAGGTTCTATCATGTATGCCATGCTGTGTACAAGACCGGATATAGCACATGCTGTTAGTTTGACTAGCAGATATCAAAGTGATCCTGGAATGGAGCACTGGACAGCGGTCAAGAATATCCTAAAGTACCTAAATAGGACTAAGGATATGGTTCTTTCTTATGGAGGTGATGAACAACTTGTTGTAAACGGTTACACCGATGCTAGTTGGAACACCGATCCGGATGACTCGAAGTCATAGTCGGGATACGTATTTATTTTGAATGGTGCTGCAGTGAGCTGGAGGAGTGCGAAGCAAAGCGTTGTGGCGAAATCTTCAACTGAATCGGAATACATAGCTGCTTCGGAGGCTGCACAAGAAGCCGTTTGGATGAAGGAATTCATTACTGAACTTGGCATGGTTCCCAGTGCGTTGGACCCGATGGCCATCTACTGTGACAACACAGGTGCCATAGCTAGTGCACAGGAGCCAAGGTCACATAGCAAGCTGAAGCACATCAAGCTACGTTTTCACGCTATTCGCGAGTATGTCCGAGATGGTGACATAAAGATTTGCAAAGTACACACTGATCTGAATGTGGCAGATCCGTTGACTAAACCTCTCCCTAGGGCAAAGCATGACCAACACCAGAACGCCATGGGTGTTCGGTATATTACCATGTAATCTAGATTATTGACTCTAGTGCACGTGGGAGACTGTTGGAGATATGCCCAAGAGGCAATAATAAAAGTGATTATTATTATATCTTTGTGTTTATGATAAATGTTTACATCCCATGCTATAATTGTATTATTAGGAAACACTGATACATGTGTGTTTTGTAAACATAAGAGAGTCCCTAGTAAGCCTCTTGTTGAACTAGCTTGTTGATTAATTGATGATCATGGTTTCCTGATCATGGACATTAGGACGTGATTAATAACAAGGTTATGTCATTAGGAGAATGATATGATGGACACACACCCATAGTAAGCATAGCATAAGATCAAGTCATTAAGTTCGTATTGCTGTAAGCTTTTAAATGCATAGTAACCTAATCCTTCGACCATGAGGTTGTGTTAATCACCATCACCGGATGGGTACTTTGATGACATCAAACACCGCTTCGTAACTGGGTGGTCATAAAGGTGTCATTGGGTATTCTGAAAGTATGTGTTGAAGCGCATGGACCAAGGTTGGGATTTGTCCATCCATATGACGGATAGATATGCTCTGGGCCCTCTCGGTGGAATGTCATCTAGTTAGCTTGCAAGCGTGTGACTGGGTCACAAGGGATGACATATCACGGAACGAGTAAAGAGTACTTATCAGTAACGAGGTAGAACTAGGTATGGAGATGCTGACGATCAAACCTCGGATAAGTATAGTATCACGTGACAAAGGGAATTGGTTTCATATGTAAATGGTTCAATCGATCACGAAGTCATCGTTGAGTATGTGGGAGCCATTATGGATCTCCAGGTCCCGCTGATGGTTATTGATAGGAGATGTGTCTCTGTCATGTCTACATATTCACGAACCGTAGGGTGAGACACTTAAGGTTCGAAGTTGTTTTAAGTAGATATGGAATGTGCGTTGGAGACCGAATGTTGTTCGGAGTCTCGGAATGGATCCGGGACATCACGAGGAGATCCGGAATTGTCTGGAGAATAGGATTCATATATTGGGGATCATTTTCTGAGTTAGGAAATGTTCCGGAGTGTTTGTACGAGGATTCTAGAAGGTTCTAGAAGATTTCTTGGAGTTTGCTTGAAAACCAAGGAAGGGGTCAAGGAGTCCTGGTGGGTCAAGACAAGGAGTCGTGGGGGAGGAGGACTCCTCCCCCCTCCCCAGGCGCCCTCCCTCCTTTAAATAGAAGGGGGAGGCGCCACCCCTTGTCCCTCCTCCATAACTCCCAATCTCTGCCGCCTCTCTCCTCCTCCTTTCATCTGCACAGGCATAGGCGAAGCCCTGCAGAATTCTCTACTCCACCACCACCACCACGCCGTCGTGCTGCTGTGATTCCGTGGAGAAGATCTACTACCTCCGCTGCTCGCTGGAACGAGGAGAGGAAGGTCTGCTTCGACTCCGCACGTGTGACCGACTGCGGAAGCGCTGCCGAAACGCGGCGCCAGAAGGATCGTCCACTTGACCGACTATGGAAGCGCTGCCGGAACGCGACGCCGGAAGGATCGTCCACACGATCTTGAGATCGGCAAGTGATCGACTACATCAACCACGAGATCTAATCTCGTTAACGCTTTTGGATCTACGAGGGTTATTTCCTATCTATCTCGTTGCACATGTCTAATAGATTAGATCTTGGCTTTTATCTAGATTAGATCTGGGTTTCGTTCGTTCTTGCGGTAGAATTTTTTTGTTTTCCATGCTACGAACCCTTCAGTGGTATCAGAGCCGTATCTATGCGTAGATCTGTTGCACGAGTAGAACACAATGTTTTTGTGGGCGTTGATGCTTTTGTTGTCGGTGTCTTAGCGTGTACTTTGCATCTTGCGGCATGGTGGGATGAAGCGGCTCGGGCTAACATTACATGTCATCGCACATGAGACTTGCTCCACGCTTGACGTGCAACTTGCTTTGCACAAGTGGCTTTGCGGGTGTCTGTCTCTCCCACTTGCAACTTCGACACTACTTCGAGGCCCATCGTGTCACTGTGGTGAACAAGCATTCCTTGGAGCGCATGTTGGGCAATAGGGAAGCCACGGGCTGCGTGGCGGAATGGCCATGGAGCTATTCGGCTTCGATCTTCATTTTTCCCACACCCAAACCATTAAGTGCTCGGCTTTGGCTGAGTTTGAATGGACTCCCACACCGGAGGACGAGGAGGAACCTACATCCTCCCTTCTCGGGAGAGCCGATCCGCGCGACTAGACCATATACTTCGGCAGTTATTACTCCATTGACGGCTCGGGGGCTAGCGTGCTACTGGTTTCACCGACCGAAGACCAACTAAAGTATGTGGTCCTGATGATATATCACGTAGAGCATTCGGCCAACAAGACCACCGAGTACGAAGGCCTACTCGCTGCCTCAGGATCACGAAGGACATGGGAATCAAGCGCATGGTCGTCCACAGATTAACAAAGACTAAAACTCCCCATGGATGGCCCCTATGTCGAAGAAGTCAGAAATTTGGAGCAGCTCTTCAATGGGCTCCAGATGGAGCACGTCCCCCATAGCTCCAACATCGTCACCGACGAGTTATCGAAGATCGCGTCTTCCCAGGGATGCTTACCCCCAGAAGTCCTCGTGGAACAGCTACTCAGGCCCTTCGCCAAGGTACCTCACGATCAAGCAAGCTCAGAACCCAGGGGCGTACCCCTGGTGCTGACCATCGTATGTGAAGTGATGGCTGCGGAGCTGTGTGCCCCCGAAGACGAAGGCAAAAGATTGGAGTGGCTACTCGGGCCCTCCACCCAGACACCC
This sequence comes from Avena eriantha, assembly GCA_910589775.1. Lineage (NCBI taxonomy): Eukaryota > Viridiplantae > Streptophyta > Magnoliopsida > Poales > Poaceae > Avena > Avena eriantha. The sequence continues at coordinate 463,402,197 of OU342741.1, forward strand.
CCCCCGAAAGCCCTTGACTCCAACCATCGTATGTGAAGTGATGGTTGCGGGGCTGTGTGCTCCTAGGGATGAAGACAGAGGACGGACGCGGTTACTCAGGCCTTATGTCAAGACATCCTAGGGCAATCCCTCAGCACTGGCCATCGTATGCAAAGCGATTCTTGCGGAGCCGTGTGCCCCTGGTGATGAATACATGAGATGTAAGCAACTACTAGGGCCCTCCGTCTAGATACCCCGGGGTGAGCCCTCGACGCAACCATCGTATGCGAGGAGATGGTTATGGATCCATATGCCCCTAGGGACGAAGACAAAAAAACACTTCTTGGAAAGCACGTCGTCCGAGCCATGGAGATACTTAGGCTACCCTAGGCCACAGACGTACTGAGGTACCTCTAGGACCAATATCTCAATGCCGACCGCGCCAACATCAAGAGAGTGTTCTGCCAAGCCAAGATGTACACCCTGATAGACGAATACCTCTACCGAAAATGTGAATCCGGTGTTAAGCTCTTTTGCATCTCTCAAGAATAAGGGCGCAAGCTCCTTGCTGAAATCCACGAGCGGAGTGCTCGAGCCACCTCGCCTCGTGGACTTTGGCAGGAAAGGCATTCTAACTAGGGGTAACCTTGGCAATGTCCTAGGGTTTCATGGAAAAGAGAACGATGGAGATTTCGTCGGTTTAACAGACAAACAAGGGAGACGATTTACCCAGGTCTAGGCCCTCGTAGAGGAAACCCTACTTCATGCTTGTCTGCTCGTATTATCATTGGAGAGTACAAACTCGTTGAGTCGTCTAGATACGATCTCACCGAGAGAGAGAGAGAGAGAGAGAGAGAGAGAGAGAGAGAGAGAGAGGCGTGATGTCTATTGTCTAGATATATTGTGGCTTATCCTCCTCGTTGGACCCTCCTAGCCTTTATATATGAAGAGGCTAGGTCTCAGGTACCAGTATGAGTTAGTTTACAAGTTAGAGTTTGTATCTAGTATAATCTTGGACTTTCTTGTCTTATTCCACTAGGAGTCTGTGTCTTTGTAAACTTCGTATTTGTTGAATCATCATGGTCTTCATAGATTTTGGCATATCTTCGGGTGAGCCTTCCGTCGGACCGTACCAAATATGCCAACACAACGTCAACCGTGTGCTGCTAAAATTACGGATCGAGAGGCTGCTTCCTTTTTCCTAAACGCAACCCAGCCGAGATCGGTTCCGATTCTAAAGTCATGCACTTACCAAATAAAAAATAAAGTGTCAGCAATTCTTGGAGCATGCGATGTGACTTACAGACCGAAGCAGATACATGTGGTTCCAAATTCCAAGAAGGAAAAATGGGGATGCTTTATTGGATTCATGTATAGTTCTGATATTGATTTCCGGGCAAGGGATCTCACGTCCTGATGTGAGAAAAAAATAAACAAGCTCTGTGTATTGATTTAGCAGCTCCAACACATCACGAATCAGAAATCTTAAAGATATCTAAGCTCTCTTGTTTTGAGGCCTTATGGTTGCTCCGGCCACATACAGCTAGATGGGCCCTATGTATGTGTGAAAAGGTTTTGCTGGTATTGGATTTTGACCGTGTGGGTCTCACGCTACTTCAGACCAGCTGTCTGTATTACACTTCGCGGCCGTGGAATCACGAGCGTGTGATTGATTTGGTGTGGGCCTTGGGGTCGGTTCGTTTTACCTTTGACCGTCGCGTGTCAGCGTTTCCCCTGTTCTTCCTGATGTGCTGGTGATTTCTTTGGTGGTGTGGTGATGTCATGCTTCCTCGCCTTGTGAGCTCCATCAGTGCGGTAGGAGGTTTTGGCTGTGGCTGCTCGCGTTCTCCGGGGCTTTCTATTTTCCGTCGTGGTTCGTCTCCTCTTTTCTCTACCTTGCATTTTCTTTTCGCATCGATGTGCTACTTGGCCCCTGTGGTGAGGCTCGCGGGGCACATTCACTGCACGTGTGTGTGTGTGTGTTGGATGTGTATCTACGCTGGTTGTCGGCTGGTTGGTGGCTGGATCTGGCTGGTTTGTTGGTGTGGTGTGCGGTGCTGTAGTAGATTTGTGAATTTTTAGGATGACTAGGTTGTGCTTCGTGGGCTATTTTCTTTGATTGCTGTAATGGGTTGTGTGTGTTGGTGTTGTTTTGGTCGGCGTCCGTCCTGTTCTGTCCTGGACGCCGCTTTGGCGTGTTTCGTGTCCGAGTGGTGGCCGTGCCTCGCCGCCATGGTTCCTGCATCCTCTTGGCTTTGTCGACGAGGTCGAGCTTCACCCGGTGTGCTCCGGCGAGAAGGAGTGGTGGCCATCCTGCCAAGCGGGGAAAAGAGAGGCCAGCTGTGGCGGATCGGCACCAACGATATCCGTGAGGAGCAAGGAGTCGGCAGGATGCAAGGCGGAGTACGCTGTCGCCCTCCAACGCGGCCAAGGTCAATGACCAGCAGACCGTCCTGCATTGTATCCACCGCAACAACAATAGCAGATCAGTCGCCTGTAGGGGCGACTCCGTGAATACGAAGCATACAGAACCAGGGATTAGCGAGATGAACTGGCCAGTTAAAAATGATCAAGTAGTGTTTTAGTTCAAGAAACAAACAGCATCGATGGAAGAAATATGATGGTTACTATTTATTAAAATTCTCTATTGCAGTTTGAACAGGTGGGTCTCTAATCTTTTCTAATGTGCAAAACAAGGTCTGGCATGTAGATTTTCATGTATGCATCAGTTTCCCCCTTCCTAATAGTGGCTACATTACATAGCTCAACATTCAACGCCAGATAATCTAGTGTTGGGGACATGTTACTGACATTTGGAGAGTCCCATGTGAATAAGCCTTATTTGTGCTACTCAGAAATGAGACACTATGATAAATACGATTTGAGTAATGAACATGATCAGGACAAGTGTAGTGTTACCTCTTATTTAGTAAATCGTAGAAGTTACTTAGAAATTATGAATTATGAAAAGCAAATGTTGCCTTGAATTTATAAATTATGAAAAGCAGCTTTTACCCTTGCATGTTATGTAAACATATTTGGGTAAAATAAGTTGTGAAGCCATCTATTGACGTATCTGGTCAGGCGAGGCAAGAAAGAGATGATTCCAATGGTCTATTAAAAGTGAAACCTGGTTCTCCTGACAACACACAATGAAAAAACACAACGCCCAATTCAACCTGATACAGAATTTAGACGCAACAAATAGAGGATGGTGCAGCGAAACGCGCTTGGTCCATCTAGTCCTCTAACTAAGCTCCCTAGAAACAAAAAGCCCTCCTTGTTCGGACGATTGACCCTGGTCTAGCCCTACATGGGAGTCCCACGTACACACATGTAAGAGGCGGTTCTTTTCCTGGCAAAAGAAAAAGAGGCGGTTCTTTTGGATCAAGTAGGACCAGTGGCGGAGCTAGAAAATGAAACGAGCCGGGGCGAACTCACAAGGTTTAAATTTTTTAAGACACAAAAGCAATTGTACTGAACAGAAAAATGATGCACAAACGTTCATGTTTCATATTTGATGAAGTACAAGCACTAAGAACAAGAAATTGAAAATAGCTTTAAAACTACTAACATGGACTCCTATGACTTGCTTCATTATGCATCACCATATGATCTCACAATTTCAGGAGATGTGCCTACAAATGTGACAAACTTATGAGTCTAAATTTTGGCAAGCGTATAATAGTCCTAGCTCTTGATAAGATAATAACATACCATTAAGTAGTAGTTGTGCTAGGAAGAGTAAACTCTCGAGGTAGATGACCTCGACAATTCTTGAAGGAATGAAAACGTAGTATAATCCGCTTATCATCAATTTTTGCAAATATCTCTTTCTCAACATAACAAATCATCAAATCATTAAGCCAATCATCACCTATCTTGTTTCGAAGATCGGTCTTTATAATGTTCATGGCCGAGAAAACTCTCTCAACTGATGATGTTGCCACCGGTAATGTGAATGCAAGTGTAATGAGGCGATAGACCAATGGAAAATTAAATGTTGTCTAGTTTGAACCAACTTGAGAGCAAGATCAGTCAGACTCCGGCCTCTCGACAAATATGCTCTTCTCATTTTGTCTCTAATTTCCGGAGTAGCATATTCATCAATTTGTCTACGAATTCCAGGATCAGAAACCACATTTGCTAGATTAAATACTTCATGAACACTTGACTGCGGAGATATAGTATCCTACAATATCGAATTTGAAAGGAAATTTAGTATTCAACGTCTACTCAATGCACAAATTTAGTGTTATGCAGGCTGCAGCTACAAAATTTAACAAAGGAAAATGGGGAATAAACCTGCTCTGGACTTCCGCGTGCTCGCTTGCGTCTTTCCTCTCCTTGCTCCCTCGCCCTGGCTTACTATCCAGTCCAACTCCTCCTGCTCGTCCATCAGCGGCCGAAGAAAGGCAGCAATGCGCGCTCTTGAGGAGCAGCCGAGCAGGAGAAGGCCGCATTGCTGCGCGTGCGTGAGGGAAGCGGCGGGGCGATGGGCGTACTGACGCGCGTGCGCGAGGTAAGGGCGGGGCGCCGGGGGGCAGATACCAGGCGCCGGGGACCTAGAGACGGGAGGCGTGGACCAAATCGGCAGCCGGCGGCGCTATGCGTCAGTGCGTGTGCGTTAGGGTAGCCAGGAAGGGGAATTGGGGAAGATCAGCGCGCGTGCGTGCGTGCAAGCCAGGACGAGGGCCGGTCTCTCGATCGATCGTCGAACAGAGACAGCCCAATATACAAGGCCACCTAGAAAAAGTCACAGGAGGGGGTGCATGGGCCTGCGCGCGGGAGCCGGGGCGGCCGCCCACGCTCGCCCCCATAGTGGCGCCGCCTGTGAGTAGGACAGTGTTTTCAGAAAGAAATTGATACGAAAACACGTCGCAATCAACCGTCACAATACCACCTCCCTTCCCGGTAGATCGAAGCTGGATTTTTCGCTCAAATCCACCAGTACCTTCGCTCATGCCGAGATGCGTCGACACTGATGGCCGCCTCCACATTGCGCCCAACCACGACTTCCAAGCTTGCTGTCGTTGGTGTGGCCTCGGTACCTCCCTACCCAAGGGTCAGTGGCGTGATTGCGTCCGCCGCGCCGCCACGGCGGATGGTCGCCGAGTGAAGCGATATGTCTACCTCGCGACGGCGCGATGACTACTGCCCGTGGTTACGCCAAGGCGAGGGAGGATTTCATAATGCTCACGAAGGGAACCCCGTGTAGGACCTCATTTGCTCCAGGTGGTGGTACACCCCCCATGGAGCAACGGCAAGGACAAGTTGTTGTCGCCTCTCGACTGCAAGTCCTGGTTGGTGGTCACCATATAGAATGGCATGCCCATGACGCTTGGTACAACTACCTGCTCTAGATCGTGGTAAGCCTGCTGTTTCTAGGTCTCCTTTTCCTGTACAATTTGTGAATAACTAGGGATAGTGTTCATGGCCGCCGCCTCCTCCTCATGTTTTTTCCCAATTTAGTTGCATTGCAGAAAATACTATAGAATACGTAACAATATGTTTTTTCTTAGTTATACATCTATGTTTTGCCTCTTATATTGCAGTTGTCGTCAGATCTGCATCCAAAGTGTTTGAGCAAATGTCCTATTGGAGATTGCACAAAATAAAGCTTTGACGTTGCCACGCAGCCGTAGCTTTCTTCAGGTTGCTGCAATTTCCTCACTCAAATCCAGTTGTTGTTCTTTCTATAGATGTCTAGTTCTTGTGCACTGCAACGTCGACCTGCTTCATCTTCATACATAGTTCCCCCTTCCTATGTTACAATTGTAGGTTTGATTTTTTTGTCATTCGGTGGCACCACCGGATCCTGATTCAACCCAGAATTGAGAAGATGTGGTTGCTCCAATGCTTTGACCATGCATGTCTACGTGTGTTTGTTTATTTTCAGGGACGGTGTGTGAATAGGTGTAGAGTGTAGGCCTTTCGAGTTTCGATTCCTCCGTTCATGGGAACCGACTTGATGTTAACCGACTCGCCCACCTCTGGATAATTCGCTAGGCAAGTGCGTCTTTGACATTGCCATTTCATCTGCCAGAGTACAATCTCAAAATTTCAGGGTCTCTCCAACTGCGACGGCAACTACATCTTCAAGGCCGCACGGGAAGCCTCCGGCGCCAATCCCTTCGTAGGCTCAGACAGTGCGTTGCCAAGGCGGAAGAGAAGGGCTATGGGGACGCGACCATCTGACACCTTATGCATCGAATTTGAGGGTCATGTGGAGCATTCATGTGCAGGATATCAGGCTACTCACGCCTAAGGCCCAGCACAAAGATCTTGACACCACCGTTCAGGAGCTTGTGACATCGGCAAGGTATTGCCTGTTCCCTTTGCTTGAGCTCGAATCTATTACCGCCGTGTGGCGTGTGCCTAGCCTCGCCATCCCCTTCGAGGACCTAATCTTTCATTATAGCGTCATGAATTTTGCATCAATCCAATCCCCTTACTGTCTAAAAAAACAAGGTTTTCAGTCTTCTATCTGCTTACATTCAGACCTTTTCTATCTTGAATTCTTGTGTTAATATGCGAAGAACCGCCAATTGATGTAGTTTCAATGCATGATGAACCAGCATGGACTGTTCACAATGTAGGTGTGTGAGTATTTTACCTTCATCAAATAAAATGGTCAGCAGTGGATCATGGTTTTAGTACTTCCACACATAGTATAGCACATTCTCTGGTACCATAATATTGGCTTTCTTGGCACTGCTGCGATTGTAGTGCATCTCAGTTAGAGAACCTCAAGTTTGTTTATAGTGTTATGGTTATAAATTTTTGCATTTAGCAACAGTTCAGTCTGTGGATAAACATCATCTTCAGCGAGTGAGTGAGGTGGTGGAGAAATAGGATCATCAGCGCGTGAGCAGTCCGGTGGAGGAATGGTAGCTCTTCGCTCGACCATCCTTCTCTACTTGCTCCATTTAGTGTGTTCAGTTTGCGGGTGGGATTGCGGCTTACAACGAAGTCCTGCCGACTTGCACCCTTACCGGTCGCTGCCTTGGATAGGTTGTGAGGCGAGGCGGTCGCCGATGAGATTCTGAGATCCATGTCAATGTCACTCCCATTTCAGCACAACTTTTGGTGTTTGTGGCTCCATCTCAATGTTTTTGGCTTCTATAATTTTTCAGCTAGACTAATTCAGTTTGTTTAAGGAAAGAAATGTTCTTGGTGCATGTCAACCCAAATCAGAAAATAACCCACGTATGGTAGAAAGGTGAAAGTCAAAATTTTCCGAGTGCCAGTCTCTGATTGTTCTTGATGCAAACCTCTTTGTGTCGGGCCCTGCGGTGACGAATCTGTTCAGGAGGAAAGTGAATTGGTAAAAATATCTCAAGAAATTGTCTTTTGGTTCTAAAAGTGTCAGTGGTAAACTTAACCAAATCGATCTTACAAATTAGAATAAGTGTAAATTCACCTTTACTCTTTGTTTTGTTTTGATATGTATCTGACATGCGCCATGTTATTTTTCCTTGCAGATGTATGATTCTTTGGATCCAAACACCAATATCACCATAAAATGGGATATTATGCAGTGCACTCCTGCTTCTTATGTTGTAAGTAGAACCCTTCACATCAACATATATGCCTTCCATCTGAATCTATTAGGCCATGCTTCTTTTACAGAATATGTTCTAACCTTAAAAATTAACGTGTCCAATATGTGTGGTCACACACTTTGCTAGAAACAAATATCTCCTGCTTATTATGGTAAAAAAATAAAGTATTTGTTTCTTACCTACTTCCTTGACTGGAAATAAGCCAACAAGCAATAACATGTATGATGAGAGCTGGTGATTTGAAAATGTGCATAGAGTTATTTGTCTTAAATTCTTACTCCAAACTGATGGGGCACCTGTTGGTAATTACATAATATTTCTAAGGCGTACATGCACATTGTAATTCTATTCAAGATGCTCTATATTCATTGATGCAAAGCTGCTTAGTTTTAGGAAAAATTTCCCATTGTTAAAAGGTGGTTTAGTTGTGCTTGATGGCCATAACTGTGCAGAAGATAATGATACATCTTTATAAATAATAATAACACCTTCTCATGTGTTACATAAGGCTGATAGTTAGGTAATAATCCGATGAATCATTGTGTTACTCCTAAGAAGGGATACTCACATGTTATATATTTGATTTTCCATATTCTTTGTGCTGGTCAGAACGCCTGGAGAGTTCTTTTGGGTCATTTCTTCCATTGGAAAGTATGTTGGTTTAAATGATGATGTGTCTACATTATGCAACCCTTTGTTGGGCTTTGCTTTGCTTTTCCCTAACTCGGCATCTATGCTTGGTGATCGTAAGACCAACAAAAAAATATTACTATTAAATACAACAAAGAAAGGTTCTATTGGGCTGCTCTTGCTGAAAACATTTATTATATTTGAAGATTTATTGTTTTGCTGTAGGCTCTAAGGTGATATAACACTAAAGATAATTTCAATATAGTAAATGCACTCTTTCCCGAAAGATATGCATATCAAACATCTGTTTTTGTTTCTGGATGCCCCTTCAATTGATTAAATTTATTTAATAGGTTTTATGACAATAGATGGTTCCCCACCTAAACTGATACCATTTATTTGATGAAGGTATAAATAATAATTTTCGTATTATGATGAGGGTGTTCCAAATCATGTTTTTTGGATATCATCTGAGAATGATTATACTAATCTATCACATATCATTTAGAGCTATGGATTACACCTCATAGCCATCTTCAAAAGACCTATAAATCCATTATTGTTTCTTTCATCAGTTATCGTTTTCCGCCCACATAAAAACCTCAGTAAGATGTATGTATATGGGTTGTGCCTCATTTATTTTCACCATCAGTCGAGAGACAAATAAATTATTTTAGAATTTAGAACACATGAAATCCTCGGACAAATACATAGGTAGAGGTGTCCTTACATATGCCCTTTGGGTGGGTCAAATGTCAAAAAGTGGCACTCTTTTATCTATTAGAACTTTCTCCTCATACCCAAAAAGCTGCACAATAAAACATGTTTGCAATTTTTATTGTCTAAAAATAATAAAGTGTGGCAAGACCAAAAATATGCTAATTTGCCAAACTTTGGCTTGGCAAATTGTGGCTGGAAACCAAATACCCCTACAAGTACACAAGTAGATGTTTTTTCTTTATCCTATGGACTAGGTGTAACTATACTATTGATTTCCCTTGACCGGAAACGACTGAAAACATCCCATATGTTTGGAACTGTTAAGGGAAAAAAATATAGTGTTAGTTGTTCATGTTAAAGGGTCACTATAGTTTTGAATCTAAGTATTGACTTTTTTTAGTGTCCTATATTGTGTCTATATACTTAAACACTAACAAGAGAATGTAATTACATGTATCTATACATGATGGCTAAACAAGTATGTATATTTTAGTGACTTGTTGTTGCTGACCTTGTTCTTGTGTGTATAACTAGATATGAGAATGTTTCTTCTCCCTTTACTTCGATTGTTCGGACTGTAAGGTGCAAAGTGATGACAACTTTTCTATATACTTCATACAATTCAACCTTTCTTTTGCTATTACCTTGATAATTGAACCCGGAATAATGCTTCATAGAAAATTTATATATGTCTTTTGTGCTATGTTGCCCAAAGATTGTAGAACTATTTAATTTGATTTAAATCTAACCCGTCAAAGTAATCCTTGGAGATTATCTCAATTTTCTTTATCTCATATGTAATCTCACCACACATGTGAATAGCGAGAGATAGCATTGAAGGTGGTAGAAAGAACATTGGTTCTAGATTGTCTTTCTTCTTGTTGTTGTTTGCCATTGTTGGCCGACATTTTCATACTACCTCTTATAAGGATTGTCCCAATTATTCCTTGTGTGTGTAGGAGCAAGATTGGATGGTTGCAATGGAACAAGACTTTTTTGGTGTTGGGGTAATTATTATTACCGGCTTTGTCACAATTATGTGCACAAATAGGTTGACTGGATGTAACCCTCCTCTTAATTTTACAATTGTAACTAGATCATGATGGCGCGTGTTGCCGCGCCCGTCTATTTTGACAATAGGATGATAGAATATTATTTAAGTATATGTAGGCACAAAACAAAAAATCAAAATTCTATGTACTAATTTATATATTTGTTAACATAAAATTTAGAATTATCATGAACTAATCTATAGAGTACAATATTTGTTAGTGGTGCATGACCCAAATAGAAGGGATTTATGTCCAACAGATTGAGTACGGTGGATGCATGGTCAAGTCTTCATGATCCAATATCTTCTCAGGATATGATGGCATCCTACATTATTTCATAGGAAACATCAGATTAGTTATTTGCTAATTTTAAGAAATTGTGTAGATACAGTCATACAACCATATATATGGATCAATTAAACAAGATGCAACTATATTTATTATCACATACAACATCATCTTGGAAGTAATGCAACATTATTAAGTGACAAGTACATTAGTTCAACATCATCTTCTTTGAAAGAAATTGGAGATGATATGACATACCAAAATGGATTAACTCAAGTATGGTGATTAAGTGACACTTCATAATGGAGAAAAATCACTAACATGAGTAAAATTACATGTTGAATCACTCATCATGGTATGGGGCATCAAGAGGTGAGGGAGCAATAAAGGGTACCCATGTGGTTCTCAAGAGCCTCGAGTCATAAAATGAATACAAAATAGTAACAATGTGATTAGAATGCAGGCAATAGCGCAAACAAAGTAAATCTTGACAATAATTAGTGGCAAGGAAATAGCTAACAAAAGTATGCCATAAGTTCATGCTTTCATCTTTAGTAGATCATATTTTAAGTCCTGGAAGAACTGGCTATAACAAAATACTACAATGTCAAACTATCAAAGTCATAAAATTACCTTCCAAGTGCTGAATCAAGGGCCAATGTATGTTATCTCAGAAGGAGTGGATGGGGCAGAAAAGTAGTTCAGTATCTAGCAATGGTGATGGATGAGATTGATGAACGGTAAATAGATTCATGCGAATGCATGTGATGTCACTAAGTTGGGAAAGTGCCTTCCAGTTTGTGGCTTCCTGAAACAATTCCAACCAAAGGATGCACGCACTTTAGGAACGAATAGTAATTTTAGCCTACTAAGAATGCATATATCAATGATGATAGTGATTTTGGTTTGATTGCATGAACAAACTTGCCATGCCAACAACATACAGACAGATCATTACCAGTGATGAACCAAGTTCATACAGATCAAGAAATCCCTGCAGAATTTAATTAACTACTAATCTAATACTCATGAGGCTAACATGCTTATCGAGTTCATCTGACAGGGGTGCGCAGTAGCAGATATGGCAACACCCGAATCTAATGGAACAGAGCAGAGCCGCACCGTCAATCCAATCTGCTCGTATCTCCTTAGCGGCAACCGTCAAAATCACCACAAATCAAACAGAAAACCAACATCCTGAAAAGTAGTACTATATGGATCTGCATCATTATTGAGCATCTATTGAGACTGTTAATATAGGTTAGCCACATTAGTCGACCATGGAAGCCACAAAATCGAAAGGCGTATTAGTATCTTGAGGACAAATCAGGGATGGACAAAGCGCGGGTCGACCCCCCACGGGTGGGTCGGGTCCTTCCAGGCGGGTTCCATTGCCGATTAATGCTCGGAGGAGTAGCATGTCCATGTCACCACCGAGCACCTCCAGCTTCTCATAGATCACCAGCTCCACAATGTTATAGTCTGGTTGGTGAATAGATTCACGTTAGTGGCATGGTTTCCAAAGGAGAGAGGAAGAGAAGGAGGGGAGGGGAAGAGTTGAGTACCAGGGCTTCAGATGAGGTCAGAGGAGCACTCGCGGCTGGGGAGGAAGAGCAGGAGCTTCACGACCTTGTCGGCTATGGCTTTGGTGATGCACACGCATGCGATGAATGTGACGAGGTGCGCGGTCGGGACTTCTAGCGTAGTTCTCTCTCCTCTCCTCTCTCTCTCCCTCCATCTCTCTCTGTGTAGCAGCAATAGCTGCAGCGGCGGCACACGAAGGCTCTGTCCTAGCCGAGATCAGGATGGGAGGAGTTGGATTGCCGGCCGTCACATCACCTCCCTAAGTTTTTCGTAGAGAAACAACGCATCGAGTGAATGAGCCTTCGATGAGTTTTTTGGGCCCAATTAACGAGAGTGGTCACATTTGTTACCCAGAGTAGCAGCTCCAGGGACAACCGGTCAGAGGGGGCTTATAGGAAATCAGGCTGTAAATAACAGTCATGAAAATATATCCTCGACGACTCCAGACGCTGATGGTACGAGAGGACTCCTCTTTGACTCAGTTTTATGTCCCTAATGGCATTGTGATTCTCAACATTCCTGATCGCAGTTTCTATCATGGCTTTATGTCGACCATTGATATCTTTTTGTTGTGACGATCCTAGGTTATAATCTCTAAAGAGCTCTAAACTCCCTGGTTTTGAGAGCATGTGGTTTTTCAGTTGTTTTCCGTGGATGAGACCTGGTTGGGGTGTGATTGGCACCCTAGATGGGCCCAATTGCCGATGTGATTAGTGTTGGGTTCGCAGCATAGAAAACAATTTTTTTCCTATGATGGGAACTATATGCCAAGATCTATCTACTAGATACAAGCAACGGGTGGATATACATCCATCGAGAACTTACCCTCGAAGACAACAAAGTTTTGTTAACGAGTTGGAACTTGTGGATGATGTAGTCGAACGCTTGCCGATCTCAAGATCGTGTGGAAGTCCTAGCGCCGCAAATCAGCAGCGCATCCATCCTCGCACACACGTTTAGGCCACCGAACAACCTCCACCTCCTCGCTCCAGCGAATCAGCGGAAGTAGCAACTCCTTCCATATGAAAAGCCACCAGGAACATGTATCTCGCTAATCCGAGACCATGGGGGAATATATCTAGAGGGGGAGAGAGATCCTTCATGAGGAGGTGTGTTTTGTGAGGAGGAGAGGGGGGCCTTTTATAGGAGAGGGGGGGCTTCTCCCCTCACCATGGCCGGCGCCCAAAGGGAGGTGCCCCCACCTCTTCCTCATTCATGTGGTGGAAGCTCCCCTCACATAAACATGCCTCCGCTCACACATCCACTCACATGTATTAAATTTCCAACAAATTTAATGAGACTCTCATTTAATAAAACTCTTTTATTTATTTTATTCGGATTTTTTAATTACTACAATTAATAAACATTCACATAAAACCCCTTGCAAGATTTCAATATCACATGTAGAACCAGTTTATGCAATTTCACCCGAAACAATTTCGGTTTCCATCAAAATGATTCCAGCGCTTTGCAATTCTTTCGTCTGAAACATATATGCTCCAAATGGTGTTTGGCAACCCTTAAGTGTGTCACCCTACAGTTCGTGAATAATGCAGACATGATTCAGACTCCTCTCAGATCAATAATCAGAAGCGAGACCTGGAGATCCATTCTGACTCCTCACATTCAACGATGACTTCTATCATCGTGAGAACCTTTAACGCTAGTAACTTAATCCCTTTGTCTCACGATATATTACATGTCCGAGATTCGATCATCGGTATCCAAATACCTAGTTTGATCTTGTTACCGACATGCACTCTTTTCTCGTTCCCGTGATATAACATTCTAGTGATCACATCACTTGCTTGCAAGCTATTGATGACCCACAAGTATAGGGGGTGTATCGCAGTATTTTCGAGGGAAGTGAAACCCAATTTATTGATTCGACACAAGGGGAGCCAAAGAATATTTATCAGCCTTAACAACTGAGTTGTCAATTCAGCTGCACTTGGAAACAATCTTGCTCACAACAGTTTAGCAGTAGCAACAGTTTTGTAGTAGGAATAGCAAAGTAACAGAAGTAGCAAAGCAAAGACAGTAGTAAAAAAAGCACTAAACAATGGGATTCGAGTGGGGTAGGCATAGGGGTAGATGGACGGGCGTTGCATGGACAAGACAATTCACATAGCAATCAGAACATAGGGCAATTGCAGATAAATAAGATAAAGCATCCAAGTACTAGACAATCCGAGGCATGTGTTCCATATATAGTCATACGTGCTCGCAATGAGAACTTGCACAACATCTTTTGTCCTGCCAGCCCGTTTGCAGCGGGGCCTCTAGGGAACTACTAGCAATTAAGGTGCTCCTTTTAATAGAGCACCGGAGCAAAGCATTAACACTCCGTGAACACATGTGATCCTCACATCAAAGCCTTTCCCTTCCGGTTATCCCGATTTCTGTCACTTCGGGCCTATAGGTTCCGTACAACAACGTGTGTATACAACTTGTAGATAAGACCAGAAACAATACTATCATGATGAATCAATAATAAGTTCAGATCTGAAATCATGGTACTTGGGCCCTAGTGACAAGCATTAAGGACAACAAGTCGCAACAAAGTCATAAATCACTAATAAAAGATACTAGGCACCATGACGTAACAATCTGATGCCATTACATGAACGATCTCATCCAATCCCTACCATCCCCATAGCCTACAACGGGGGATTACTCACTCATAGATGGGGAAACATGGATGGTCGATAGAGATGATGGTGAAGATCGATGGAGATGGCTCCGGGGGCACTTCCCCGTCCCGGCAGGGTGCCAGAACAGAGACTTTCTGTCCCCCGAATCTCCCCTTCGGTGGCGGCAGCGCAGCGGAACTTTTCGTGGAAAAACGTCGAACCCCCTGAAGTTTTTAGGTCAGAAGGCTTCTTATAGGCGAAGAGGGAGACCGAGGGGGTGCCTGGGGCCACCACACCATGCCCTGGCGCGGCCAAGCCCAGCCCGTGCCTGGGGGTGGTGTGGCCAGGCCTTGGCCCTCCTCCGTCTCGTATTCTGGCTCCGTGAGTCTTCTGGAAAAATAGGCACTTTGGCTTTTGTCCCGTCCAATTCCGAGAATATTCATTTTCTGACTTTCCTGAAACCAAAAACAGCAGAAAACAGGCAGCTGACACTGTGGCTCTTGTTAATAGGTTAGTCCAAGAAATCATATGAAAAGTACTCCAAAGTGTGGACAAAACACAAGAAAGTGGATAAAACCAAGCATGGAGCATCAAAAATTATAGATACATTTGCAATGTATCAACATCCCCAAGCTTAACTCCTGCTCGTCCTCGAGTAGGTAAGTGATAAAAAGAAAGAATAATTTTTGAGGTGACATGCACCATCAAAGACTTGATCAAAGTATTTGTAAAACATTTAAAGCTGGGATCATAGTACTTCAATCATAACATGAAAGACAAAGTTCTAGCAATAAGACAAAGAAACCATGAAGCAACATGAAAAGGCACAAACAAAAGATTCATGAATAACAATGCTTTGCAAGACGTTTGTTTGTTTCACATAAAGAAAACATAGCATAGTGGCATTCAGCTTGTCCCTCAAAGAGTAGCAAACATAAATGCATATGACACCTTCAACGTTCACAAGAGTGACTAGATACAAATAGTTTAAAACAAGCAATATCAAGGTATGCATCAATCAACAAGTCTTCGGACAATGCACATAGAACTAAGAATGGCCACTATGCTCTCAAGAAAGTGCTCATAGAATGTGTGGAGACTCAACAAGGAAACGAACAGGTTTTGAAAAGTTTGAAAGGTTTCCAAATGCTGAAAGTATGGTACTCATTAGCTTTGAGCTCTCATTGCCCCTATCATTAGCATATTTAATGTGATTAAGGTGAATGTGACACAACTAAGAGGATATGCTTGACAAGTTATAAATCAAAGTCTCATGCCCCTTACTTACGAAGACCGATCCTCATGCTACTCAACTTCAGTCACGAGTAAGCTCTTGTCATTGTAAGTATATACGTATCATAGAGAACCGCCAATGGGGTACCCCTTGCACATGATACAGGAGCTATCCCACAATCAAAATGACAATGCAAGCAGACAATGAGCATCTCAGCAATCTATTTATTTACTATGTGCATAGATTTTTATTGAGGATGCTTCATAGAATGCTCATCATGGTTATGCTGCCAGTTTCCACCATGATTAGGCATGGCTTAGGCTAGCGGCCCAGGCGTTTCTCTAACAGACATACAAACTCCATGATCTTACAAGTTCCACTTTTATTTCACACCGCCGGGATCCATAAGCAAAAGAACATGATATCAACGAGGTACAAAGTACCAGTGCGATGTTAAAAGCATTCCCCATGATACATGGTTATGCTAACTTCAACTTATAAAGCGCAAGCATATACGCAACAAAGAAGGACACAATGGTTCAGGTCTATTAAGTGCAAGAAAATAAAGTGTGCCATCAAGTTCGTGAGAGCTTTACTAACTAACTTTCTCATAACAAGCAAACATTTTATTCGGAAGAAAACAAGGCATAATGAAGATGCACGGAAATAGCAAATGATGCTAATAGGTAGGTATGGTGGACACTTTGGCAATATTTGGTTTAAGGGAGTTGGAAACATGAGTAAAATACTCAGTGGAAGTGAAGGCTAGCAATAGTAAGGGAGCGACAAACGAGAGAGCAATAATGGCCATAATCATGCAGAGCGACAAAACATCATTGATCAAAGCATAAAGTGATACTAAAAGTTGAAAACTAAAGGATCCTAAAGGCTTATGGTGACTTGAGAGAGTCATAACATGGTGTGAGCATGTGCCAAGTCAACCCAAATAAAGCATCAAAGGAGAATACCACTATACTATGCTTTAATATGCTAAAACAACGCATGATTCATCCAAGGCACATTAAGCAATCTCAATTGTTTATAACAAGTCATGCTACAGCAAAGAATACTAAGAATAAAGCCAAAACAATATCAAGCATGGCATGACAAAGCGTAGGCCACAGTCAAAAACAAGCTCTCTTTACCACTTAAGTATGAGCTTTCCTACTCTTTTCCAAACCAAACCAAACCAAACTATTTGAACACCAATGCATGAAAGAGGAGGTCCAACCAATTTATTCATCAAACTAAGCAAACCACGCAACCTAAAAAACAAAAACGAAAACGAAAAAGAAGACGCTCCAAGAACAACACAACTGTGCATGAAACAATAAAAATGAAGTGTTTGGAAGAAACCTGGGATTTTTATTGATGAAGAAGGGGATGCCTTGGGCATCCCCAAGCTTTGACGCTTGTACTTCTTGGATATTTCTTGGAGTCACACTTGTGGCATCCCCAAGCTTGAGCTTTAGACCATCCTACATCTCATTACTCATTCCTTCCATACACCTGAAATTTTTTCTTCATACAAAACTTCACACAATCTTTATTAGCAATATTAGTGCACTCAAGATAATAAGTCTTTAGGTTCAGTTCTAACACCAATAAACTTCCATTAGAACACTAGATACTGTATCACTTCCCTCAAAAAGCTCAATTCCTCAAAAGAACTCAAAAAGGAACCAACAAGAAGCAAATGCAAAAAATGGCAGAAATCTGTCAAAACAGACCAGCAGGTAAAGACGAATTTGCTCTAAGACCTTATGTTGCTCAAATAAAAAAGTGTTGAACTAACGAAAGTTAGATAACAACCTGAGGGAGAAGAACAAAAAATTACAGCTCAATCCGACGTACATAGCTCTCTCAGGAAGTTTTACGGTGAAGCACAAAAATCTGTTTCGGGACAGCAACTTTCCCAATCATTACTTCTCTCTCATTAGAGGTTACTCTTGGCACAAAAAGCAAATAAAAAGGATAAGGAGAGGTTATTACAGAGGTAATAACTTCCAAGAATCATCTAAAACTTTTGGGTTATCTCCCAATAAGTACTTTTCTTTAATGCCTTTAAGTTAGGCATAGGCAAAAACTAGAATGGATAGAATAGAAGTAAACAGAAATAATCATAGTGAAAGCATTGTTTTGTTCAATGAAATCCTTTTGTTAACAAGGTTGATCA
Organism: Avena eriantha; assembly: GCA_910589775.1. Classification (NCBI taxonomy): domain Eukaryota; kingdom Viridiplantae; phylum Streptophyta; class Magnoliopsida; order Poales; family Poaceae; genus Avena; species Avena eriantha. Next base: position 463,420,058 of record OU342741.1, read on the forward strand.
GGTCTTGCTACCAAAACAATTTCATTTGATACAAAACTTTGTATTCGACTAATGATTATGTTACCTCAACCTTGATAGCAATGTTCCCAATCATAATAGTTTCAATTTTTTTCTCTTGGTATGGGACAATATATTTCTCCAACTTGAATGCCCTCAACATGTTCAATTGAATTCAAACCATAAGTCCTTTCAATCTTCTTGAGGAAATAGACAATGTGTTCCTTGTCATTAACATTGAAGGTCACCTTCCCTTGATTATAATTAATAACAGCTCCTCCAGTATTAAGAAAAGGTCTCCCAAGAATAATAGACATATTATCATCTTCAGGCATAAAAGTTTCAGAGGATGCTCTCATAAGAAATATGAGTTGAAGTAAAAGAGAGCATCAAGGAGCAAATTCAAAACACATTTAAGTCTAACCCACTTCCTATGCATAGGAATCATGTAAGCAAATAACAAAGTGACAGGCATAGGAAGATAAAACAAGAGGAACTTCAAAACTTTCAGCACATAGAGAGGTGTTTCAATACCATGAAAACTTCTACAACCATATTTTCCTCTCTCATAATAATTTTCAATAGCCTCATGAATAAACTCAACAATATAACTATCACATAAAGCATGCTTTTCATGATCTACAAGCACTAGAGTTTTATCATAAACATCTTCAAAAGAATCCTCAGGAACATAACATTCATCCTCCTTTGGTAAGCAAGGGGGACAATCAAATAATGTAAGGGATAAAGAGTTACTCTCATTAGAAGGTAGGCATGGGTAGCTAATCCATTCTTCCTCCTTTTGTTCATCACTCTCCTCCTCTTTTTCATCTAATGAGATTTCAGGTTCATCAATTTCTTCTTCCATAGGATCCTGCAAGGCATTAGTCTCTTCCATGTGTGGAAAGCATCTATTAAAATATTCAAGAATATAGAAATTTTCATCCTTGTAATTATCAAAGAAAAATTTAAGTATACCATAAACCTCATACTTATAAGGTGAATCATCAATATTTTCAAGCAAACTAGCAAGTTCAAAAGCACCCTTCCAAGCAATAAATTCTTCAATTTGTTCCGCATCATAAAAGTCATAAATTCCTTTAGCATAGGAAGATACGGTATCATTATCACTATACTCACATTGGAAAGGGAGGTGTTTATACCTCTTTCTGCAATGAGACTCATCACAGCAATAAGTAACATTATAAGTAGAGCACACGTTCCTAGCAATGGTATACAATCTATCAATTTGTTCACATAAGTGTTTTCCTTTTTGTGACAACCGGTGTTCCTTATAATAATATTTTTGATCTTCCGTGAACCCACCTTGCCAATAAGCTTTAGTTTCAAAGAAACCAACCATTGCCAACAAGCATGATAAAGCAAGACAATAACATACCAATGAAAATAACAACTAGAGTAGGAACTAAATTTTTTTTGTATTTTTGATAAAGAAACAAGAAAACAAGGAAGAAATAAACTTAGCTTGAACAATAGTGATTCCAAGTGGACTTGATAAATAAAGCTATGCTCCCAGGCAACAGCGCCAGAAAATAGTCTTGATGACCCACAAGTATAGGTGGTGTATCGCAGTATTTTCGAGGGAAGTGAAACCCCAATTTATCGATTCGACACAAGGGGAGCCAAAGAATATTTATCAGCCTTAACAACTGAGTTGTCAATTCAGCTGCACCTGGAAACAATCTTGCTCACAGCAGTTTATCAATAGCAACAGTTTTGTAGTAGGAATAACAAAGTAACGGCAGTAGCAAAGCAAACACAGTAGTAACGAAAGCAGTAAACAATGGGATTCGAGTGCGGTAGGCATAGGGATGGATGGACGGGCGTTGCATGGACAAGACAATTCACATAGCAATCAGAACATAGGGCAATTGAAGATAAATAAGATAAAGCATCCAAGTACTAGACAATCCTAGGCATGTGTTCCATCTATAGTCATACGTGCTCGCAATGAGAACTTGCACAACATCTTTTGTCCTGCCAGCCCGTTTGCAGCGGGGCCTCTAGGGAACTAGTGGCAATTAAGGTGATCCTTTTAATAGAGCACCGGAGCAAAGCATTAACACTCCGTGAACACATGTGATCCTCACATCAAAGCCTTTCCCTTCCGGTTATCCTGATTTCTGTCACTTCGGGGCCATACGTTCCGGACAACAATGTGTGTATACAACTTGTAGATAAGACCAGACACAATACTATCATGATGAATCAATAATAAGTTCAGATCTGAAATCATGGCACTCGGGCCCTAGTGACAAGCATTAAGCACAACAAGTCGCAACAAAGTCATAAATCACTAATAAAAGATACTAGGCACCATGCCCTAACAATCTGATGCCATTACATGAACGATCTCATCCAATCCCTACCATCCCCATAGCCTACAACGGGGGATTACTCACTCATAGATGGGGGAAACATGGATGGTCGATCGAGATGATGGTGAAGATCGATGGAGATGGCTCCGGGGGCACTTCCCCGTCCCGGCAGGGTGCCGGAATAGAGACTTTCTATCCCCCGAGTCTCCCCTTCGGTGGCGGCGGCGCAGCGGAACTTTTCGTGGAAAAACATCGAACCCCTAGAAGTTTTTAGGTCAGAAGGCTTCTTATAGGCGAAGAGGGTGACCGAGGGGGTGCCTGGGGCCACCACACCATGCCCTGGCGTGGCCAAGCCTAGCCCGCGCCTAGGGGTGGTGTGGCCAGGCCTTGGCCCTCCTCCGTCTTGTATTCTGGCTCCGTGAGTCTTCTGGAAAAATAGGCACTTTGGCTTTTGTCCCGTCCAATTCCGAGAATATTCATTTTCTGACTTTCCTGAAACCAAAAACAGCAGAAAACATGCAGCTGGCACTGTGGCTCTTGTTAATAGGTTAGTCCAAGAAATCATATGAAAATTACTCCAAAGTATGGACAAAACACAAGAAAGTGGATAAAACCAAGCATGGAGCATCAAAAATTATAGATACATTTGCAATGTATCAGCTATTCTCAATGTGATATCACCGAGAGGGCCTAGAGTATATCTATCTGTCATCGGGATGGACAAATCCCACTCTTGATCCATGAGCCTCTACATAACACCTTCGTAGCACTGAACACATCTTTATAGTCACCCTTTTATAGTGTGACATTTAATTGTATCAAGATACTCCTCTGGTGCGATGACATGTAAAGTTGGTCCGGGCCGCTTCATCCCACTATGCCACCAATATCCAAAATACATGAAAGAAGCAATAACATTATCAGCATCGCCCACATATAAACATATCAGTACTACCCGTGCAAAGCACCTACACATAGATCATGATCTGACACCACTGTTGGGTTCGCAACATAGAAAACAAAAAAAATTCCTATGATGGGAACTATACGCCAAGACCTATCTACTAGATACAAGCAATGGGTGGATATACATCCATGGAGAACTTACCCTCGAAGACAACAAAGCTTTGTTAACGAGTTAGAACTCGTGGATGATGTAGTCGAACGCTTGTCGATCTGAAGATCGTGTGGAAGTCCTAACGCCGCAAATCAGCAGCGCATCTGTCCTCGCACACACATTCAGGCCACCGAACAACCTCCACCTCCTTGCTCCAGCGAATCAGCGGAAGCAGCAACTCCTTCCATACGAAAAGCCACCAGGAACATGTATCTCGCTAATCCGATACCATGGGGGAATATATCTAGAGGGGGAGAGAGATCCTTCACGAGGAGGTGTGCTTTGTGAGGAGGAGAGGGGGGACTTTTATAGGAGAGGGGGCTTCTCCCCTCCCCATGGCCGGCGCCCAAGGGGGGGTCCCCCCACCTCTTCCACATTCTTGTGGTGGAAGCTCCACTCACATAAACATGCCTCCACTCACACATCCACTCACATGCATTAAATTTCCACCAAATTTAATGAAACTCTCATTTAATAAAACTCTTTTATTTATTTTATTCAGAATTTTGTTAATTACTTCCATTAACAATAATTCACATAAAACTCTTGCAACATTGCAATATCACATGTAGAACCAGTTTCTGCAATTTTACCCGAAACAATTCTGGTTTCCATCGAAATGATTCCATTGCTTTGTTATTCTTTCGTCTGAAACATATATGCTCCAAATGGTGTTTAGCAACCCTTAAGTGTGTCACCCTATGGTTCGCAACTAATGCAGACATGATTGAGAGTCCTCTCAGATCAATAATCAGAAGCGGGACCTGGAGATCCATTCTGACTCCTGTACATTCAACGATGACTTCTGTGATCGTGAGAACCTTCAATGCTAGTAACTTAATCCCTTTGTCTCACGATATATTACATGTCTGAGATTCGATCATCGATATCTAAATACCTAGTTTGATCTCGTTACTGACATGCACTCTTTTCTCGTTCCCGTGATATAACATTCTAGTGATCACATCACTTGCTTGCAAGCTATTCCCAATGTGATACCACCGAGAGGGTCCGAAGTATATCTATCCGTCATCGGGATGGACAAATCCCACTCTTGATCCATGAGCCTCTACATAACACCTTCGTAGCACTGAACCCATATTTATAGTCACCCTTTTACGGTGTGATGTTTGATGTTATCAAGATACTCCTCTGGTGTTAGTGATTAACATGATCTCATGGTGTAAGGACTAGGATTACTTCGTATGATGTTATAGCAATATAAACTCAATGACTTTGATCGTAATGCTATACTTTGGATGAATGTTCATCACATCATTTCCCCAATGTTGTGACCTTGTTATTAACGACATCCAATGTCCATGATCAGGAAGCTTTGATCATCTTGTTAATCAATGATCTAGTTTAAAGAGAGGCATAACTATGAACTTTCCATTTGTTTATTAAACACACATGTATTAATGTTTCCGTATTAATACAATTATAGCATGCAAAATAAACATCTTTCATATACTTGGAATATACATAATAACAACTTTATTATTGCCTCTTAGGGAATATTCCCTTCAGTCTCCCACTTGCACTAGAGACAATAACCTAGTTACATAGTGATAAATCTAACACCCATGGAGTTCTGGTGTTGATCATGTTTTCCCTAGGGAGAACTTTAGTCAACGGATCAGCAATATTGAGATCTGTGTGTACTTTACAAATCTTTATATCTCCATCCTTAACATGCTCTCGGATGGAGTGAAACCGACATTTAATATGCTTGAATTCTTGTGAGACCTTGGTTCCTTGGCATTGGCTACGGCTCCATTGTTGTCACAATAGATAACCATTGGGTCCAACACACTAGGAACCACACCTAGTTCGGTTATGAACTCCTTCATCCAAACTGCTTCCTGTGCCGCTTCTGCAGCAGCAACATATTCCGCCTCCATCATTGATCCAGCTACCATAGGTTGTTTGGAACTCCTCCAACTAATTGCTGCTCCGTTCAAGATAAATACATATCCGGATTGAGACTTAGAGTCATCCGGATCAGTGTCAAAGCTAGCGTCGACATAACACTTGGCGACCAGCTCTTCTTCACCTCCGTATACAAGAAACATATCCTTAGTTCTTCGTAAGTACTTAAGGATATTCTTGACCACTATCTAGTGTTCTATACCTTGATCGGATTGGTACCTACTAGTTAAACTACTAGCATGTGCCACATCCGGTCTTGTACATAGCATGGTGTACATTATAAAGCATATAGCTGAAGCATAGGGGATTTTATCCATTATCTCTCTTTCTTCGGCCGTAGCCAGGCTTTGAGTCTTACATAATGTCTTGCCTTGCAACATTGGTAAGAACCCCTTCTTACTTCCGTCCATTTTAAACTTCTTTAAAATCTTATGAAGGTATGTACTTTGTGATAGCCCTATCAGGTGCCCTGATCTATCTCTATAGATCTTTATGCCTATTATGTATGACGCTTCACCTAGGTCCTTCATCGAAAATTTGCTGTTTAGATAACTTTTAACACTGTTTAAAAGATCTATATCATTTCAATCAATAATATGTCATCCACATAAAATATTAGAAATGCCACATTGCTCCTACTCACTTTTTTGTAAATACAAGTGACGAGGGTTTAACTCATCAATGCCCATTGTTATGGACTTGGGTTTTGGAGAAGGAGGGAACACTGGAAGTCTCGATCGGCTAACAGACAAGCACACAGGGACGCAAGGTTTACCCAGGTTCAGGCCTCGTAGAGGACCCTACTCCTGCTTGTCTGCTCTTGATTGATGATGATCCGAAGGATTACAATGTCGCCGATGGCTGTGTCGTGCAGATTGGATCTGGCGTATGAGAGATCGTAGATCTATCTATTGTCTATTGTGGGAGTCGTGATGTCTAGATCTATTGTGGCGTAGCGTTCTGCGATTGAGAGATTGCCTGTTGGGGGAGAGGATACCTTCTCGTTGGACCCTCCTAGCCTTTATATATGGGGAGGCTAGGTCTCAGGTACCAATACGAGTTGGTTACAAGTTGTATTCAAACTCTAGTCTTGAGGTTTCCTTGTCTTGTGTGTTTGGGAGTCCGTGTCCATATGGGCTTCATATTAGTCGAAACGTCATGGGCGTCATGGACCTTAGCAATTCGTCGAGTGCGTCTTCCGTCAGGCTGCACCAAGTAGGCTGTAGTCGAGTGCCTATTGGGCATACCCATGTCAGTAGCCCTCGAGTGTCCATGTGAATCGTAGATTCGGATGGAGACTCAGAAGTCTTGATCTTTGCATTAGGATGTCGGAGTCGACAATTGTGTCGAGTGCGAAGCACTTCTCCCAAAGTTCATCGGGACAGTCGAAATTATAGTAGTTCATAGGGATGATGGTAAACGTGCCTGGTGCGCTCGATGGATCGAGACCAGTTAATTGCTCTAGGGCAAAAACAACGCTACCTACTCAAACTCGAGTCCCTGGACTCGAATTCGGAAATTGCTGGCGTAATTCGACTCATGCCGCGGAGGTCTTATAGAGTTCGAATCCCAGTGTATAAGTGTGAGCACTTGACGCGTCCGTCAAGGCATATTCATCATACCTGCAGACACGGATTATTTCTGGTAGAGAGCAGCAGATGCGTTGCCAAGCCTTATTCAGGTCTTATTTTCACGTTGTAAGCGCGGCATCCGAATTTTTGTCATCGCGGAGATGATTCAGGTGGCCCAGGAGACGTAATCTCTTTGTAGGGAAAATATGAGGCGGAGTCGCCATAACCTTCGAGTGTGGATGTTATCGACACACAGTACGATGTACGAGGAAGAAAATAATCATAGGGTGCGCGGCCAGCGCTCCCTATGGGAGTAGCTCCCAAGTGCCTGGTTGAGTCGCAGACTCAAGCAGGGACTAAATAACTTTTGCGACTGTTGTCGTCTTTTGTTGCTTGTTTCAGTCGAAGATTCAGGCAGGGAGTAAATGACTTTTGCGACTGCTGTCATCTTTTGTTGCTTGTTTCAGTCGAATATGCTTTCAGCGCTCCCTATGGGAGTAACCCGAAGTCCACAATCGAATCGTAGATTCGAGTGAAGGGTTTTTATGATGCTTGGATATTTCCACAAATTTCTTTGGGTGCGCGGCCAGCGCTCCCTATGGGAGTAGCCCCCGAGTCCTTAGTCGAATCGTGGATTCGAGTGAGGACTCAGAGCGTGTCACTCGAGCATCTTGTATATGCGCCACCAGCGCTCCAGTTTGGAGTAGCCCCGAGTGTGGCGGAGTCGCAGACTCGAGCAGAGACTCGAGTCTTGTATTTTTGTAGATGTAGTCACCAATCATGCGAGAAGAAAACATGGGTGAGTCGACGATGCAGATGGAGTCGATGCAGTCACTTTTGTCGGGTGCGTGGCCAACGTCGCATGTGTGTAGCATCAAGCGATGCAACCATCCGAGGAGGGACTCGACTCGGGTCTTGAGTGTATGTCATAGCCAGTTGTTTTGTCGACTCCTGTTGGAGGACCCGATAGAATAGCTCGACGCAGTCGACATCCTTATAAGCTGCATGAAACATTAAGAATTGTGAAGTACTTGTATCTTGTAAAGAATATTTGCATGCCGGTTTGTAAAGTAAAATTCTGGTGCCAATCGACTCCCATAGGGAGCGCTATCCTTTGCACTGCATGCTAGGCCTTTTCGTTAGCCTGATTACCCTTAGTCTCAGTACCTTGCCAAGGTGCTCGGAGTTCAAGGATTCGACGATCAGGCAGAATTAGCTACTCGGGCTGTCGCGTATGAGGTGCTCGAGTGCGCGGAGTCGACGGCACATTAGGTTACTCGAAGAGGGCGCAACCCCCGAGTGTATCGAGTGCGATTAAATTAAGAAAGAAATCAACATTAAATAGAGAACTTAGCTTTGTTGGCTGCCGATGTGGTGGATGGACTCGACACTAGTGCGCGACTCGCCACCAACCGAAGATTGTACTAGGTAGCTGAAGTCGAAGACTTTAGCGGGTCACTGGCCGATGGCGATGACGGGTCACGGTTGCGGGAGCCGATGCAAGCTGCGGGTTGTGAGTCGAAGATTGTAGTGGCTTGCGGTCGTGGGAGCCGAGGGAGCCCCCGAGTCACCTGAGCTGAAGATTGCAGCGGGTCGCGTGAAGGAGTCGAAGACACAGCAGGTCGGCAGAGTCAAAGACCGCAGCGCGTCGCCGCAGCCGAAGACCGCAACAAGTTGCGTGATGGAGTCGAAAACTCAATAGGTCGGCGGAGTCGAAGACCGCAGCGCGTCGCCACAGCCAAAGACCGCAGCAAGTTGTGTGATGGAGTCGAAAACTCAATAGGTCGGCGGAGTCGAAGACCATGGCGCGTCGCCGCAGCCAAAGACCGCAGCAAGTTGCGTGATGGAGTCGAAAACTCAATAGGTCAGCAGAGTCAAAGACCATGGCGGGTCGCTGTAAAGGAGGGAGCCCCCGAGTCGCTGGAGCTGACGATCGCAGCGGGTCTCCGGAGTCGAAGACCGCACGGGGTCACCGATGCCAAAGGCGGTAATGACCCTCGTGGCGGAGTCGAAGACTGTGGCGGGTTGGTGGAGTCAAAGACTGCAGCAGGTCGCGAGATCGACATCGGATGAGTATTCAACGTCGCGGTCGAGAGTTGTGCAGCGGGTCGTTGAAGTTGAAGACCGCAGCGGGTCATCAGAGCGGAGGGAGCCCCCGAGCCCCCGAGTCGTTGGATTCGAAGATCATAGAGAATCGTTGGAGTCGAAGACTGCAGCAGGTCACGAGATCGACACCGGACAAGTAGTCAACGTGGCGGTCGAAAGTTATGAAGCGGTCATGTAGTTGACGTAGCAGTGGGTCACGCGGCAGACGTAGTCGACGCGGCGGATCGAAATCGCGTGGTGATGACGAATTGCCGCATCCGAATACCGTAACGAGCCATAGCAGTCGAAGACCGCCTCGGGTCGCCTCATCCGAAGACCGTAGAAGGTTGCCGGAGTCAAAGTATGCGGCGGTTCGCCGTAGAGGAGGGAGCCCCCGAGTGTATATTCGATGTGGTCAATGTAGTCGACGCGGCATTGGAGAGCCGAAGTGGCGGTCCCGAGTTGATGCAATAATGACTCGCGAAAGCCGGCGATTGCAACCGGTCGCCGCAGCCGAAGGCTGCAACGGGTCGTAGAGCGAGTCGAAGACCATAGCGGGTGGCCAATACCGAGGGAGCCCCCGAGTCGGTGGACCCGAAAACCGTAGTGGGTCGCCGATGCCGATGGTGGCAGCAGGTTGCCGCAATCAAAGATCGTAGCGGGTCACCGTAGTCGAGGATTATAGTAGGTCGTCCGGGTCGAAGACCGTAGAGTCGCGACTGCCAAAGCTTGCTCAGGATCGCGCGGCAGAGTCGGCGCAACCTCCGGGCATAGAGTTGGCGTAGTTGGACGGAGTCGACCCGGCGCGGCTTAAACGACGAGTCGAGCGCACGCCGGACGTTGATGCTTGCCGTTCTGTCGATTGCACATTGCAATTTGATTAATTAACCTCGAAAATACACATGTCAAATAATTAGTACACGTGAAGAATATAATAGTAAGAAATAAGAAGTATTGGAGAGATTGTCTGTTGAAAATAAGATGCATGGATGTGTTATGCTCGAGTGCACGTATGCTCCTTTGATCCGACTTGATGCAAGTACGTGTTCAATCTGAGATCAGCTTGATTTGGAGTCAGCTAGCTGCACGACTAGTTTCAATCTTGTTTTATCAACGGCAATTGACGCACACACTAGGCCATGTACATCACCGCCCAATCGCATGTGGTGACTCGATTGAGCCACACCGATCGGAGGTAGCTAGTTTGTTCGACTTCATGCCGATTCCTTCTCACTCCGCGTTGCCCACGAAGACAAAATCAGTCGCTTCGTAGTTATTGAAGATGAACGTGATGAGTCGGATGAATTGGCCACATGTGATCTGGCCATCGTTGACGGCGAGGGATCCAGTCTGGTTGATGATGCATGGGATCCAGAGTAGATCTGTTTTCCCGGTAGTCGTCGAATCATAGATTGATGGTGATGGAGCCGTCGAGATCGCAACATCAGCATGCCCAGTTCCCACAGACGGCGCCAATTGACGAGAGTTTAACTCATCAATGCCCATTGTTATGGACTTGGGTTTTGGAGAAGGAGGGAACGCTAGAAGTCTCGATCGGCTAACAGACAAGCACACAGGGACGCAAGGTTTACCCAGGTTCAGGCCTCGTAGAGGACCCTACTCCTGCTTGTCTGCTCTTGATTGATGATGATCTGAAGGACTACAATGTCGCCGATGGCGGTGTCGCGCATATTGGATCTAGCGTATGAGAGATCGTAGATCTATCTATTGTCTATTGTGGGAGTCGCGATGTCTAGATCTATTGTGGCGTAGTATTTTGTGATTGAGAGATTGCCTGTTGGGGGAGAGGATACCTTCTCGTTGGACCCTCCTAGCCTTTATATATGGAGAGGCTAGGTCTCAGGTACCAATACGAGTTGGTTACAAGTTGTATTCAAACTCTAGTCTTGAGGTTTCCTTGTCTTGTGCGTTTGGGAGTCCGTGTCCATATGGGCTTCATATTAGTCGAAACGTCATGGGCGTCATGGACCTTAGCAATTCGTCGAGTGGGTCTTCCGTCGGGCTGCACCAGGTAGGCTGTAGTCGAGTGCCTATTGGGCATACCCATGTCAACAAGCCTCTCCATAAGTTTGGATAAATCCAAACTCTTTGATCACCTCATCAAAGCGGAGATTCTAACTCTGTGATGCTTGCTTCAGTCCATAGATGGATCGCTGAAGCTTGCACACCTTGTTAGCATCCTTAGGATTAACAAAACCCTTTGGTTGTGTCATATACAATTCTTCTTCAATGTTTCCATTGAGGAATGCAGTTTTGACATCCATCTACCATATCTCATAATCAAAATAAGCAACAATTGCTAACATAATCCTAACTGACTTTAGCATCGCTACGGGAGAGAATGTCTCATCGTAGTCAACCCCTTGAATTTTTTGAAACCCCTTTGCAACAAGTAGAGCTTTATAGACGGTTACATTACCATCAACATCAGTTTTCCTTTTGAAAATCCATTTATTCTCAACGCCCTTTCGGTCCTGAGGTAAGTCCACCAAGGTCCAAACCTGGTTTTCGTACATCGATTCCATCTCGGATTTCATGGCTTCTAGCCATTTGTTGGAATCTGGGCTCATCATCGCTTCTTCATACGTCGTCGGGTCATCTAGTTCATCGACCATGAAATTCATAATAGGATTGTCGTATAGTTCAGGAGCTACACGTGTCCTGCTCAACCTGCGAGGTTCGGTAGTGTCCTCTTTCGGAGTTTCATGATCATTACCATTAGTTCCCTCTTTATTCGGTGAAGTCAAATCCGGAACAATTTCCTGCATTGCACTACTTGCCGTTGCATGAAGAGAAGGTTCAATGACCTCTTCGAGTTCTACCTTCTGACTACACATGCCTTTCATGAGAAAATCTTTCTCTAGAAAGGATCTATTCTTGGCAACAAAAACCTTGCCTTTGGATCTATGGTAGAAAGAATACCCAATAGTTTCCTTAGGGTATCCTATGAAGACGCTTTTTCCGCTTTGGGTTCGAGTTTATCCGGTTGAAGTTTCTTCACATAAACATCGCAACCCCAAACTTTAAGAAACGACAGCTTAGGTTTGTTTCCAAACCACAATTCATACGGTGTCTTTTTGATGGATTTAGATGGTGCCCGATTTAGAGTGAATGCAGCAGTTTCCAGTGCATAGCCCCAAAATGACAGTGGCAAGTCAGTCAGAGACATCATAGATTGAACCATATCTAAGAAAGTACGATTACGACATTCTGACACACCATTACGTTGTGGTGTTCCGGCAGGTGTGAGTTGTGAAACTATTCCACACTATTTCATATGTGTGCTAAAATCGTAACTTAGATACTCACCTCCATGGTCAGACCGTAGAAATTTGATCTTTCTATTACGATGATTTTCCACTTCATTCTGAAATTTCTTGAACTTTTCAAAGGTTTCAGATTTGTGTTTCATCAAATAGATATACCCGTATCTACTCAAATCATCCGTGAAAGTAACAAAATAACGATAACCACCACGCGCCGACACACTCATTGGACCGCATATATCAGTATGTATGATTTCCAATAAATTTGTCGCCCGTTCCATTGAACCGGAAAACGGTGTTCTAGTAATCTTGCCCATAAGGCATGGCTCACATGTATCAAATGATTCAAAGCTAAGTGATTCCAGAGTCCATCTGAATGGAGTTTCTTCATGCGTTTAACACCAATATGACCTAAACGGTAGTGCCACATATATGCAGATATATCATCATTAAGTTTAATTCTTTTAGCATCAACGTTATGAATATGTGTAACACTATTATCGAGATCTAACAGAAATAAACCATTCATCACAGGTGCATGACCATAAAATATATCATTCATATAAATCGAACAACCATTGTTTTCGGATTTAAACGAATAACCACATCACATTAAACAAGATCCGGATATAATGTTCATACTCAGTGCAGGCACCAAATAACAATTATTTAAGTTTATAACTAATCCCGATGGTAGGTGGAGAGGAAGCGTTCCGACATGTGATCACATCGTGTCTTGATCCATTGCCGACACGCATCTTGACCTCACCCCTTGCTAGTGGTCGCTTGTTCCGCATCCCCTGATTCGAGTTACGTATATTAGCAATCTATCCAGTATCAAATGCCCAGGTGCTACTGCGAGTACTAGTCAAGTACGCATCAATAATATGTATATCATATATACCTTTGTTTGCCTTCTGTGCCTTTACTAAAGCCACATATTTGGGGCAATTCCACTTCCAGTGACCATACTCAGCATTCAGAATCAGGCTGAGGGCCTACCTTGGTCTTTTTCTTAGGTTAAGCAAACGATTTGCCTCCCTTATCAAAATTACCTTTAGGCTCACCTCTTTCCTTGGAGATGATGATTTTACCAACCACCAACTCATAATGCTTTTTCTTTATGTCTACTTTGGTAGCCAACAGTATGGTAGCGAGTGCAGTGAGCGATCCAATCACACCACTTATCTTGTAATTTAGTACAAACTCTTTGTAGTTGGGTGGGAGCGACTACACGACTCTATCCATCGCAAGATCCACTGGGATACCATGTCCTAGTGTCTTAAGACATTGAACATATCCCATCATCATCATGATGTGATCGTTCATAGAGTTGTGTTCCTTCATGTTTACGCTAAAGAACTCACTGGAGATCTTATATCTCTTAGCACGGATTTGGCTCTCAAACATGGTTTTGAGTTCCTTCACCATCGCATCAACGCTGCTGAGTTCAAAGCGTCTTTGGAGTTCAGGTTCCATTGACATAAGGATCACGTATTTTACAAGAGTGTAGTCATCATGCTTTGTGTCATACACATTGCATTCATCAAGAGACGCAGTACTTGCAGGAGTGTCATCTATCGGACCTTCTAGCACATATTGTTTCTGTGCAGCAGTGAGGAAAGACCTCAAGTTCAAGAACCAATTGGTAAAGTTGCTACCATTCATTGAAAGTTTCTCTTTCTCCATGAACACATTGAAATTAAAAGCAGGTGGTGCCATCTACAACAGAATTTGTAAAGTTTAGAGTAAGTTTATGATAGATGGAGTTCAACTAATCCAAATTACAAATGAACTCCCACTGAAAAACAACATCCCTCGTGTCTTTTTGTGATTACATGAACCAAATCCACTAAACCAAGTCCGATCATTACGTGAGTCGGTGTAGTTTCAAAGGCGAGCATCAATATGAGCATCATATCAATTATATGAGTCATTCTTAACCTTTCGGTCCATGTTCTGAGGCCATGTATGTACATGCTAGGCTCACCAAGTAAGAACCTTAGTACTCACATGTGTACAACTGTCTTACACCCAAAATATGATCGTGGATTCAAGTACACCCGATCATCATGTGATGTCTTGAAGCGGCGAAACATAAATGATGCATACTTAAGGAAGAACACATTTTTATCTTGATATCTAAATAAGGGATCATCGTATAATGCTACTAAAAGCGCCAAACTAGCAATATAAGATGTGAACATCATATGTGTAAAGGGGGATGATATGGTCCATGCATTTGATCACCATCATATGCATCGTGGTATGATCTCTATCATTCCTTTGTGTGTAAGGCCAAGGTCTATGGAACTTACACGTTAAGTGTGTTGTAAGGGTATCTACCATACATCAACTTACAACATTACCATATCATGACACTAGCCCAACAACAATCTAAACTAGATGCCTCTAATTTATCTATTACAAGTTTTACGTGGCTTAGGGCTTTCGGAGATAGAACCTGTCTTACCTACGAACATGGAACCACAACTACGATAACTAAGTTATTAGCAACTCGTTGTAAATCAGATATTGACTATAGTTGGAGAGACATACACCTGCGAGCCACTTATGCAAAACTAGTTGCATGTCAGACGTGCAACCGGTCTCATGTGCGATGACATGTAAAGTTGGTCCGGGCCGCTTCATCCCACTATGCCACCAATATCCAAAATACATGAAAGAAGCAATAACATTATCATCATCGCCCACATATAAACATATCAGTACTACCCGTGCAAAGCACCTACACATAGATCATGATCTGACACCACTGTTGGGTTCGCAACATAGAAAACAAAAAAAATTCCTATGATGGGAACTATATGCCAAGACCTATCTACTAGATACAAGCAATGGGTGGATATAAATCCATGGAGAACTTACCCTCGAAGACAACAAAGCTTTGTTAACGAGTTAGAACTCGTGGATGATGTAGTCGAACGCTTGTCGATCTGAAGATCGTGTGGAAGTCCTAACGCCGCAAATCAGCAGCGCATCTGTCCTCGCACACACGTTCAGGCCACCGAACAACCTACACCTCTTTGCTCCAGCGAATCAGCGGAAGCAGCAACTCCTTCCATACGAAAAGCCACCAGGAACATGTATCTCGCTAATCCGATACCATGGGGGAATATATCTAGAGGGGGAGAGAGATCCTTCACGAGGAGGTGTGCTTTGTGAGGAGGAGAGGGGGGACTTTTATAGGAGAGGGGGCTTCTCCCCTCCCCATGGCCGGTGCCCAAGGGGGGGTCCCCCCACCTCTTCCACATTCTTGTGGTGGAAGCTCCACTCACATAAACATGCCTCCACTCACACATCCACTCACATGCATTAAATTTCCACCAAATTTAATGAAACTCTCATTTAATAAAACTCTTTTATTTATTTTATTCAGAATTTTGTTAATTACTTCCATTAACAATAATTCACATAAAACCCTTGCAACATTTCAATATCACATGTAGAACCAGTTTCTGCAATTTTACCCGAAACAATTCTGGTTTCCATCGAAATGATTCCATTGCTTTGTTATTCTTTCGTCTGAAACATATATGCTCCAAATGGTGTTTAGCAACCCTTAAGTGTGTCACCCTACGGTTCGCAACTAATGCAGACATGATTGAGAGTCCTCTCAGATCAATAATCAGAAGCGGGACCTGGAGATCCATTCTGACTCCTGTACATTCAACGATGACTTCTGTGATCGTGAGAACCTTCAATGCTAGTAACTTAATCCCTTTGTCTCACGATATATTACATGTCTGAGATTCGATCATCGATATCTAAATACCTAGTTTGATCTCGTTACTGACATGCACTCTTTTCTCGTTCCCGTGATATAACATTCTAGTGATCACATCACTTGCTTGCAAGCTATTCCCAATGTGATACCACCGAGAGGGTCCGAAGTATATCTATCCGTCATCGGGATGGACAAATCCCACTCTTGATCCATGAGCCTCTACATAACACCTTCGTAGCACTGAACCCATATTTATAGTCACCCTTATACGGTGTGATGTTTGATGTTATCAAGATACTCCTCTGGTGTTAGTGATTAACATGATCTCATGGTGTAAGGACTAGGATTAGTTCATATGATGTTATAGCAATATAAACTCAATGACTTTGATCGTAATGATATACTTTGGATGAATGTTCATCACATCATTTCCCCAATGTTGTGACCTTGTTATTAACGACATCCAATGTCCATGATCATCTTGTTAATCAACGAGCTAGTTTAATGAGAGACATAACTAGGAACTTTCCATTTGTTTATTAAACAAACATGTATTAACGTTTCCGTATTAATACAATTATAGCATGCAAAATAAACATCTATCATATACTTGAAATATACATAATAACAACTTTATTATTGCCTCTCAGGGCATATTCCCTTCAATTAGCACCATGTGGTTACTTAGGTCATATCATGTTTGCTCAGGCCATAACCTGCTAGCCGGGCATATCTTCTTGTGTGTTGCTATTTCACTGTCGGTGTATTGGAGTAATAGTACTGGAGTCACATGTTGATTTATCCGTGGGCCTTCTGTTCGCCTCTATACCTGACGGTGGCTTATTTTTTGTGCAGCATGCTGTAACAATTCCCGTTGCACAGCGAACAAGATACAAAACTACAAAGATTATAGCAAACAACACCCCCTCCTAACTTTAAGCGTCATTAGCATAGGAAGGCACGGGAGAGCGCGCTGGGTCCATCTAGTATACGTCTATGGCACCAGCAAACCGGCTGACGTACAACGTGCGGTACTACACCTGTCCAACACGCGCACATAATGCTTTCATGAGCACCAAGCAACAAATCCAAGAAAAAAGTTTAGACTGATCAAATCCACTAGGAACAAAAGAAGAAAAAAATAAAGCAAGAACAAGTGCTCCCCATGAAGACTACTACGTACATGGATTTTGCAGCCAAAGTGCTAATCACATGCAAAGATTCTCGCACATCGATTCTTGAACACTACCTCGATTACACATCCGCTACATCAACTCCATCCGATCGACGGATCGCATCGGCTTTCGCGACCGCGACCTCCCAGTTGCATTGGCTCCCGTGACACATCAACTACACCCGGGGCCTATACAAATCTGCCGTGTGACTCGACGGCTCTCTCAGCTGTGGCAATCTACTACAATCTTCTGCAACGGCGACCTGCCAAAATCTTCGGCTCCGACAATATGCTGAATTTTTGGTTGCCCCGGCTCGCTACGAATCTTCGACTGCGGCGACTCACTACAAATTTTCAGTTGCGCCTAATCCGCCTCACGACCTATCAAAATCTTCAACTGTGGCGATTCAATAAAATCTTTGGCTCCGGCAACCCGCTACCATCATATGCTCCAGGCATCTTACTGCCACATCGACTTTATCTACAACAACTACTACTAAAGCCAAATTTCCCTCTACTTAGAGCTGATTATTCTTTTTTTAACTCACACTCGAAACACTCGTGGGTTGCGCCCTCTTCGAGTAACCTAAGTGTCATCAACTTCGTACACTCGAGCACCTCATACGTGATTTCCCGAATAGCTGACTCTACCTGAGTGCTGAATCCTTCAACTCTGACCCAGTTGCAGCCCAATTGACAGTTCGGCAAGGTACTGAGACTAAGGGCGTTAGGATAACAAAAAGGTCTCGTGTTACAGTGCAAAAGTGTCGGGTCCGATGCCACCAGCAAATGTTATGAAAAATCGAAAGGCAATATTCTTTACAAGATGAAAGTATTTCATATTTCTCTATGTTTTTTGCAAGGATGTCAACTACTCGAGCTATTCTATCGAGTACCTCCTCGAATGAAGAAGATTTCTGAGTCTATGCTCACCCGATAAAAATCAAAACCAACGTCGTGAAATTCCTCGGATGAAGATCATCTTCACGCTATCAATAAAGCTAAGTTCTCTTAACCAAGTCCACTTTTCATTACTCTATTACACCCGACACTAGATAGGCTCAGTCGAAAAAATATATTATATAATCATACTCTAATACTCGGGGGCTTCGCTACTCAGCACAAGTTAAAAATTCTTCGGCTCCGCCATGAAATAGGTCAAAAACACGCTTTGACCCGAGTAGCTGATCTAGCCTAATGGGCATCAAGCTAACGGAAAGGTCTCGTGAGGGGTGCAACCGTGATAGCCATCGGCAAAAATATATCAGATTCCAAATTACAACAAACTATACTTTGGGCTGAAAAACCTGGAACCAACACTAGAAAAAGTTGAAGCTGGACTCTCTCTCTCGAGACTCTCACGTGAGGGGCTCCGGAGAGCCCCGAACCCTAGCACGTATCCCCCGCCGATCTCCTCCTCCTGGCCGCTGCCGTCGGTGGAGCTGGTGGTGGCGGCCGCGCCTGGCCGTCGAAGGCGGCGGGCGGGGGTGGACTTGCCCTCATGGGTCTATCTCGTGCTGGGGGAGGGAACACATCTGGGCGGTGTCGGGCTGGGGTGGCGGTGTGTGCTGGTGCACAGTGGAAGGTGCTGTGGTGTTGCCTTGGGAGGGGATGCAACCGCATTGGTGGACCACGCTGGAAAGGGGCGGCACGACGAGCTGGATCTGGGAGGCAGCAGTGCTGGTAGCTAGGGGGTTCCTAGCGCGTGCTTGGCCTCTTCCAAGGCGGGCTAGTGGCGAATCTCGGTGTAGGCACGACGAGGAGGTCGGCTTGGTGGTCGTCCACGATGGTAGAAGTTGGCATGGGGGGTCTCGATCTGGAGGCGGCGGCGCTGCAACACAGAGGACTGGTACGCGCTTGGCTCCCTCCCTGGTGGTCCTGGTGGTGCCCACTTGACGACGTGGGCATGGAGACCTGAGGCTGGTATGGCGGCCATCAGTGATGGAAGGGGGAGCTCGACATGCCAAGAATTGGAGGAGGCAGTGCTGGCAACCAGGAGGGCCTAGCGCACGTTCAGCCCCTCCTTGGCGGGCTTGTGGCGGTGCCCTCCTAATGTCACCGACGTGGAGGGTGTTTTCGGATCTCGTCGGTGCAAGTAGGGAGTAGTGCGGTGAGCCTAGGCCTAGTGGTGGCAGCACTAGCTGCTAGGAGGGCCCCTGGCGCGTGCTCGGCCTCCTCCAAGCCGTGGGCTTGCGGCGATTCTCCCTTGTTGGGGTTGATGAGGAGCTGGGTGGAGGAGTGGTGGCTCGAGCCTGTTCAAGGCAAGGTCCGGGCTTGCCCGACCTACGCCTCGGGCCTGAGCTTGGCACGGATCTGGTCTCATGGAGGTCGTCGACAGCTGCGCGAGATGGAGGTGGTCTGCATCCTAGGTTAGAGGTGGTTGGGAGTAGCGTCTTCTTGGTTGTGCGGGGCGGTGGTGGTCCAAGACATGGTGACTCCTTCGGCAAGCTGCTGCGACGACAAGGTGTACGGCAAGGGCGTCGGCGGCATTCCTGCGGGAAGGGTAGGAGGTGCATGATTTCCTAGACAAAAGTCTTGGCCGTTTTGGTACAGACGGCGAGAATGCCCACGGGCGCCGTTCCCCTCCTTGGAGGCGTCCCTGAGGGACGTCGACACTACTCCGCTCTTAGCCTAGTGTTGTCTCTGGGTGAAAGCCTAGGTTCGGTGAAACGGTGCGATTACTGTGCTCAACGCTGTTACTCTTTAGGGAGATTCATGTTGGAGACATGGTGTGGCGGTCCTAGTTGTGCTCCTCCGGCGTTCGGTCTTTTGCTTAGATTTGTAGTGTCTTGGTGGCAGTCTTCGGATTTCCCGGTGTGTGTGTTGGGTGTGTGGAGTTTGGACTGCGCTTGTTGTTTGCAACAACCGGCAGTCATTCTTGTACTCAAACCTCTGCCTTCTATAAAATTATGGTATGCCTTTGGCATACTCTAAAAAAAATACTTTCGGCTGATACATACACAAACTTTACATAATCTACATGTCTTTTTCTAGGATCTTTAATCTATCTACACGGAGAAATTCAGAAAAAACTCTTGACATGCGCCATGGGACCACCACTGAAACATCTAATCGGGAGCACTGGAACGTGACTAAGGCACGCCATCCTCGTCAGTAATTACATCATGGAAAGCAAAGAAAAAACTTCGGATGCATTGAATAAAGGACCTAAGAAAGTAACTACAAGACCTGAGTCGAAGTAAATTCCTTCGATGAAAGACTTGAGCCTGCACTCGAATATAAATATTCAACTATAGCCTCGGGGGCTACTTCCATCTAGAGCGTTGGCCGCACACCCGATAAAAAAGTCATGATGATTCCAAAAAGGAAGACCTGAGTTGAAAATTTCCTCGGATGACTGAAGAGCTGAGCCTACAAACGAATACAAATATTCGAATGTAGCCTCGGGGGATGCTCCCATCGGAAGCGCGGGCCGTGCACCCGATAATAAAAGAAAACAGAAATCCTCTAGCAGGAGTCAACGGAAGAATAAATACAATGATGAAGAATAACCTTGAGCCTACCCGAGTATAGCCTCAATAGGTACTCCCATCGGGAGCACCCAATGAAGATGCCAACATTACTTCAACAAAGTAACACCTTCAGCAATTCCAACAACCAAACAAGGCAGTCAAGAAATTACGCATCCAAAGAAATCTTCAAGTTCACCTTCCGAGAATATAAAAAATGACTTTGAGCCTATGCTCGGACGCAAGCATCCGACCATAGCCTCGGGGGATACTAACACAGGCATAACCCTTCGAGTGCACACTATTGGCATATACGGTATGGCCCAACGGAAGGCTCACCCGAAGATATGCCAAGATCCATGAAGACCATGATGATTCAACAAATACGGAGCCTACAAGGACAGAGACTCCTGGTGGATCAAGACAAGGGAGTCCATGATTAGACTAGATATGAACTCTAACTTGTAAACCAACTCGTATTGGTACCTGAGACCTAGCCTCCTCATATATAAAGGCTAGGAGGGTCCAACGAGGAGGATAGGCTACAATAGATCTAGACAATAGACATCACCTCTCTCTCTCTCTCTCTCTCTCTCTCTCTCTCTCTCTCTCTCTCGGCGAGATCGCATCTAGATGACTCAATGAGTTTGTACTCGCCAATGTTAATATGAGCAGACAATAAGGAAGTAGGGTTTCCTCTACGAGGACCTGAACCTGGGTAAATCGCCTCCCTTATTTGTCTGTTAAGCCAACAAAATCCCCAACATTCTCTTTTCCATGAAACCCTAAGTCTACAACAATGGACATTGTGGAGGTTACCCGTCGTCACATTCCGTCAAGGGTTCTACCACCCGATGGCGTTATTGGACACCGAGTATTTGGTCAGAACCTGTGATGACTTCTAGTTTCACGCCAAGGACACCCACCAGCCGACTCAAGCTCTTCAAACCATTCCCTTGTCATGGCCATTCGCCTTGTGGGGGCTCGACATCGTTGGTCCCCTCCCACGGATGGTGTGATAGTACCAGTACCTATTCATCGCCATCGACAAATTCACCATGGAGCCAATGTGAGCTATCACCTCCCAAGCAGCCATCAAGTTCATCCACGGAATCATATACTTCTTTGGCGTGCCCAACCGGGTAATCACAAACAACGGCTCATAGTTCAACAATGGCGCCTTCATCACCTACTGCGACATCCTCCTCACCAAGATCTACTTCTCTTCGGTGGCCCACCCCAGAGTAATGGGCAAGTGGAGTGCCTCAACATGCATATGCTATACGGGCTCAAAACCAAGACCTTCGACTAGCTCAAAACCAGTGGACAAAACAAGAATGAGCATGTCACGGCCGTCCTCTAGTCAATATGTACCACCCCGAGTAGGGCCACAAGAGAGACTCCTTTCTCCCTGGTCTATGGAGCCGAGGTTGTGTTTCCCACTAAACTGCAACACGTATCCCCCGGGTACGAGCTTATAGAGAGGCTACCTAGGGGGAACGAAGAATCGATGACATCAACTTTCTGGAAGAGGTTCCGAACCTAGCTACTATGCGAGCCTCTTACTACCAGCAAAGCCTGCGTCGCTACCACGGCCGCTAGGTCTGACCGTGAACCATCAAAGAAGGAAACTTAGCCCTTTGTTGGGAACGTCATGGGAAGGGCAGCAACTAGTTGCAAACAAAGTGGGGGGGCCTTATTAGGTGGTACAAGTCTCCATGCCCGGAGAGGTCCACCTGGAGATAGTGGATGGTATCCCCATGGATAACTCGTGGAATATCGAGCACTTGCACGGATACCATATTCACAAATTCTACCCATAAGGTGCTCCATAATTAGGTTGCGTGCTACCGAGTTAGCTGTACAACGCGTGATTCCATGAGGGATCACCTCATATGTCTAGCCTATTGTGCCGATGGACGCACCATGAAATCTGTGGGCATAGCCGGTCTTGCCCGCGGTTGGTGTCTAATCGTGGTAGAGCCACCAAAGGAGCAGAACCGCTTGGGGGCTGCCCCCGAGCACATTCCAGAATAAGGTTGCGCGTTGCCGAGTTAACCGTGTAGCTTGTGAGTCTAGGCAGGATCGCCCAGTGTGTCTCGCCTGCTTCTCTAATGGACGCGTCATTAGATTACTGTGCATAGTCAGGTTTTCCCATGGTTGTTCTCCAATGGTGGTCGAGCCACCAATTGAGTAGAAACGCTCGGAGGCTGCCCCAAGAACTTTCCAGAATAAGGTTGCACAGTGTTGAGTTAGCCATGCAGTGCGTGAGTCCAGGTCGGATCACCCCATGTGTCTCGCCTACTGACCTGATGGAACATTTCATCAGAGCAGTGGGCACAGCTAGGCTTGCTCGCGGTTGGTATCTGATGGTTGTCGAGCCACCAAAGGAGCAGAAACGCTCGGGGGCTGCCTCGAGAACTAGAAAGCCTTATGCGCCGGCAGCATCCAGCGGCACAAGCAGTGTATCCGGGACTACCCGTATTGATGAAAAACATGAAGTGGTTTTTCGAGCACTTATTTTTGTGATCATTCACTAGGGGGCTTCTTGCCAATGGAGAAGTTGTGCCATCTCCACGGATGGCTTAGGGATAACTTCCTTAGTCATCGTCACCAGAAAGCAAGCCAAAGAAAGAAGGGAAATGGCGAGTCAATGCGAGGCCATGGGCACTAGATAATTACTTCTCTTTTATTCAGAAGAAAAAGTGCAAAGTTGTGGCTACGAGAAGTTAAGATCACTATTTTAAACCTTACATGCCACTCACCTAATATGCTACGGAGGTCTGGCCCTATCGCTCTACGGGGGTCTTGAAGGAGATATGCCCTAGAGAAAAATAATAAAGGTTTTTTTTGTCATATCACATTAGTTCATAATAGTTTTATATCATGCTATAACTGTATCAAGCGGAAATATTGATACATGTGTGATATATAAACAAAACCAGGTCCCTAGTAGCCTCTATTCAACTAGTTCATTGGGCAGCTAATGATCAAGGTTTCCTAATCATGGTGTTATGAGAGCCAAACTAACAATGAAGTCATATCATCTGGAATGATGTGATGGACATTTCCCACCGATGATTGTTGCAACATGATCATGTCACTTAGTTCATGTTGCAATTGTCAAAAACAGAATATCCTAATCCTTAGACCGTGAGGTAATATTAATCACTGTTACCAGAAGATTGCTTTGACCGCATCAACCGTCATTTCCATGACCGGGTGACCATAAATGTGAATGTTGGGTAGTTTGAAGGAGCATGTTGAGGCCTATGCATCAAGATCGGGATTTGTTCTCCTGTGTGACGATAAGATAGACTGGTCCCACTCGGTGAATTACATCCATAAGCTACGTAGCGTATGACTAGGTCATGGGGATGGAATTTCACGTGAACGAGTAAAATAGTACTTGTTGGAAACTAGATTTAACAATGTGTTAGGATACCAATGATTAGATCATGTACACGTTTGGTATCACATAACAAAGGAAATTAGCCATATCTTTTAAGGTTCGACACGATGGTGATTCGTGGAGTGCATAGGGGTCAATATGGGCATCCTGGTCCCACTATTGATCATTGATCGAGATCATGTCTTTGTCATTCCCGAATGTACGGAAACATGCTTAAGGGTACTATGACACTTGGAGATCCTCCTATGAGATAGAATCAGAAAAAAGAGAGAGAAATGGGAATCATTCCAGAGAGGAAGAAAAGGAAAAGCCGAAAGGAGTTTTGGATAAATGATAATTTATAATATGCATTTATTTTATGTTAATTGTGAATTAACTTATATTAAATAAATATTTAAATTAAAGTTCAGAGTGCAAATTCCTCACTAGGCCAAATCCCTACAGGGAATCGGCCCAAGAGGAAATCATAGGGAAAGAAAACAACAAAAAGGAAAAAATAGCCTCTACTGCTGTTGGGCCGGATCTGACCCGGCCTAGGAAAATAGTGGGCAGGCGGGTGCAAAGCTCTATGCGAGCGGCAGCCAACCGGCCAGCGCCACGGGCTGCGAACCATCCGGCCCACCCGGGGTAGGCGTGGGCAAGCGCTGGCGCTAGGGCTGGTGGGCCATTGGCGGGTGGCTGGCCCACCCGGCTGCCGCTGCCTCGCCTGGCACGCCGAGTGTGTGCGGGTGTCGGCACACCTAAGGCCACACTGCATGCCCCACCATTGCCAGGGTTGGCTAGGCCGTAGGGCGATGTTGGCCCACCCGGCCACCTCCTACTGCAGCTTCTCGCTATGCGAGTTGGGCCGACCGCTATGTGTTGTTGTTGCCTGCTTGGTTGGCTCCTACCGGCCCATTCGTCTGGGAGCTGGCCCAGCCGGCCAACTGAGCCCTTTAAAGTTTCCCCTTTTCTCTATATTTTTATAGTCCCACGTGGTACACCCAAAGGGGAGGGTACACCTCCCTCTGCCTATATAAAGGGGTGCCCATGGTTGGATTAAATACACCAATAAAGATATTCTCTAAGGAATTTTTACTTAGAGAAAATCCCTCTCTCTCAGTTTCTTTGCGGTGGCACGGTCCCGAAGAAGGACTGTACACGCAAATTCAACGTCATTGAAGCATGTCGTTGTGCTGCAGGGATTCTATCCAGGAGGTCTACTTTCGCAACCTTCGCAGGGAAGAGCCTAGGAGTCGTTGTATTGCATCGTATGTGTGTGATAACTTGGGGAGAGTCATGCAAGGATCTGGAAAAGAGGTGATGTGCAAGGAGCTTCATGACCTTGAGTTCAGATGGGTACGACTACATCATCCATGCTCCTGCATGAGCGTAACACTATCTCGGTCTTCAAGGGTATGTTACCGTTGTCTTCGTCTATTACTGCATTACTTCTAGATATATCCTGTGCGTTAGGGTGTTCCAACGTAGTAAAAATTTGGTTATCTCAAGCGGAAACCCTTCAGTGGTATCAGAGCCTGATCTATGGATAGTATGGTAGTACAGATAGACACATGCAGAGTGTGGGCATTGATACCCTAGTCGTTACCTTCCCATGTGTATTTGTTTATATCACAGTACTATGAGATGAAGTGGCCCGGACTGACCTTACGTGTAATCTTATATGAGACTGGTTCCATGCTCGGCATACAGCTTGTACCGTATAAGTGGCTAGCTGGTGACTGTCTCTCTCATAGTAGTTGATATTGCATCTACAACGGAAGGCCCAGAAAGGGGTGTAGTAGAGACAACTATTATTGATGGGTTCGTAGCAGGGAAAACAAAAAATTTCTACCGCAAGAACGAACAAAACCCAGATCTAATCTAGATAAAAGCCAAGATCTAATCAATTAGACATGTGCAACGAGATAGATCTGTACTAACCCTTATAGATCCGAAAGCGTTACGAGATTGGATCTCGTGGTTGATGTAGTCGATCACTTGCCGATCTCAAGATCGAGTGGACGATCCTTCCGGTGCCGCGTTCCGGCAGTGCTTCCGCAGTCGGTCACACGTGCAGAGTCGAAGTAGACCTTCCTCTCCTCGTTCCAGCGAGCAGCTGAGGTAGTAGCTCTTCTCCACGGAATCCCAGCAGCACGACGGCGTGGTGGTGGTGGTGGAGTAGAGATTTCTGCAGGGCTTTGCCTAAGCCTGAGCAGAAGAAAGGAGGAGGAGAGAGGCGGCTAGGGAAAGAGTGGATGGGGCAAGGGGGTGGCGCCTCCACCCCTCTATTTAAAGGAGGGAGGCGCCATGGGAGGGGGAGTCCTAGTAGGACTCCCCTCCCTCCTTGGCCGGAGGATTGGGAGGGGGGAGGAGTCCTCCTCCCCCACTACTCCTTGTCTTGCCCCACAAGGATTCCTTGATCATTTCTTGGTTTTTAAGCAAACTCCAAGAATTCTTCTAGAACCTTCCAGAACATTCCGAAACCTTCTAGAATCCCCATACAAATACTCCGGAACATTTCCTAACTTAGAAAATGATCCCCAATATATGAATCTTATTCTCCGGACAATTCCGGATCTCCTCGTGATGTCCCGGACCCAATCCGAGACTCCGAACAACATTCGGTCTCCAACGCACATTCCATATCTACTTAAAACAACTTCGAACCTTAAGTTTGTCACCCTACGGTTTGTGAATATGCAGACATGATGAAGACACCTCTCCAATCAACAACAATAAGCGGGATCTGGAGATCCATAACGGCTCCCACATACTCAACGATGACTTCGTGATCGATAGAACCATTAACATACGAAACCAATTCCCTTTGTCACGCGATACTCTACTTATCCGAGGTTTGATCGTCGGTATCTCCATACCTAGTTATACCTCGTTACTGATAAGTACTCTTTACTCGTTCCATGTTATGTCATCCCTTGTGACCCAGTCACATGCTTGCAAGCTAACTAGATGACATTCCACCGAGAGGGCCCAGAGCATATCTATCCGTCATATGGATGGACAAATCCCAATCTTGGTCCATGCGCTTCAACACATACTTTCAGAATACCCAATGACACCTTTCTAACCACCCAGTTACGAAGCGGTGTTTGATGTCATCAAAGTACCCATCCGGTGATGGTGATTAACACAACCTCATGGTCGAACGATTAGGTTACTATGCATTTAAAAGCTTACAGCAATAAGAACTTAATGACTTGATCTTATGCTATGCTTACTATGGGTGTGTGTCCGTCATATCATTCTCCTAATGACATAACCTTGTTATTAATCACATCCTAATGTCCATGATCAGGAAACCATGATCATCAATTAATCAACAAGCTAGTTCAACAAGAGGCTTACTAGGGACTCTCTTATGTTTACAAAACACACATGTATCAGTGTTTCCTAATAATACAATTATAGCATGGGATGTAAACATTTATCATAAACACAAAGATATAATAATAATCACTTTTATTATTGCCTCTTGGGCATATCTCCAACAGTCTCCCACTTGCACTAGAGTCAATAATCTAGATTACATGGTAATATACCGAACACCCATGGCGTTCTGGTGTTGGTCATGCTTTTCCCTAGGGAGAGGTTTAGTCAACGGATCTGCCACATTCAGATCAGTGTGTACTTTGCAAATCTTTATGTCACCATCTCGGACATACTCGCGAATAGCGTGGAAACGTAGCTTGATGTGCTTCAGCTTGCTATGTGACCTTGGCTCCTGTGCATTAGCTATGGCACCTGTGTTGTCACAGTAGATGGCCATCGGTTCCAACGCACTGGGAACCACGCCAAGTTCAGTAATGAACTCCTTCATCCATATGGCTTCTTGTGCATCCTCCGAAGCAGCTATGTATTCCGATTCAGTTGAAGATTTCGCCACAACGCTTTGCTTGGCACTCCTCCAGCTTACTGCAGCACCATTCAAAATAAATACGTATCCAGACTGTGACTTCGAGTCATCTGGATCGGTGTTCCAACTAGCATCAGTGTAACCGTCTACAACAAGCTGTTCATTACCTCCATAAGAAAGAACCATATCCTTAGTCCTATTCAGGTACTTTTGGATATTCTTGACCGCTGTCCAGTGCTCCATTCCAGGATCACTTTGATATCTGCTAGTCAAACTAACAACATGTGCTATATCCGGTCTTGTACACAGCATGGCATACATGATAGAACCTATGGCCGAGGCATAGGGAATATTATTCATCTTCTCTCTATCTTCTGCCATAGCTGGACTTTGAGTCTTACTCAAGGTCTTACCTGACAACATGGGCACGAACCCTTTCTTGCTCTCTTCCATTCTAAACTTCTTTAGAACTTTGTCCAAGTATGTACTTTGTGAAAGTGCTATTAGGCGTCTTGATCTATCTCTATAAATCTTGATGCCTAGAATATATGCCGCTTCACCAAGATCCTTCATTGAAAAAATATTATTCAAATAGGCTTTGGCACTATTAAGAAGTTCTATATCATTCCCAATCAACAATATGTCATCTACATATAGTACTAGGAATGCTACAGAGCTCCCACTCACTTTCTTGTAAATACAAGCTTCTCCATAAGTTTGTATAAATCCAAAGTTTTTGATTACTTTATCAAAATGCTGATTCCAACTCCAGGATGCTTGCTTCCGTCCATAAATGGAGCGCTGAAGTTTGCATACCTTGTCAGCATCTTTAGGATCGACAAAACCCTTGGGTTGTACCATATACAACTCTTCCTCAATGCCAAATCTCATAATCGAAATATGCAGCAATTGCTAACAAAATCCTCACAGACTTCAGCTTCGCTACTGGTGAGAAAGTCTCATCGTAGTCAACTCCTTGAATTTTTCGGAACCCTTTCGCGACAAGTCGAGCTTTATAGACAGTAACATTACCATCAACATCTGTTTTTCTTTTGAAAATCCATTTGTTCTCGACAGCCTTACGGCCATTCGGTAAGTCCAATAAAGTCCATACTTGGTTTTCGTACATGGATCCCATTTTGGATTTCATGGCTTTTAGCCATTTGTCGGAATCTGGGCTTACCATAGCTTCTTCATACGTCGCAGGGTCATCAGTGTTGTCCACCAACATGATGCTCAAGGCAGAGCCATACCAATCAGGAGTGGTACGAACCCTCGTTGACCTGCGAGGTTCAGCAGCAACTTCGTTCGAAGTTTCATGATCACCATCATTAGCTTCCTCTCCAATTGGTGCAGGTGGCACTAAAACATCTTCCGGTGCTGCGCTACTCTCAAATCCGTGTAACTACCTCGGTGAATTACGCTCTTAGTTACATGCCTGGATGAACGAAAGTGGTTAAAATAGTACGATGGGGCCCAGGGCCACTCACGGTAGACCTTTCGGCCGTCCTAACCACTTTCAGACATTGGGACAAGAACGAGCGGCGTAATCGGCAGGCGAAGGGATCAACTACATACACAAGTGAGTATGTATGCAAGCCACATACAACAGTCCTCAGAGCCATTCCATCTAAAAGAAATAGAAATATTGCAACGCCATATGGCAAGATTCAAATATCCTAAATAGAGATAATAATTTAGGATAGCTCCTCATACAACAAACATCAGCGTATCAGGCGGAAGCGGAAAACAAGATCCGAGTATGGATAAGAAGCAAATCGGCATAAGATGCCCCATAAATAACACATCCCGCCCACAGATCTCACGGATCCCCGTTCCCGGAATCTCTACACCGAATGATCGTTGCCAACGTCATCTGTCTCCTCCACCCAGTATCCTTCTTGCGAGTACACCTGTTCATCTGAATTAAACAATTTATCGTGTGAGACCCTAGGGGTACTCAACAAGTCTTTATGCCACTAAAGGGGACACAACCTGGGGTGATGAAATTGCAGCAAAAGATAATAGCTAACAATTCTATAGATACTCACTAACCATCCGCCTAAAAAATGATAGACGGATGTCCGTGAATTAAGAACAACAATTATAACAGTATAATTAACATATCCATCCTCCTCCTCGCTAACCAACGAGGAAGCGGACGAACAACCCCCATCATCCGTTGGTAGTTTTATTAACCATTCCATGAGTGTTGCACTATTTACTAGTCAAGTACTTAGTCAAGTTAAAAGCGGTACTTTAGTTATACTTGTCTATGATCGAGAAATAGTGCTCCAAGTCGTCCATAACTGCGGACACGGCTTTCAGAAAGATTTACCCTGCAGGGGTGCACGAATAGCAACACACACTCGATCAACCTCAGAAAAACCAACTCAAAACCCAACGAGGCATTCACGACAAAGCAATCACAGGATTCAGAAATATTTCAGGGGGCCACCCCATTAAGCTACCCGCAACGAAGTTGGCCGGCTCCGAGACGGACCCAAGGTTTGCGCCAATGGCTGTAAACGATTGGGAACCCGAAAATGTGACTGGGCTTGTCGATACCGCGAAAACACTCTGCAATTCTTAAATAGTACAGGTGCTCCTCGCACAATCTTAATAAAACAGTAACATGGCATAAGTACAGGATAGTAATAAAGCCCCAAACTACTTTGTGGCCCCAAGAAATAAGAATGAATCAAGCTCTGGCTCAGGGGGGTCCATAAGGCCTCCCGGATGTGGATAGTGCGAATAGTCAAGGAACAGGAATCAAGTACTCGGGGTCCTACGGGACACAAGTGAGCATGAAAAACCAAATAGCAGATATTGCTCACCGGTGCCTCTTTCATTAGTTATCCCATTACTACTCAGGATATGTTGTTTAGGTACCTCGTTATTCATCATACACTCACATACCCTACACATGCTTTTCTACGACTCGCATGGCTCAAACAACTCCTGTAGTAATGGCTCATGGTATGGAGGAACAAGCTTCGGTGGGGTTTAAAAGTAAAGGCTATGCAGTACTTGGGATTCAATTTAATGCAATCGCGACTCAATGATGCAAGAATAAGATAGAGGCAATAGGTACTATATGTATGCAAGCATGTGGTAGTGTTTGCCTGGCAGCTCAGTTGAAGCGAGAGATGGATCTGGGTAGTACTCCTGGTAATTCTTCTGTTGGGCGTCTATTCGAAGAAGAACCAAACAAACAAGGGCCAACATAAATAAAGTGCACAAGCATAGGAAATAAAATGCGACAAGCGAACAAGCATGCCATGATGAATGATGCACAATTTACATGGCATTAAAGTAGCATGGCATGGTGAGGTGTGGGGTACAAGAATAAAGCATTTTACTATTTATTTAGCCAAGTTTTATTGCCATAACAGTTCAGATTTTAAGTAATGACATGATGCATGCTTCAATTTAGAACAAGGACTGCATAGGTAGAACGGGCTCGTCGCGCTGATCGATTTAGACATATTATTTGACAAATTTGGATTTATAGAATTAAAGTTATTAATTTATTAAGGAAAAGGGCATTTTATTGTAATTTTAATCATCTCGAAAATTTAAAGTGTTCCAACAATATTTTTAAGGGAATATTTGAATTCCTCACATTTTTCTGATTCCAAAACATATATTATTTGTATTATTTGGATTTGTAAATTAAAAGTTATTTAAAAACTGATTTGAATTTGAATTTAAACAATTTTGAATTTGTTTTGTTTAAACAGCTCAACAGAGAAACTTTTATTACTCAGCTCGACCCAGCCACAGTCACTGACGGGTGGGCCAGCCGCTGGCGGGACATACGCGCGCGAAAATTTTTTCTCACCGGGGCTCTGTCTAGCCAGTGTGACTGCTAGGTGGGACCAACCGGCTAAGGCCCACGTGACAGCGGCGGAACCCATAGAGGCTGTCAGGTGGGGTCGCACTGGACCGCTGGTTGGGGTGCTAAAACTGTGGGGGTGTTTTTGCAAACTGGACGGGGAGGCTGACTGGTAGGGCTAGCGGGTACCGCGGGTTGAGCGAGAATTAACAGAGGGGGCTATCTGCAAAAAGGGGTCGCGGTACTGTTCTTCTTTCTCCTCGGTCTGACGGGAAAACAGCGCGCGGCGCAGCGAGACGGGGAATCGAACTCGCGACCCCGCGCGTGCGCACGGAGGCGGAAACCAGCGCGGCTAGGTGGGGTTGGTGCTGTGCTTCTGCGGCGCGGCCAGGTGTAGCATCTGCAGCGCGTCGTCGGGAAACACACACGAACGGCGGTGCACTGAGAGCGTTCGACGGTTGGATCCGTGCGTATAGGAAGAGCAAGACGAGGAGAGGATGTCAGGGGGTCCGGTGGCTCACCGCGGGGTTGTCGGTGGTGGCGGATCGGGGCGAGGCGCGGCAGGGCGTCGAGGAGGCTAGCGGCCGGAAAACTAGGGTTTCGGCAGAGCGGCAAGGGTACTGGCGATCCTGGGGGTCCTCCTCCTCGATGGCGCGTCCAGGGCAAAGCAGGGGACTGTTCTTGGTCTCCTCGATCACCTCCACGACGAGCACGGCGGCAGGAACGAGAGGTAGACGACGGTACTGGCGGCGGTCGGCGAGAGACGGGCGTCGTCGTTGGAGAGGAAGGAGAGGAGAGGCAGGGCTCTGGGCGGATCTGGGAGAGGCAGAGGAGCCGTGGAGAAGGAGGAAAAGAGGAGGGGAAGATGCTGTGGGACTCAATAGAGGGGGAAAGATAAAGGTGGCTTCGGCCACCTTTCTCCTTCTCGCTCACGTGCTTGTCGTGCACGACCAGGCAGGGCAGGCTAGGGTGGAGCTGCCAGGTGGGGACGGCGTGGGTGGAGCAGCTGGGTGGGGCTAGCTCGGCAGGGAGAGGAAAAGAGAGGAGAGGGAAGACTCGGGTGAGCTAGGGTTAGCTTAGAGGGGGGCTCGGGTTAGGGTTTGTTAGGGTTGGGGTAGGGGTAGCTGAGGTGTGGGACCAGGGAGAGAGGGTGGCTAGGTGGGCCAGCTGGCAGAGAGAGGGGACACCTTGGCATGGTGATAGGAGAGGGGTGAGGTGAGGGTTTAGATAAGAACTAGGTTTAGAGAGGAAAAGAGGAAAAACTAGGGCTAGGTTTAATTAGATGTTTAGGTTTTTTGTTTAAACTTGTTTATAAGATCAAACCAAGAGGTAAAAGTGAGGCTTTGATTAGGCTAAGATGAGGTGAAGGAGAAAACAAGAAAAAAGAAAGAAAAGGATTATGGGAAAAGGCCTCATTTGAATCATGCATGGAGAAAATAAAAATGATGTTGATGATAATATGGGGATGGTGGGAAGGGATGGAGATGATCCACAAAGAAAAGATCCAATAAAGCTAAGAGGAATCAAATGGGCTAAAGGTGGTGGTACACTTGCATGGCCCATGCAAAATAATAAATGCCATGTGTTTATTCTTGTGAAAACAACAATATTAACATGGCATTATTCTTATGCATTCCCAAAAAGTGGAGTAAAGGCCAAGCAAAAGAAAATATAGAATTAGATCCATCCCAACCCACATGAGCTAGATTAAATGGCAAAAAAAAATAAAAGCTCATGGGTAATTAGGATGGTGGAATTATAAGGTGGTGACAAAGAAAGGTGGTGGAGTGGACTAAAAGATATGCCCCCAACTCAACTTGGGCATCAAGCATTTATCAAGCACCAAATACAATATATCAAGACCCAAATACAATTAATAATGCATATGAGAGAAGAACCAAAAGAAAAGGGGTTTTATATGATGCTCAAATGCAAGGTGGCATGATGACATGAGCATGATATCATTATGATGCAACAATTGTATGTAGGAAGTAGCATATATATAGACTAGGCTAGTAGCATTGCAATTGTTAGACAATTGGGATGCTACAATCCGAGAGAAGGTTCAACAACCTCGTCGAGTTCTACTTTCCTTCCAGTCACTTCCTTCGAGAGAAACTCCTTCTCAAGAAAGGATACATTCTTGGCAACGAAAACTTTGCCTTCGGATCTATGATAGAAGGTATACCCAATTGTTTCTTTAGGGTATCCTATGAAGATGCATTTCTCCGCTTTGGGTTCAAGCTTATCAGGTTGTAACTTCTTTACCTACGCTTCGCAACCCCAAACTTTAAGGAACGACAACTTAGGTTTCTTACCAAACCACAATTCGTACGGTGTCATTTCAACGGATTTAGATGGTGCCCTATTTAAAGTGAATGCGGCTGTCTCTAATGCATAGCCCCAAAACGATAGCGGTAAATCTGTAAGAGACATCATAGACCGAACCATATCTAAGAGAGTTCGATTACGACGTTCCGACACACCATTACGTTGTGGTGTTCCCGGCGGTGTCAACTGCGAAATTATTCCACATTTCTTTAAATGCATGCCAAACTCATAACTCAGATATTCACCTCCGTGGTCAGAACGCAGAAATTTAATCTTCTTGTTACGATGATTTTCCACTTCACTTTGAAATTCCTTAAACTTCTCGAAAGTTTCGGACTTATGTTTCATAAAGTAGACATACCCATATCTACTTAAGTCATCCGTGAAAGTGAGAACATAACGATATCCACCACGCGATGCTACACTCATTGGACCGCACACATCGGTATGTATTATTTCCAATAAGTCCGTAGCTCGCTCCATTATTCCAGAGAATGGAGTCTTAGTCATTTTTCCCATTAGACATGCTTCGCATCTTTCAAGTGATTCATAATCAAGTGATTCAAGAAGTCCATCAGAATGGAGTTTCTTCATACGCTTCACTCCAATGTGACCAAGACGACAGTACCACATGTATGTAGAACTATCATTTAATTTTGTTCGGTTAGCATCTATGTTGTGAACATGTGTATCACTACTATCGAGATTCAGTAAGAATAAACCATTCATTTTAGGTGCATTACCATAAAAGATATTACTCATATAAATCAAACAACCTTTATTCTCAGACTTAAAGAGTAACCGTCTCGCAATAAACAAGATCTAGATATAATGTTCATGCTTAACGTAGGCACCAAATAACAATTATTCAAATTTAAAACTAATCCTGAAGGTAGATGTAGAGGGAGCGTGCCGACGGCGATCACATCAACCTTGGAGCCATTTCCAACGCGCATCGTCACCTCGTCTCTCGCTAGTCTTCGTTTATTCCGCAGCTCCTGTTTCGAGTTACAAATATGAGCAACCGAACCAGTATCAAATACCCAGGCACTACTACGATTACTAGTAAGATACACATCAATAACATGTATATCGAATATACCTTTCTTCTTGATGTTGCTGTTCTTCAGATCCGCCAGGTACTTGGGGCAGTTACGCTTCCAGTGACCAGCATCCTTGTAGTAGAAGCACTCAGTTTCAGGCTTAGGACCAGCCTTGGGCTTCTTAGCAGGTGCGGCAGCTTTCTTGCCGTCCTTCTTGAAGTTGCCCTTTTTCTTAAGCTTACCCTGTTTCTTGAAATTGGTGGTCTTATTGACCATCAACACTTGGTGCTCCTTCTTGATCTCCACTTCAGCAGTTTTCAGCATGGACGATAGTTCAGGCAACGTCTTGTTCATGCAGTGCATGTTGTAGTTCATCACAAAGTTCTTGTAACTTGGTGGCAGTGATTGGAGGACACGGTGAATCCCTAACTCATTAGGAATCGTTATCCCCAACTCCTGGAGCTTGTTTGCGTGCCCAGACATGGTGAGCACGTGCTCGCTAACGGAGCTACCCTCTTCCATCTTACAGTTAAAGAACTTTTCGGAGGCCTCATAGCTCTCCACGGCCGCGTGAGTCTCAAAAATCAGCCTGAGCTCCTTAATGATCTTGAACGGGTCATGGTGCTCAAAGCGCTTCTGAAGCTCCGCTTCTAAACCGTACAGGATGGCACACTGAACTGTGGAGTAGTGATTTTTCCGAGTGGCGTAAACATTCTTTACGTCATCGGTGGCATCTTCTGCAGGTGGGTCACCCAGCGGTGCTTCAAGCACATAGGTCAACTGACCAGCCCTGAGGACGATCTTCAGTCCACGGAACCAGTCCATGAAGTTGCTTCCATTGTTCTTAAGCTTTTCTTTCTCTAGGAACGCATTGAAATTGATGGAGAGGTTCGCCATAATCTACAACAATTTGCAAGTAGTTTAGACTAAGTTTATGATAAATTGAGTTCAAATTTAATTCTTAAATTAACTAGGTGAACTCCCACTCAAAACAACATCCCTCACATTGTCTTAGTGATTACACGAACCAAATCCACTACACCAAGTCTGATCATCACGAGAGAAGATGTAGTTTCATCGGCGAACAATCTTCATGTTCATCATATCATTTATATGACTCATGCTCTACCTTTCGGTATTCCGTGTTCCGAGACCATGTCTGTACATGCTAGGCTCGTCAATATAACCTTAGTTTCCGCATGTGCAAATCTGGCTTGCACCTGTTGTATGCACACGCAGAATCTATCACATCCGATCATCACGAGATGCTTCGAAACGACGAGTCTTAGCAACGGTGCCAACTAAGGGTGAACACTTTATTACTTGATATTTAGTGAGAGGGATCATCTTATAATGCTACCGTCGTGATCTAAGCAATACAAGATGCATAAAGGATTAACATCACAGGCAATTCATAATTAGTGTGATATGATATGGCCCTTTCTTCTTATGCCTTTGATATCCATCTCCAAAGCACGGACATGATCTCCATCATCACCAGCATTGCGTCAAGGTCAGTGGCGCCGCTTCATGGTTGTCCATCATCACTAGCAACTATTACAACTACTTGGAATAAAGCTATTACAAGATGAATAGACACGCAGGTCTTAACAGAATTAAAAACAACCATTAGGCTCCTGCCGGTTGCCATATTACAACTAGGATCATTGCATACATCAAATATAATCACAATCACATGATGGCCATATCACATCACAAAACCCCTGCAAAAACAAGTTAGACGCCTCTAATTTTCTTTGCATGTTTTATGTGGTTTGGGGCTTTCGAATAAGAACGGATCTTACCTACGAAACTGAACCACAACGTTGATACAAGTGCTATCAAGTGCAAAGTATAGATTGGATCCATACTATGGTGGGAGAGACAGACACCCGCAAAGCCACTTGTGCAAAGCAAGTTACACGTCAAGCGTGGAGCAAGTCTCACGTGCGATGACATGTAAGGTTAGCCCGAGCCGCTTCATCCCACCATACCGCAAGATGCAAAGTACACACAGCAAAAGACGGCACGAGCACCAACGCCCACAAAACCATTGTGTTCTACTCGTGCAACAGATCTACGCATAGACACGGCTCTGATACCACTGATGGGTTCGTAGCAGGGAAAACAAAAAATTTCTACTGCAAGAACGAACATAACCCAGATCTAATCTAGATAAAAGCCAAGATCTAATCTATTAGACATGTGCAACGAGATAGATCTGTACTAACCCTTGTAGATCTCGTGGTTGATGTAGTCGATCACTTGCCGATCTCAAGATCGAGTGGACGATCCTTCCGGTGCCGCGTTTCGGCAGTGCTTCCGCAGTCGGTCACACGTGCAGAGTCGAAGTAGACCTTCCTCTCCTCGTTCCAGCGAGCAGCTGAGGTAGTAGCTCTTCTCCACGGAATCCCAGCAGCACGACGGCGTGGTGGTGGTGGTGGAGTAGAGATTTCTGCAGGGCTTTGCCTAAGCCTGAGCAGAAGAAAGGAGGAGGAGAGAGGCGGCTAGGGAAAGAGTGGATGGGGCAAGGGGGGTGGCGCCTCCACCCCTCTATTTAAAGGAGGGAGGCGCCATGGGAGGGGGAGTCCTAGTAGGACTCCCCTCCCTCCTTGGCCGGAGGATTGGGAGGGGGGAGGAGTCCTCCTCCCCCACTACTCCTTGTCTTGCCCCACAAGGATTCCTTGATCATTTCTTGGTTTTTAAGCAAACTCCAAGAATTCTTCTAGAACCTTCCAGAACATTCCGAAACCTTCTAGAATCCCCATACAAATACTCCGGAACATTTCCTAACTTAGAAAATGATCCCCAATATATGAATCTTATTCTCCGGACAATTCCGGATCTCCTCGTGATGTCCCGGACCCAATCCGAGACTCCGAACAACATTCGGTCTCCAACGCACATTCCATATCTACTTAAAACAACTTCGAACCTTAAGTGTGTCACCCTACAATTCGTGAATATGCAGACATGATGAAGACACCTCTCCGATCAATAACCATCAGCGGGATCTGGAGATCCATAACGGCTCCCACATACTCAACGATGACTTCGTGATCGATAGAACCATTAACATACGAAACCAATTCCCTTTGTCACGCGATATTCTACTTATCCGAGGTTTGATCGTCGGTATCTCCATACCTAGTTCTACCTCGTTACTGATAAGTACTCTTTACTCGTTCCATGTTATGTCATCCCTTGTGACCTAGTCACATGCTTGCAAGCTAACTAGATGACATTCCACCGAGAGGGCCCAGAGCATATCTATCCGTCATATGGATGGACAAATCCCAATCTTGGTCCATGCTCTTCAACACATACTTTCAGAATACCCAATGACACCTTTATAACCACCCAGTTACGAAGCGGTGTTTGATGTCATCAAAGTATCCATCCGGTGATGGTGATTAACATAACCTCATGGTCGAAGGATTAGGTTACTATGCATTTGAAAGCTTATAGCAATACGAACTTAATGACTTGATCTTATGCTACGCTTACTATGGGTGTGTGTCCATTCACATCATTCTCCTAATTATATAACCTTGTTATTAATCACATCCAATGTCCATGATCAGGAAACCATGATCATCAATTAATCAACAAGCTAGTTCAACAAGAGGCTTACTAGGGACTCTTTTATGTTTACAAAACACACATGTATTAGTGTTTCCTTATAATACAATTATACCATGGGATGTAAACATTCATCATAAACACAAAGATATAATAATAACCACTTTTATTATTGCCTCTTGGGCATATCTACAACAATTATATCCATACTGTGGTTGGAAGTTCATAGGTAGAAATGATTCTATTGTGAAAGCCTAAACAACCACGTAAAATCTGCAATAGATAGAGTAGAGGCGTCTAACTTTATGTTGCAAGGAAGGCTTTGTAACGTGATATGGTTGTAGTCATGAATGAGGTAAGCTAGTTTATTTTTCCTATTACTAATTTGTATAGTAGTAGTCACTATGAAGATGAACGACAAGATCAGTGGCGTCGTGGCCTTGGCATCAAACCAGAGCACCTGGTGGAGATCATGGAGCGTGAAGATAACCATGTCATGTCACATTTAGATTAGATATGATTTACTCTTTGTGTGCATGTTGTTTGAGTGCAAGTATTAGATACACAACGGTACCATTTAAATATGATGATCCTTAATTAATACCAACAAAAGTGTTCTCCTATTAGTTTGTACCACCAAGAAAGTTTGTCATTATGAAGCAGGTCATGACGATCGGGTGCTAGACATAACTTTGTTCGCATATGGTGGGTGCAAGCCATGTATACACAACAAATACACTATGGTTGGGTTGGCGAGCCTAGCATGTACACACATGGCCTCAGAACACGAAGATCGAAAGATCAAGCACGAGTCACATGGATGATGTGATCGGCGGATATAGTCCACCCTGATAGTCGCATCAAAGGTCGTGACGATCAGGGATGATGTGGTGTAAAAGGGTCGTGTAGACACTAAACTATCTTTAGGGATGATAGTTTAAGTGGGAGCTCATTTGTTAATATGATTACAAATTTGAACTCCAATTATGAACTTGGTCTAAGTACGTTTGCAAATATCTTGTAGATTATGGCCATCCCCTCGGTTCAGGACATCTTTGGTCCATTGATGAACGAGGAGAAACTTAAGTTAGATGGGTCGAATTTCATCGACCGATACCAACGCCTAAGAAAGGATCCTCATAGAAAACCATCTCCTCTATGTCCTTTGTGAACCCCTAGAAGATTTACCTGATGAATCCGACGGTAAAGAAGATACGACTCTTTGTGACCGTCGTGATACCTTCACCAAGGTCGAACCCAAAGATGGGATCGTCGTTAATGGAAAAGGTATATGTGATATACAAATAATAAATGTTTCCATGAAACACTTATACAGTTCTCAAGTATTGGATACTTAATCTTGTTTTATTGAAAACATGATCCTCTATATGAGAGTTACAGAATGGAACGAGGCGCTGATGGCGTGATGACTGCAAACAAACTAGTTGATGGACGACGACACTCCTTCCCTCAATGTTTATCATTAGGATTAGTAGATTTGAATAAAAGCTTTGTAATCAAATTTGTGAAACTTATTAGTGTGTCTTGCTTATTGCGAGATGGTTATTCATATTAATAAGAAACAATTTAGTTGTTTTGTTTTTACGAATAATTTCTTCTATGATTCATATTGGGATTATGAACAAGTTATTCTAGTCTTTATCTATATGATAAAAGGACGTTTATTAAAATTGCCAAAAGATATTCAAGTTTAAATATTGAATAACACTATATTTAAGTCATTGTGGTTATTGCATGTTTTTCATGTTAATGAAAATCGGGGTCTTAGATATTTGATCTAGAGACTTTGCAAAGCCATGACTCGTTGGGAGGAATGACTAAAACTCCGCATTCCGATAAAATGGTGATATGCGAAGGATTGTTGAATTTTATACATATGATGTACCGTATTTTCAATAGATAGTAGAAATCATTATTTTATAAACTTCATGATGAGTTTAAGAAAATATGTGTATGTACTTATTGAAACACAGGTTTGAAACTATTTGAATTGTTCAAATTATTTCAGAATGAAGTGGATATAAGATTTACAGAGGCGGCGACGGAGGCGAAAGTCCTCTCTTACTCCAGGAGAGGGCAAATTCTGCTGCACTAGACCCTCCGGTGAGGGGGAAATCAACACCATCATCATCACCACTCCTCCTAGGCATAGGGGGAGGCCTCTCCATCAACATATCCACCAGCACCATCATTATCACCATCACCATATCCAAGATCCATCTCGTTCCCCTCATAGTTTGTGATTGATTGAACCCCGGATATTGTTTTAAGGGCTATTTGCATGTTTGTGATTGAAATCTTGTCTTTATTTGGTGGAGAGATTATATTTTTAGATTATGTTGTAATCCATATGCCACTGATCTATATCATGTTTTCCACTTGTGAGTAGATCCCCATGTTCCCGAGGGCATAGGATGATTTGGCTATGATTTCCATATAATATGCAATGAGTATGTGGTCAAGTTTTTATCTTTTATATTTTTTTATGATGGTTTGATGCGAACGTCGACTGCATATTACTTCACCTATATGGGCTCGTAGGAGAATACTTTGATGCAATGGTAGGGGTTGGAAGGGACGGAATTGACATAAATTATTTTCCAATACTTTGAGTTGCATTGGAGGGATTATATGTCAAGGATCAATGAACTTATTGCTATGGTGGGACATTTATGTCTTAATGATTCTTAGATGTTCATGTGAATGGCTCTAGGACCCATCATAATTGGTGTATTTTGAAAATATTTATGGCTGCACCTAATTTAGGCTCCGCCC
Source organism: Avena eriantha (assembly GCA_910589775.1). NCBI lineage: Eukaryota > Viridiplantae > Streptophyta > Magnoliopsida > Poales > Poaceae > Avena > Avena eriantha. Next base: position 463,461,636 of record OU342741.1, read on the forward strand.
TAAGGGAATGAAACTTGACACATATTCACCTTATTGTGTAGAAATCTTTATGCTCAGTAAATTCATGCCACCCTCAGGAACACTTGTCACATATAAGTTCACACACACTTGAGCTTGTCCTCTTTCTACATAGAGGATTGGGCTTTCTCTCATTGAGAGCATTTACTTATTTCTATTTACTTTCAACACTTTATATTCTTGCAAACTATAAACCCAAAAACACCAAATCTACTGCATTTACTATTATTTTATATATCAATCTTGCTAAAAATACCCTCAGCTCGTCGTGGGTTCGACAACCTTTCTTTATTGAAAGGTACTATAATTGATCTCCTGCACTTATTAATCACGCACCCAGAGAGCCGATCTCCGACAAGACCCAGACGGATGAACAGACGTCAGTGCCATACAGCGCAGTGGAGGTGGCAATAGACACGCGGAATAGCGGCGGGAGCGCGCTTCCACGTTGTAAGCATGCACGTTGCCCTGATGTTGCATGTTCACCGACCCTTGTGGTGTCCCCTTGCCCTTATAAAGGGAGGCCCAGGTCCGACAAAGAGGGAGAGGGTTCTTGAGCTACAATCTTCCCGATGAAGGAATTGTTGCAATTGTGATCATCCATCACGATGTAGGGCTCCACATGTCGTGGACCCGAACTTGGGTTAAAAAAATTGTCTCTTTCTGTCTGTGTTCGTCAATCTCGTCGATCGGGCTCGCCGTGCGTTGTGCCCCTGGCCGAACTAACAAAGGAGGTCCCTTATCCGCGGTGTCGAAAATCAATACACGACATACATACATACATACATACATACATACATACATACATACATACATACATACATACATACATACATACATACATACATACATACATACATACATGCGTCTGAGAGAAGAGAGATGTAAAAATAGCACAAGAGTTGCATGGCAACATATCAGCGTGTCCAAAAGCTGGCTGGGTAGCGCTTGCTTTCGTCTGACACGTTTCTCTAACTAGATGATACCCCGCGCGTTGCAGCGGAAAATGATGGTGTGTCGATGGTGTCATTGCTAATGGTATTTGTTCTTATTCTGAGGTATAAAATCACAACCTTGTAAACTGGTAGATATTTCTATCTGAATGGAATATAGTTTGTGTGTCTAATAACTCACTCGAAAATCAACTTGTCAAAGAATAGAAACAATTGATTCTTACATTATGAACTATGAAAAGTACTACTTCAAGCACTCTATCAGCACAGCAACATTGTAAATCTTGATTTTTTTCCTTTCCTAAACAACGTGAAACAAAAAGCTATTGTGAAATATGTAGATTATAGCAGCATATCAAGTACTCCCTGAAATTGTTGATCATATAAATATGAGATCAAAAGGATGAACTTATAGCAAGTGTGAGTACACCTACTAGCATATAGGATAGCAAAATTGAGATCCAAAGATAGCTTCCATCATGTGCTCAATAGTTCAACATATGAATTTCGATTCTTCGTTGGACCTCTCTCATATGATCATCGCTGCAAGAAACAACTTTAGAAGACCTTTTTTCTTTGAGGCTTTTGCCACATCATGCTGGAATATTTGGAAGATCAGGAATGCTCTAGTTTTTGACAATTCTTTTTTATAGAATGAAGGATGATCTGAAAACCTCTCTAGTCTCTTGGCTAGACGCTCTGTAATTTTTTTGGGCTAAGCCCTCTTGTATATCCTTTTGTTCTCCTTGTACATATTGTCTTCTTAATAAAACTTTACTGTCGAGGCCTCCCCTACAGTTTTCAGCTAAAAAATCGATTCTGCAACAGAAAATAGCAGAATATCTTGTTTTCACTCGTACAACACCTAAGATGGCGTTTTTTATATACCACAATTAGTACAGTATTAGCACATCAGCCGCGACAAACGTTGGTGTCTTGTTACATCGACATACATATACTAAATAATACTCTTTCTCGTTGTGTAGTTTAGGAAAAGACAGGATGGGCAATAGATTATACATGTAAGCTTATAATTGCATGGTCAAAAGAAAGGAAGTGTATCTATTTAAAACTACCACGCTATGCCAGCATAGAAGAAATCTGAGGAGAAAGAGATACTTCCTAGCATTCCGTACTTTCTTATTCAGCAAAAGTAGATCCAATAAATAAAATAAACCAACGACACCTAACTGCGAATAAAATTTATTAGTTTGTTGGGAAAGCCTTGGATATGCATATTCAAATGAAAATAATAATAGCACAGAAATGAATAGGAGAAATATAAATTGCAGTTCCAAAAATGATAAATGTAACCGAAATGTAAGAAAGAAATTAGGTGATCGAAAATAACCTTTCATCATGGAGACCGGGGTAGGATCTGTAGAAAACCTACTGTATATATGAATCAAACAAAATATTGTCGCTGGAATTATGAATTGAGAGGCTGAGTGAGAGCAACCACAAAACATCATATGAGATGGAAGAGTAAAGAATTTAAAACTTCAAAAAACATCATAGGGCACCATATAATTGTTGATGAATGAAAATCCATAGTAATTATACTAAAGTTGAATCTTATCCATCTGTGCATCATATACATGCAACATGTGAGGACATGAAGTTGGTTAGGCATAAATGAATCACATAGCTTGATTCCTGGGAATACATCCATATCAACCCATACATGAACTGCCACAAATATGCATGTGAAAACACCTAATTAAATAGGCGTGAAAGAGGATTTGGCTTAAACCTATTATATTCTTGTTTAAAAAACTGAGACGATATGAAGAGGGTGGGAACCCAGCACTTGGGATGGGACTGAAGGCAAACGCAACAACAATACACCGTCCTCAAGACCACCTTCACCCAAATTGCCTTCACCTGCAATTTAGGAAACAAATGGTGGCTCAGAGTAAGGAATATAAAAAGAACTGGAAGGTGTATAGCACATAGAAAGCTCAGTTTATTCTATAGATTTATCAAGAGCAGTAACATACATGTTATCATTCCTTGTCCATAATCCATGTCTCCTTTGAGCACATCGGTAGAACTGAAAAGACTAAATAAAGAACCTCATGTAGCTGTCAACCTGTGAAGACACGGAACAGGAACATCAAGAAGGTGGAAGCGAAATAAATCAAGCCCAGCACCATTGGAACAAACCGGCAAGGACATGGTGGCAGGAACAGTCGAATCTTGCAGAATCTAAGCACGAAATGAAAAACTCACCAATAGCTCCCAAACCCAACATGGCAGACAACGGACCTGAACACGGCCACCAGTATCCACTCATGGATTGGGAGGACCGGAGGAGAATGCAGGATTAGGATGGACAGCGTGTGAGGTGATCAAATGATTAAACTTTAAGAACTGGTGGGTAAGAGGTATGGTCGTTGCCATGGAGTGCTGCCTTCCAGCAATGGGGGAGACGATGGGGATAGTGCAGATCCACTACTTAAAGGAGAGAGAAGAAGGTGCTATAATCCTTACGTCGGTTACTGTTTTTGGAGGAGATGAAGAGGAGGGAGCGAATCCATCAATTTGACGCTGAATGAAAGTGTAGTAGATGAAGAGGGAGGGAGGAGTAGTGGAGGGAGGAAATGAAAGGAGAGCCTCGGCGAGTCAGAACGGAGGAGACCAAAGGTTTATAGAAGAGATGTTTTCGGTGAAGAAAAATAGGAAAAATAAAGGGGCGATGTAAGAGGCTGACGTGGATGATGATAGGTTTGGTTATTTAGAAAATTTAAAAAAATAGTAGTTATTTGATGAGGTGGCAACTTGATTATGTGACATAGCTGCATGTTTAGAGAAATAGGTTAGTGGGGTTGATCTTCTTAGTTATATAGGATTCCACCTTCCGCTATTGGCCCTCAATGTCAATAGCGTTGCTATCATCATATACTCCTACATAAATGGGAAATGTGATTTCAGAACCGTTTATTATTTCTGTTTGTCCCCGTACAAAGAAAATCTACCACCAGCATAAACTAATTAATTAGGAAAACATTGCATATATTCACATGAGGATATAACTAGAGGATTAAGACATGTTTTGTCACCCATGAAACTTCTCGACGTGATACTACTAATCCATGGGGAAGTTCTACGAAAGTCTGAGGAGCTTCCATGTAAAACTAGGACTCCGACAGGTAGGACATGAGCCATTCTAGCATGACTTTGCCCGTTGATGGGCTGCTTGACAGCTCTGATGTTACTGTCAATTCGATCGAATGGAACTCAAACTCCCAGCAAGCGTATGCAGCACTACCTTATACTGCGGAGATTCACATACCACCAACCTGATACAGATGATGGCTATGATGATGTCCGTGCCATGCCCATGATTTTTCACGGTGAACGTTGTGCCCTCTTTCCCAGTGTTGATGATCTCTGCTCTCCATCGGCCTAGTGTAGGCACCGCCTTAGATGCGTCAAAGAATTTTTTGATGAAGCGGAGGAAGGGCACTGTCCATGAGTGGGCATTTCTGAGTTGGTTAGCTAGTGCTACCGATGAGGTGACAACTTGCATCCAGGCTCTGCGTAGCCATATGGGCCTCCATGGCACAAGATCTTGTGGGTGTGGAGCTGGTGGTAGGGGACTAAGTCCAGAAGGTGTTGTTGGGGCATCTGGTACCTTTTCCGCAGGTGACTTGGTGGTAAAAATCCTTGAAGCACGCGGCTAGCCAGATGGCGTTGGTCATGTCCAGACACTTAGTGATTTTAACGAATTGCAGGCAACAGATATTGTGATCGTGGACCTAGTGGTAGGCGACCAATTTCCTACAGGCTTCGTTGGGGCATATGCTTCCTTTTGTATAGGCTACTTGGCGGTACAACTCCTTAGAGCATGAGACCAGACTAACGATACTGGTCGTGTCCATACGCATAGCTATTTTGTCGAATACATCGTCACCGACCTTGCTCCAGCTGTCGTGCAGAGGGTTGTGCCTCCAATCCGCCATCTCGTCTAGATGGATTAAGTGTGTGGGTGGATTAGAGTATGAGTGGTGGGGTTGCTGGAGGAGCTGTGTGGCAGCCTGCAAGGAAAATGTGTGAAGCATGCGTTGGAGACATTACTAGGGAAGAGCTTATCAGTGGTGCACATATTTTGCAATTATGTGGTGCATATCAGATGTGCCACTATTTCGTCTCCACTAAAATTTATTTATGCCAATATGCGCCACAATTTTTTCAAATTTAAAAAAAAACAGGCCAGATCCCGCCAAAAATTTCAAATCTCAAATTTCTGCGCGCCACAGATTTTTTTTCAAATTTTAAAAAAAAAGCAGGCTAGATATTGGTGGGGGTCGCCGGAGTAGGGTTGTGCCGGAGAAGGGGGAGGTGCAGGAGTTGGAGGTCGCCGGTGGAGTAGGGGGTCACCGGACTAGGGGAAGGAGGAGGAGGAGTAGGAGGTCACCGGTGGAGGAAGGGGTGACCGGAGGAGGTCGCCGAGTTGGAGGAGGACTTGGTCACTCACTTTCTATGGTGGGTCACACACGATATTATGTGTTGCATATTCCTCAATGCACCACAAAAACATAAATTTATATGGCACATTTGGCAATATACGCCACAGAATCTCGACCGCCCATACATGGTGGCGGATCCTACCATATTTCTGTGGTGCATGGGCCCATTATATGTGTCACAGAATGTTGAGATTTCTATGGCGATTAGATTTGGATGCACCACCGGATATATTCTGTGGCGCATGCATCATAATATGCGCGACAGAAAGCCATTCTATCTATAGCTAGTTTCCTAATAGTGAGAGGATCCCAAATGCGACCAGGCAGCATTGGCAACTGGGGATAAACGGAGATGCGGAAGATGGCTTTGCGTGCTCCTTCGGCAGTCTTCTACAGGGCATAGCTGCATTGAGGATGTCGTCTAGAGTTTATATAGACTAGAACGCCGCCGTGCAATAAATTAACCATGCCATGTCCTCGCGCAATACTTTGTCATGATGTCAATTTGACCAGATATATGATTTATTTACCGCTTCTATTTTCGTACTATTACTCTGAAAATAGGAGTAGTAAGTTCTCTGTATAGTACAAGCAGTAGAGTACAACGAGAAATCATCTTGTTCAAGCTGCTATACCGGCATGCAGGACGCGCTCTAGGTATTTCACACATGTTTGTTTTGCATTACTAGACAGATTCAGCATCGGTTAACATGGTTAGTGGAAGTACATGTTACATCAAGGACCTAAAAACACAAAATTACATCCAGATCCGTACATTTAGAACAAAAGAGCCCTAAAAATAAGCATGGAAAAGAAGTCGGGTGTGGCTCTTCTTCTCCACCCACCAGCTGAGGCATACTCTTCCTACTAGAACTACATAGTTGCTTAACAAAGGAAATTAGCGTGCTACTCACTACTAGATCTTGTTGATGAAGTGCATCAAATGCGATGTGACGTATATATCAATTATTGTATCCCTTGTCCACCATTTAGTAGTAATGTGATTGGTGATCTTTTGAATAACCTTCCATCGTGATTTTTGTGAAGCAAGTGAAAATATCAAAACTAGAAAAGTTTCAATTGGTACTGCTTTTTTCCGCCACCGCAACCCCAAGTCCCAAAGTGGTTCCTTCCTATGTACACCAACACAGCTGATGAACACGCCAGAGACACAGACATAGAGCCGCCGTACCAAGGAACACTTGTGTAGTACCACACTATAGACGAGGGAAAGATCAACAAGCAGGTGTGCATAGGGTTGCCAAGGAGAGATGGAGGATGGATGGTGAGAGACAGCGAAGGAGAGAGAAAATACACTTTTTTGCTTGCATAGGTCCTAAAATTTACTACTAGTAGAGGTGGACTACACTCTTATGCCACAAGAGTATCTCGTGTTAGGAACCTATCATAACTTTGCTATGACAGCCCATCGCCTACAACTTCTCTTCGTCGTTGCCCTCTTGTGTTGCCTCCCTTTTATTTTTTGAGCTCATAACCTTTTCTATAGTAACTCTTCATTTTCCCCTCCATTTTGAGCCATATTTTTCCTAGTACTCATGTTTATCATTCTTCATGCATATACACGCAAAAGGACGCCATGTGCAAGTTTTTTTTGGAATTTTCTTTATTTTGTTATGTTGTTTTCAAAGCAGGGTTTAATTTTTCTACACACAAACTATTAGCAAGATGTGAAATCTTTTAAAATTCTTAGTCATTATCATATATTGGCTGCCTGGTGGGTACCTTCAAAGGTCTGTTGTAAAGTTTTAAGAGCAATCCACCATTTACCTGTAGTTCAAATTAATTTGACATATTTTTGATAAATAGACGTAAAGTCATTTAAGTAGAGAACTTATATTGAAAGCTCTTAAAACATGGAAATCATAAGTAAAACATACACGGTCCACTATGTCTGAAAACATGGTCTTGTGGTATTCGGAGCTATATTAGTCTTCGGACTCTATATTTACGAAAGAACATCACCTGTTCACTAGGAAAATTGAAAAAAAAATCTAATTGTTGGAAACTCCCACATGTAACATTTCGTACTACGCCAAGTTGCACCCATCTACCAAATTAATATGGGAATGGTATCGTAAACTATGATGTCGATATGGTCATAACCTTTGGTCATTCGGGTTGAAACCAAATAATATTCATACATGATGGGACAATAACACGAAGTTGTTTTTTCCAAGTTATCAAATCCCATGGTTATCGTTTTCCTAGCAGGTAGTACACGTGACGTTATGGTACACCATGCTTAAATATTTTTTTTTCTCATGTTTCTTTATTTCCCGTGATTATTTCAAAACAGATTCAAAATTGTCAAGATGCAAATTCTTAGTAGGAAGTTGAAATGGTGAAAACTCCCTATTGTTTATGATATATTAACTGCCCAATGGGTACCTCCAAAAGCATTTTGTCAAACTTCTTGTAATTCAAATTTGATGAATAATTTTGATAAAAGTGACATAAAGTCATTCGAGTGGTTTGAGTCAGCGAGGAAGTTTGAAAAATCATAAAACTTGGGAATCGTAAGTAAAACATAGTCTAAAATGCATGTCTAGGAACTGGGCATGTGATGTTCAGAACCATATTTTTTGGAATTTCTTTATAGAAAAGAATATTCCCGTCATCACTTGGAAATTTGAATTTTTCCCGGTAGTTGGCAACCCCCATCGGCAACACTGTTTACTCCAAAAAAGATTCACCCATCTACAGATGTCAGAACTGTGTCATAAACTATATATGACCGATTTTGATATGGTCATGACCTTTGTCGTCCGGGCTAAAACCCAAGAGTGTTCATACACTGTAGGTCAACTAGTAAGTTACACGTGTCTTGCATGTGAGAGCTCGATAATGAAAGTATGACATATCATCTAAAAGATGTATCTTGTAATTAAGTACCCCCGTTTGACCTCCATATGAAAAACATAGATATAGTCTCGACACAAGATAAGATAAAAATAAAACAATGGCACTTCTATTAAAAAGGTGAGTTGGAAAGTTTTAAGCATAGAATATTGTAAAATGATAGAGAGGTGTGTTTTGAGATATGTGCATAGTGTTCATGGTGCCAAAGACTAACAACAGAATCTTCTAAATGCTAGACATGACATAATATAATGTACTGAAAGAGATCTAATGGTCAACAATGTTCGGATTTGCCAATTTATATCCAATGGTAGATATTTAAAGTTATTCGTACACTATATAATGGTATATATACTGTGAAGCAACAAAGCATTTTTTTTCTTTTGAAATGTTGTCCAAACACATGTTTCTTTTTTTCATGGAAAGTAATACGCGTAAGAGGACGCCACAAGGAAGTATTTGGTTTATATTCTTTGGGGGCCCACATGGGGCAGGTGCATCGTTCTTCCTTGGCCCCTATAGCTGAGGTAAGAGGATAGGATCAAATCCCTTGAAAATAGGGTGTTAACTTGGGGGGGGGGGAAGTCTTGCCCATCTATTTGGCTGACCCTAGGACTTGGAGGAGGGACAAGGCATCCTCCCATTCCTATATAAGAGGGACGATAGGGCCGGCCTTTCCACCTGACCCAGTGGCTGCCGCCCCTCTTTCCCTCCCATGCTACTCCTCCGTGCAGATTTTTGGCAAAGCTCTACTGGTTTCTCACCATATCTTCGACCACCACACTATCATGTTGCGGTAATCTCATACACCTATCCCTCACCTTGCTAGATCAAGTTGTAGGAGACGTCATCAAGCCAGATGGGTGGATACTGCGGAGGTCCTACTCGTGCGGTACTTCATCAGATTGATCTGATGTCGTGTACATCCTCATCAACCACGTTCTTCGAGATTGTTAAACTCTTTGGATATTCGAGGGTATGTATATCTGATCTAATTCTCGTTACTATAATCTCATAGATCGGATCTTATTGGATTCAAACTCTCTTCCGTAGGAATTTTTTGTTTTCCATATTATGAATCCTATCATTTTACGCCTTATCTAAGGGAAGATAGGGGGTACATAACATGTTGATATGTTCTGATGATTTACTTTGGTCTCGAAAAATACCCACCAGTAACATGTGAGTTATTTACGTTAGAAGTAAGTAAGTTACCCACCATATGAACGACTAGTTTCGGCTCGAAACTAGATATATTGTTCGGTTTTATTTTTTAATTTTATTTTTTGTAGTATCATAAGTGACTTAGTACTCTCAGGTGGTAAATTTATCGTGAACAAGTGAGTAAATATACATTAAAACAGGTGGTAAAATCCATAAGTACTAGTGTCATAACAATATAAATTTCATGGCAACAACTACATTCAAAAATAGATGGGTAACTATTATTTAGACGACATGACAACTACATTGATTTGGTGATGATTGTTATATCGTAAACACATGGGTAAATTCATAATAACTAGTGGATAAAACCTACCTAAAGAGTATAGTAACTACATCGATTGGTGATGGAAGCTATACTTTAAACACAAGGTAACTCTACCCTGCACACCTGGAGTTATCCAAGGGTAATCGGTCGAAAACCATACCCTAAGTACCTAGATAACTCTATAAGTACTACATTGGCAACTATACCTTGAACATATGAGTAAGGGCATCTCCACCATGGCAATGCATTTATAGCGCATTTTTGGGCGAGGAATCGGTCAGCCCAGATAAGCGTGGTTGTTTGGGTTGGGGCCCTAGGGTGGTTTTAGCCATCCGGGTGTCCGCACCTGATTTGGACCTCCTGTGTTCAAATGAGCCGGCCTAGTGGAGATGCCCTAACTCCATTAGTACTAGGTTGGTAACTATTAGATAAAAGGCATGGTAAGTACATTGACTTCTATAGTACTGAATGAATAAGTGTGAGCTAGAGGGCAGGAAAACTACGACAATACCGTGGTGATAAATATAACCTGAACACCTGGGTAATTCCATAACTAATGGATGAATAACTATTAGTAAGAGGAAATGATAACTATGAAGACATCGTGATGATAACTATTAACTAGAAATACCTGGGTCAGACCATCAATATTGGGTTGTTATTTATTAGTTAGAAGAGATGTTAACTACATTGATTCCGTGGTGATAACTATACTACGAACAACTAGGTAACTTAATAAGTATTGGGTGGATAACTATTACCAAGAGAGCAAAGTAACTACATTGACATTATGGTAATAGATATGCCATGAACACATGGGTAACTCTACCCTGAACACCTAGGTAACACTACCATGAACATCTGGGTAACTTTATAAGTACTATGTTGCTATATATTCCTTTAATAACTGGGTAACTCCATCAGTATTTGGTTGGTAACTATTAGCCATATCATGGGGTAACTGCATTGATTATGAGGTGATAACTATGTCCTAAACATTTGAGTAACTCTATTAGTACCGGATTGATAACTATTAGCTAGAGGGCAAAATAATTTCATAGCTACTGCATTGGTAACTATTTCCTAGAGAGCAGGGGTAACTACATCGATTTCTTGGTGATAGCTATACCATAATCATATGAGTAACTCCATGAAAAATGATGCAGTTGGAGAAGAGGCATGATAGCCTACAGTTTGAGTCATCTATATTTTCTAGAATTATTCTGCATTATTAGGGCTCAAAAGTAGAAGACTATTATGGATACATAAACAAGTATTTGGTCGGGTCCCTAACTCATGGGGCCCTATCACGCCCCAAAATCGGGCCTAGTCATGACAAGCCTTACATGCTTATAATCAAAAAGACTGGATTTACAAGACTACTGGAATTAGTATCGGCATCACACATGACAACAAGCATTCCGACGAGGGGTAACCTCAGCAATGCCCATGGTTATGGACTTAGGGTTTCGTGGAAAAGAGAATGATGGGGATTTAGTTGGCTGATTAGACAAACAAGTAAGTCGAAGTTGTCTAATTGATTATGATCAAATCGATTACAGATCACTCAAAGCTTTTTTGGCGCCTCTCTGTTGGCTCCTCCTAGACTATATATAATAGGCTGGGTCTCAAGGACGTATATGGATAGGTTACAATATTACAAACAACACTAATACAATATCGGTTTCTATTTCCCTATCTTGCAAGCTATGCTTTATGTCGAATACTTCCTGGGCCTTCTTCTTGGGATTCGTGGGCTATGAGCCATCATGTAACCGGGGTAACTAATCATAAGAACTCGGGTAGTCATAGCCCCCGAGACTCCATCCGAATCACAGATTTAGGTTGAGTCTCAAAGACAATTTTACCATAAACCAAAGTTTTTCTTTTATTTAAATCATTGTAGGGATATGGTACAATAGGCCTATTGCATCTGACGGACCGGGAATCAGTTAATTTCTCCAGGGAAAAAACACTGTGAACCTACATCAAATTCAAGACCCTAGGCTTGAACTTGGAGTTTGCTGGCGTAATTCAGTTTGGGCCGTTGAGGTCTTATCGAATTCTAAATTCTAGTTCTATTATTTTGGGTAACCAACGCGTCTGTCGGGATTTTTCATCATATCGGGATACGGATAATTTACTGGCAGAGTGCATTCATGTGCAATTACCAGGGCACACAGGATAAATCCTAGGGTCTTACCTTCATGTCGTGGACACGGTATTTAGACTTATTTGTCGCATCAGGCATGGTCTGAGATTTTATCAACTGCCTTGTTTGGTTGTTGGATCTACTGAAGTTGTCAGCTTTTTCATTTTTTCTGGGTAATTTATATAAACGCTCATGATGGGAGGGGAGGAACCGTTTGAGGATAAGATGATCTAATGCTCATAGGTTCATATTTTTTGACTCCATTGGAGTTTTTATTTTATCGGGTGTGCTTTTAACACATGAGGATAATAATTCTTTGGGTCATGCTTTTAACCTTATATGTAGCGAAGTTTTTCTATCAGTGCGCGACAACACTCTCGATGGGAGTAACCCTCGAGGCTACAGTCGAATTTTGTATTCGATTGTAGGCTCAAGTCTCTAGTCATCATCCAAAAAATTCAATGCAAGTATTGTTTTTCTATAATCATCATGACATCTTTACCTGGTGCGCAACAACGCTTACAATGGGAGTAACCTCTAAGACTATGTTCGGATGCTTTGATCGAAATATAGGCTCGTGGTTGTGACTCGGTTTATCTGGTTCACCTGATATTGTGACAACTTATGCAAGCATCAATATATTCTATTGATGGAGCCCCTGAGTATAGAATTAAGAAGAACTAAAGCTGAGTTTAGAAGAGCTTATATTTTACTATAAATCTAAAGGCAAAGGTACATGTTTCGACATAATTGCCTGGTTCTTGGCCTTTATTTAATGTAAATTGCAGAAAATAAAAATTCTAATCATAGAAACGTTGCAGATGCGCAACGTTCCATGGATTGGAGTACTTAACTCATGTTTTCTTGTCTTGGAGCTGATATGCCCCATTGGGGATTACTTACCTAATGATGTAAGGCCCTTCCCAGGGTGATTCTAGCTTTCGGTGACCATCTTGCTTGAGGCGAAGGACTAGGTCCCCTACGACAAAAGACCTGTGACATAATCGTTGGCTATGGTAGTTGTGTAAATTCTCTTGATATATGGTTGCTATTTGTAAAGCAACATCGCGAGCTTCATCGAGTGCGTCGACATCATCCTCAAGTGCTTCTTGGGATGCTTCTTCATCATATCCAGCGACTCAAGGAGACTCATGAGTTACTTTGACTGGAAGGATAGATTCTAGGCCATGGACCAGAAACAAGGGTGTTTCTTGTGTTGAATTGTTTGGGATAGTCCGTAGGATCCATAGGATGGAGGGTAACTCATCTACCCAGGCTCCTTCTACTCTGTCGAGTGGTGCCAACAATCTTTCCTTAATACCACTAGTGATGAGACCGTCAAACCGTTGGCCTTTTCTACATGCCCATTGGTTTGCGGGGGAGAAACTGAAGCGTAGCTTATTTTTATACCCATATCCTTGTAGTACTCCTTGAATTCGTTAGAGGTGAATTTAGTTCCATTGTCAGTGATAATACTGTTTGGTACCCCGAATCGGAACACTATTGATTTGATAAAATTCACAGCCGACGTTCCATCTTCACTAGTGACGGGCATTGCTTGAATCCACTTTGTAAATCTGCCGACTGCTACTAGCAGAAATACATGTCCTCTTGGTGAAGATTTATGAAGTTTACCCACCATATCAAGCCCCACTAAGCAAAATGCCAAGCAAGAGGTATGGGGTTAAGTTCTGCAATAGGTGCATTAGGTTTTGTTGTGAAATATTGACATTCTTCACATGTTCGTATGATATCTTTTGCATCTTGTACTACTATGAGCCAATAGAACCCTGCCCGAAAAGTTTTGGCTGCAATTGCTCGGCTGCTGGCGTGATGGCCACACACTCCTTCATGTATATCCTTAAGGATGATCTTCCCTTCCTCGGGCATGACGCATCGCTATAGCACTCCTGAGATGCTTCTTTTGTACAATTCTCCTTTAATGACTCTAAAAGCGTTGGACTGACGTGTTATTCGTCGTGCTTCTATAACATCCTCGGGAGTTCTCATCTCATCATGTATTCTACGTATGGCTGCATCTACGTGGGATCTATTATCATGAATTCGTCGAGTTCTAGCTCTTCATCAAGGGGAATTCTTTTGTGCTTTCAAGTGTTGCGCAGCCCCCGAGTCTTTTTGCGACTTGACCTTCTTTCATGATTTTGGCACTATGACTTCAGAGACCCTTTTGGATTTTATGGAGCGTTCTGTTATTTCTTCCCCAAAAACTCTGGGTGGTAATGGTAAACATAAGGATCTGATGTTTTCCAAATTCTCGGCCTCTTTATTACTTGCCCTTCCTATGTGTGATACTTCACACCCATCAAATTGAGCTTCCATGATGCTATATAGATCAATGTAAGAAATCATGTTGTCGCTGACAACGTCGCACATGTTTAGTGCTTGTTTGCCACAAGGTTTGAGTCACCAAATATTTTCAAGGGAGTTGCACCGCAAGATTTATCCATACACATGCCGTGTAACATGGCTTCATATTCATCTTTGTTATTTGACGCATTTGCAAAACTCATCCAAAGTATGTAGCGCATTTTGTCGCCTTGAGGTGACACCAGTATGATCCCAGCTTCTACTCCTTCTATCCTTTTGGACCCATCGAAATACATTGTATATGCGTTGGAGAGGTCTAGTGGGCTTGTGCATTCTAGTTTTGTCCACTCAGTGATAAAGTCGGGCAAAACTTGTGATTTAATTTTTCTGCATTTCTCGTACATGATATCTCAGGGGATAGCTCAATTCCCCATAGAGAGACAAGCCCTGTGGCTTTAGGATTGTTGAGAATATTGGAGAGAGGTGATTCATTGACTGCGATCGAGTGTTCCAAAAAATAGTGGTGTAGTTTGCGTGCTGTCATGAAAACTCCATAAGCTAGCTCCTGATAATGCGGATACCTTTGTTTAGATGGAGATAGTACCTCACTTAGGAAATAAACTAGTCTTTGAACACCATGGGCTTTCCATTCTTCGAGTCGCTCGACGACCAAAGCTGTACTTACCACCTGATTAGTAGTAGCAATATAGAGTAGCAGGGATTCTTTTTCTCATGGAGACACGACTACCAAGGATGTCAAAAGTGTTTTCTTGAGGTATTCGAAAGCACGCTGAGCTTCATACGTCCATTCGAAATTATCTGATTTCTTCATGAGGGCATAGAATGGTGATTTTTTTTGCCAAAGCGAGCGATAAAATGGCTAAGTGCCGCAATTCGCCCAGCCAATTGATGCACGCCCTGAAGATTTGTTGGCTTTTTCATCATGAGGATTGCCTGTATTTTCTTAGGATTGTCCTCTATTCCTCTTGCTAATACAAGGTATCCGAGGAATTGCCCCGCAGGAACTCCAAAGGAGCATTTCATCGGGTTGAGCTTGATACAGTATTTTTCAAGGTTATCAAATGTTTCTCAGAGATTATTGATAAGGGTCGACCCTTGTTTTGTTGTAACTATGATGTCATCGATATAAACTTGTACGTTTGTTTTGATTTGGCTTCCTAGGCAATTTTGCATTATCCACTAATATGTTACAATCGTATTTTTGAGTCCGAAGGGCATTGTTGTGTAGCAGAATACACCATAGGGTGTGATAAATGTTGTTTTATCCTGGTATTCCTCCTTCATCTAAATCTGGTGGTATCCTGAGTATGCTTCTAGAAAGGAATGATGTTCGCACCCCACAGTTGCATCGAGTATTTGATCGATTCATGGTAGTGGTAAGTGATCCTTTGGATAATGTTTGTTTAAGGCAGTGAAGTCAATGCACATACTTAACTTCTTTGTGTTTTTTCTTTGGGACGCATACTAGATTGGCGACCCACCCTACTTTCTTAAGTTCTTTGATAAATTTGGCGTATGTTAGGTGATGGAGTTCTTTTCCAATGATCCATATTTCCATAGACGGTGCCAATTGACGAGGGGTAACCTCCGGAATGTCCATGGTTATGGACTTAGGGTTTCGTGGAAAAGAGAAAGCTGGGGATTTCATCGGCTGATCAGACAAACAAGGGAGTCGAAGTTGTCTGATTGATTATGATCAAATCGATTATAGATCGCTCAAGGCTTTTTCTTTGGTACCTGAAATTGTCTTTGGACCCAGAAACAACGTCAAGATATATTTTACCTAAGGGATTTTTGGATTTACCTAGAACAATGTCGTGGAAAGCTGTGTCTGTTGGCGCCAAATTTTTCAAGGACAAGTTCATTGCCCATGGGGTTTTAGCGTAGATTAGGTTGATACTTGTTCCTGCATCCATAAAGATCTTGCTCATATCAAATCCACTGATTTTTGCCTCTACTATTAGAGCTGAGTGTCCGGGTCGGTGACCCGAAGTGGGTGGTCGGCTCTACTGAATGTAATTTCTTGTTCGGACTAATGGAGATACTCGGACATAGGATGTGTTGTTGTTACTGCCATGTTGACTTGCCAAGTGATCAATTTATGGATCCTATTTGACGGGCGCCCTTTTTGGATCATTGGCATTGCACCTTTGGACCTTGTGTACTCATCCTCCTGATTTCTGTTTGCTACAGTTTGCGGTTGCCCTGCTATCGACTGTACCTATAGCGGTGGTGGTGGTGCACCAATTGCCAATGCACCGGGTGCTATGGTGTATCCTCAACTTGCTGCATCTGCAACTTTTGTGTTACACACATCCTGCATTTTTAAGAAAGTACGACAATCATTCATGAGGTGGTTTGATCGCCTTCTTCCTGTGTAGTCGAAGTAGCAACGCATGTTGCAGGGTCCTTCCAATATTTGTAGTGGAGACATGGGGGGCTCCCGAATCCTCTGTTGGTACCATTGTGTTGATTGGGTTCCTCCATTGACATCTATGTGAATGCGACATCCGTTGTTACGATCGTCGCTTCTTCGGTTATCTTATCCTGAAAATCTGACTGCAACATAGCTTGGTCCACTACGTCTGTCGTTGTTGCGTATTCTTCTATCATTATTGAGTATGTCCCGGTGTTCTTCGGGTGAGCGACCTCGCTTGTTATTTATTATGTCTTTACCATCTGCCTAGCGATTGGCTATGTCCATTAATTGTGAAATTGTTTTTGCCTTCACTCGCCCTAGATCTTCTATAAATTCACCTCGTCGAAGACCGTCATTGAAGGCGCCAATTGCCCTTTCATCGGATATGGATTCAGCCGAGTTTTTATGATGTTCCATCGCTGGATGAAGGATCATATTGGCTCGCCCGGCTTCTGTTTGCACGCTCGCATTTGCTCCAAAGATCTGGGTCACTTGAAAGTGGATGTGAAATTTTGAATAAACTTGTCTTCAAGATCATTCAAGCTGCTGATGGATTCTTTAGGTAGTTTTTTTAACCAAGCTTCGAGTTCCTGCAGACCGTCGTATCTTTGATGATCGTGAGGGAGTTTGAAATCCTTGATTACTGGTGTTTTGCGAACCTGTTTGGTAAAGCAACTAGCTCCACATAATTCATACTCATCCTCACTTTCCCCCTTGTCGTATCTTTGGCTGCTACGCTCCTCTCTGGATCTATCAATCCTGCGTTGTGTAATGTTGTTTCTTGCGTCATCTCGTGGCTCGGTGTTTGAAAAGTGCACCCGATGTGGTGATTTCAATCGTCGGGTGTGCCCCACATGCTGAGGGCTACTGCGATGGTGCGGGGATCTATCGAGTTATTGTGTGACTCCTTATTCTCCTTGTGCGAGAGATGCTCCCACCATACTGAGGTTCATAAGAGCAGATCGATAGAGGGCCGCACGGAGATCATTGGGTGCGGGTTGAGTTGTGATTAGGTAGGTCTAGGAGGCCACGATTGCGGCATGTGCTGTTTTTGCTCTTATGTGTCCCTCTTGGTCTACCGACATAAACGATAGATCGAGGTTTCGTGCCATCTTGTTTCTTTCTGCTTCGGGGATATTTTGAAGCCGCGAAGTTCCTCTCCTTGGTGGTGCACCTCCTGTTAAGCTTCCTAATCCTCGGGTAGAGCTTAGTTGTGCTCGTCTGAGGCTAGATTCGTCGGCTAGCCTTTTTCTTTCATCGAGTTATCTTTGCATCCTGAGAATATCCCTCCTTTTGTGATGGAGTTCGTACTGGTATGCCATGAGGTCCTCATGCATTGCATCCGCTGTCATGGGAACTACTCCTAAAACTATGTCTCTTGCTCATTTCCATGTTTCTGTGGATAATCAGGGAGTTAGTCGTTCGCCGCTGTGTGTTCCTTCTCTTTCTTGTGTGTCATAATTATTGGGTGGGTCTCCTTCGTTTCCATGGTTTCCTGCATTATGATCCGATAAAATGTCATTAGGATCAAGGATAGGGTTACCGTTAGAGTATCGTGGTGTCAATGCTTCCCCAAGGATCACACTCTTGGTGGTGCGTTATATATGAGGTGCTGGCATCACCTCTGATCCATGGGAGACATTGTTTGAGAGATTAGTGAAATCCCTAGGTTTCTGTTCTGGGTAAATTTCGGCCATCTGGATTCTGAAGTCTATACTTTCACCGCCTTCTTTTGGTTCAATGTTTGCTGGACTCGGGCCACGTGGTGGCGTTAGTTGGGTATGTGATCCAAAGGAGAGGATGGCACACAGATCGTCTAGATCCCCCAGATCTGCGGAGTCTCCGGATTTTTCTTCGTTGTTTGCCAACTATGGCGTAGTTTCTTCTGATGAGCTGATAGAGGATGTAGGTATCACTGTAGGCACTGCTGTTATGCCTGATGGGCCCAAGGATATCTGGGACGGAAGGTAAAAAAATCCGGGTTCCTCCACCTGGAAGTGGAAGCTTCCGACGATGAGATCGGATCCGTCGTTGAAGCTGATGGGAACCGAGACAGGGGTGCATGGGCGTGGTGCCGCTAGTGTTGTATTGTTGCTTGATGGAGAGGGGGTTGCCGAATCCATGGCTCCATCATCCAGATTTCCCACAGACGGCGACGATTGACGAAGGGTAACCTCCGCAATGTCCATGGTTATGGACTTAGGGTTTCGTGGAAAAGAGAACGCTGAGGATTTCGTCGGCTGATCAGACAAACAAGGGAGTTGAAGTCGTCTGATTGATTATGATCAAATCGATTACTGATCGCTCAAGACTTTTCCGGTGCCTCTCCGTTGGCTCCTCCTAGCCTATATATAATGGGATTTCTATTTCCGTGCCCTCGGATCCTTAGTTGTACTCACTTTTCCCTAGCCGGTTAACTTTACCTCACTTTTTCCCATCTCCTTCTATGAAACTCTCACACGGCCTGAAAACTCGTTGTCCACCAGTCTTGCCGTTACGTGCTGACAAGTGGGGCCGCGTTCAGTCAGGTCCCGTAGTGGGCCCTCGCTGTTATGTGCTAACAAGTGGGGACGCATTCTGTCGGGTCCCGTAGTGGACCCTTGTTGTTACATGCTAACAAGTGGGGCTATTTTCAGTCAGTTCCCTTAGTGGACACCTTTCTCCACTTATCCAGATCAGCATGGACCCACAGCTTATCCACGTGAGCACCGAACCCATAGCTTACCCAGGTTGGTGTTGTAAGATGGAACCCCGAGCCAGCCCCGCACCCACGACCATTGATGAATGTAAGTGCACAGATCATTTGTAGATAGTTTTGAAATAAAGATATCGATCCCATAGGGAGCAGGAGTCTGAAGTCTAATAACTCTTGAATTAAATAGTATAATAGAAATGCTAAATAGAGTTCTAAGTAACAAGATAAAATGTGATTATTGTGTAAAAAGGTGTTTTGGGGTTTTTGGTATAAGAGAACAATAAGTAAAGTAAAACAATTGAACACATAAAGTAAGTATCGCGTACGTAAAAGAGATCTACAACTGCAATGGGAAAAGCGTTCTCAGGGAGTAGCGGATACACCTCTAGAATTATAAAGAGCTAAGGTAAAGATTATTATCATGAACATTCTCAACTATGTATGTGTAGGAGGAACTCTGTATTTGGACAAATAGGCAACAACCACTTCTCACATCATCCTCATAACCACAGCAGACAGCAATCGACATTAATTGAATTACTATTCTATTAAGGGACTTAATTCTGTAGGATGTATCTCATGGCATGGATAGTGTTCTGTGAGTTTCCTCGGTTCCCAAGTTGATACGTAAGGGGTGCCAACTAGGGGTGGACACAAGGCTTGAGTCTCGAGGCTTGGCTCCAGCTCGACAAGGCTCGGCTTGGGCTTGGCTCGGTTCGGAGGTCAGACAAGCCAAGCCTAAACCTTGGTAGTCAGGCTCGGCAAGCCTGCTCGATGAAGCTTGTAAGCCGGCTCGAAGGCTCGATGCAAATCTAACAATTCACAATTATAATCAACAATTGCTCATTTATGTAAGTTCATAATATACTCGAACAAGTCTCACGAAGTAATAGTGGCATACATTAGAAGTTTATCTCTCTATATTTTGGAATGTATGCATCGAAAAAGGATATATACATCAATGTTCCTTACTTATGCATATTGCCATGTCTATTCTTGACCTCTGCGGCTACACTAGAGCTTAAGCAAGAGTATGTTCTACATCACTAGATAAAAGTAAGTGAAAAACGGAGCCAAGAAACAGTGACAAAGATCAATCGTGCTTCATGTATTCATTTATGCTTGCCATGTGTGAGATATTACGTACTAGTAGCAACTATTAGAGATGCATATACCTGTTGCCTGAGATATTAATATCACATAATAGTAGAAACTTTGATAGATGTATATACATGTTGTTGTCGAAGTACTAAATCTCGTATACGACCAGCTAGTACTCGTGGTTTCAGTACGTTATTGCATTGCAGAAGCAAAGGGACAAAAACAGAGTCAATTAGTAGAGTAGAAGATACAAAGATATAAAGGCCTTGTTGAACGTGTAGTCGTGTACCATCCATGGAAACAGCACCGTCATAGGAGGAGCAGGCAGGAAATCGCTGAAGAGGCTGCACCCGGAGTCCCAAGCGGCGGGCGACGGAGGGCCGGCACCCCGGCACTAGCGGCAGATTCGCAGCGCGACACGCTCCCCAGGGGATTTGGAAAGAGATTGCTGGAGGGGAGCCATGGGTGGTCGCCGGCGGCCGACAGCCAGCGCTAATTCTAGCGAGGAAGTCAGGGAGAGTATGGACACGGGAGAGGGATCACGAGGGGATCGCCTCTAGCAAGGAAGTCAGGGAGAGGATGGCCACGCGAGAAACAATCACGAGGGGATCGCCTCGCCTGGCTTCGTTGGACAGGGACGCAGGGATGTAGTGGATGGCTTGCGAGCCGATCGAGCCGAGCCATGAGCCCACCGAGCCGAGCCTCGAGCCTGATTTTTAGAAACGATTTCGTGACAAGCCGAGCCAGGCTTGGCTCGAGATTTCACGAGCCTCACCGAGCTGAGCCTCGAGCCGGCTCGGCTTGGCTCGATTCCATCCCTAGTGCCAACAACTTTATAGTCACTTTAAGTGCTAACACACCTCTGTCTACCAACAAGTAGTTCCTTCCATCAAGTCCCCACAAGAGGCAAATATTGAGAGGTCGACTTCTCCCAACATCAAGATGAAGATAATCTACCACATGGTCATAGGGATTAATATCATAATAAACTTTATCTTATTTCAGTCTCATACTAGGGTTTCTCCATCTCCCCAGGAACTAATGATCTACTCAGGCATGGAGGCAATCAACATCATGGCAATAACAATGGAATCTATCATAGATGAATATTACTTGTATAAATACACAACGAGTATGGAAATTACAACAAGATCTAGACAAGATGTAGATGGGATGGATGGAGATGGTGGTGATGCAGCGGTTGATGATGAAGATCGATGCCTTAGCCTCCCGGATCTGCGCAGGGCGAAGATGGATCCCCGGTGGACGAGTTCCCTCTCTAGATGCCTTTCGAAGGTGAGGTTTCGACGATTTCTGGTTGATCTATATGTCATATCTTCGATCTACTTGCACGGGGTGAAACTATTTGAGGAGGCGGTGATGGTGCCAACTATACAGCGGGAACTATACGGCTGAAAAATTATTCCCGCCATATAGTTGGTCGTTAAACCGTCTGGATGCCTCGATCACTCCAGGTTTTCTTCTAGTGTTATTAATATTTCCATGTCTAGGGCCACGGCTCAGATCTGAGTCCTGAGGACACACTGGATGATTTGATGAGAACGGCTGCACCGATAGAACATTGATGTGGTGACTTCACTTTAGCAGCCGCCAGCGAACATGTTTTCAAGCTAAACAGCAGATAAGGGTTCGTTCTAGGCGGTGGATGGAAGACGTTTCTAGGCGATGGATAGAAGACGTATGCCTAGAAAAGTCTCTTTTTCTGAACCCTGGCCATGCGCTAGGGAATACGACATCCAACGGCCAAATTTGGATATCCGGTTAATCTAATGGACAATATTAGTTAGTTTTCTAGGATTAACATGGAGCCTCGTATGATGCCTCCAATTAGTAAATAAGATTTATCAAATAAGCGATTTACGTTGTTTTTGGCTCCTTTTCTCCCCAATACAATTACTCCATGAATTGTGTCCATTGTATCCATCATCTGTCCCGATCCTGGTGAAAATAGACACAAAATGTGTGCGCGAACACCGTAAAATACCAAGATCCTACAACTACAGTGCAAATTAATAATATAAAACATGATGCAAATATGCACTCGTCAACTTCCCCAAGCTTAGACTCTTGCTTGTCCCGAGCAAGTTTAGCTTAATGGATGTGACCCTCATATTCATGAAGCTGAGTCGATAAAATAAATGAGGTAGTTGCAGCATGTATTTATCATATATGATACATAGGATTAAGTTCATCAATAGTACCTTACTCGAACTATCCGAATAATATTAGTAGGCTTTCACACCTTAGCATTTAACAGTTCACAAAAGATCACTCTCGATATGATGTACAAGTATTCGGTTCAACTGAATGAGTTAGCGAGGTATTCCCAAGTGTTTTTGGATTAACATATTCACTTGGGACTTAAAATCTCAAACTCTTCTTTGTCATACTACAATATAATGGTGTATACCTATTTGCTCTTTGCACATTCGCTCTTTCTCTTCTCTCTTTTCTTCCCCTTTTTTTATATATATGCTCACACTTTTGTTTAAGTGCCATGCAAAGGAGCTAGCCATACATTCCACTTCATGTAGGAATTCAAAGTTTAACGATCTCAATTACCAAATTCCAATTGTATATGAAGCAATATTTATAGCTTGAATATTCTACCTCGACTTGTTCTCACTCTAATTTGATAGCACTTATAATTTTACTTTGTTCAAGGTTTCTTTTTCAACTTAACTGATTAGATAATTTTTTCTTTGTAAATCAAACCATGAACTTACAACATATTGACCAAATTATCTTTGTATGTTCCATAAACCAATGGTGTGGAAGACTCCTATTGCTATCATCAAGTGCAAGTAAAATTATACTCAAGCCAATAGGACAAGCACAAACTCAATATTGCTCGATATATGATAATAAACTCGGAATTTCATAAAAGAGATCAACTATTCCTGAAGGGAATTCCAATGATGCAAACTTTATTTCTAATTTGAACTAATGCATAACTAAAATAGTAATGTAAAACTTATAAGATATATTACAAGGTCATAAAGATCTCCCCAAGCTTGAAATCAAGCCTGGCGGGATCAAATAATCCCTTGTGATTACTTGATACCATAATTATTGTAGATCACTATGGCGCCATGGCATGTAACACCGCAGTGTGTAGCTTCTTGTTAGTATCCTCTAGAGCAGTAATGCGGTTGTAGCACCTGCACAAATCAGATTGCAAAGTGTCCACTTTATCTACGAGTTTAGTCACCAATGGGAGAAGATCATCCTCCTTCTCTATCTCCTTGAGACGGTGACAGACTTCAACGCGATGGAGTAGCTCCTGCTTCTGATATATCTCCAGTGCTCGCACGTGGTCCTTGGTCCTGGGAACAACTTCTTCTTCCTCATCCATAATTGATGGATCGGGGAAGTAGAAATCGCTCCTCCACTCTTCTTGAGGCTTCACCCTCATACGAGCACCAATGGTAGGCTTCAAGAGTGGCACCGTAGCTCCCTTGCTAGCACCTGCACCAATATTAGGTAATTCCTTACGCTTGTGTGGCCTCGAGTCCATCGAGGAACTTGACCATCTCCACACGTCCTTTTCCATGAGGCTTGTGACCTTCTCTCTCTTGTTGAGCTCTCCTCATTGCCGCCCAGTTGACCTCCGGGGGATCATAGACATCACGGCAGATGTAGATGTCACTCCAATCTTCATCAGGATCATTGTTGTAGAAGCTTGGCTCGACGTACTCCTTGTACCCTTGGCTAAACCTCTCCACCTCCTCGTTGTTGTTCTCCATGGACGGGATGTGAGAGCGGTCCCTGGAAGGAAAAATGAGACCTAGGTGTTTTTCATGGCCTGGGACGGGATATCGCATGGCTGGATTGGTTCCTGGTGATTGATTTAGAGAGAGACATAGTGGCAGTAAATAAGGGGGATCAGAGGTCGGTAAAACTCACGAGAAACACCAAATTCACGCCCAAGAAAAGAATCTTAATGGAATACAGGAAAAATCATGGATTTGGAGGAGTCCTGCCGCGTAACGACCAACTATACGGGCGCGACCCGTATAGCTCCAGCCTTATAGTTGGTTCCGGGTAGATATTTCGAAATATCTCGAGTCCAGGTCGATTAGTTACCGGCTTGGAATCGACAAACCCATTTTTTTAGATGAATAACGAAAAAGGAATCGAAAAAGTCAGAGAGTTTAACGACCAACTTATACAGTGGGAGAAATTTTTCTCCGGCCGTATAGTTGTGACCGTATAGCTTCCAGACATCAAAAACAATTTTGTGAAAAAGGTACTGAAGGTTAACGACAAACTATACAGAGGGAGATTTTTCTATGGCCGTATAATTGTGACCGTATAGTTGGTAAAACCTTCAGAAACTTCAGAAAAACACAAGGAATTAAAAGGCAAAATTTTCAGAAGTAAAATTTGTGAAAATAAATCACTTATTTGAGTAAGAACACTTACCTTGTACTTACCGTTTACTTATTCGGGGATGACAAGCTCCTCCAACAACAAAGACTTCTTCTCTTTTGAAGGAATTGACCTTAGTTCATTTAATAATTCTTGTAAACAAAAATCACTAGGACTAAAGTTTCTCTCAATAAGATTGGTGTCTTGCTGGGAAAATATGGGCACTGCATCCAACATCTTTATTTTTTGCCTCTGCATAATCTATAACTCCAATTCTTGAAGTAAAAGGATCCAACTGATCAGCCTTGGCTTATGATTTTTCCTCTAAAGGAGTTCTCTTAAACCATCACGATCCATATGAACTCTTACTTTTGCATCAACTATATAAGAACGAAATTTATCGCAAGAGAAAAATACAGCAAAACTTTCCCTTTCTTCTTTAGGATAATTCTTTTTAAAACTATTAAGAGTTCGACTAGCATGATGTATAATATTAAATCTGTGACCTATATGTTGTCCCAGAGTTACTCCCCAACATCATCACTAGCTTCACATATTAAGTCAAAAGTCATATCCCAGATAGGTGGTGAAACGTCCAAAACGTATCTACTTTCCCGAACACTTTTGCTATTGTTTTTCCTCTAAACTTGTGTGATTTGGATGCAACTAATGCGGACGGACGCTATTTTCAGCAGAATTGCCTTGGTGTCTACTTTTTGTGCAGAAAACCAACTATCAGGAAAAATCCCGGAAAATATGCCAAAAATCCTATTTCACCCGAAGACTCCAGGAGCCAGAATACGAGACGAAGAAGAGCCAGGGGGTGGCCACACCACCTAGTGGCGCGGGTCAGGCCAGGCCGTGCCAGGGGGTGGTGTGGGCCCCCCAGGAACCCCCTCAGCCTCTCTCTTTGCCTAGAAGGAGCCTTCTGACCTAAAAACTTCGGGGGGTTCGACGTTTTTCCAGAAGGAGTTCCGCTCTACCGCCACCACCAGATTCCACGAAACAGCACCAGAAACTCCATTCTGGCACCCTGCCGGGACGGGGAATTGGAGGAGATCATCACCATCACTTCTCCATCGACCATCCATGAGTGAGTAATCCCTCCCTGTAGGCTATGGGGATGGTAGGGATTGGATGAGATCGTTCATGTAATGGCATCAGATTCTTAGGGCATGGTGCCTAGTATCTTTTATTAGTGCTTTATAAATTTGTTGCGACTTGTTGTGCTTAATTCTTGTCACTAGGGACCAAGTGCCATGATTTCAGATCTGAACATGTTATTGATTCATTATGATAGTATTGTTCTTGGTCTTATCTGCAAGTTGTATACACACGTTGTTGTCCGGAAACAATGGCCCTGAAGTGACAGAAATCAGGATAACCGGAAGGGAATGGCTTTGATGTGAGGATCACATGTGTTCACGGAGTGTTAATGCTTTGCTCCGGTGCTCTATTAAAATGAGCACCTTAATTGCCAGTAGTTCCCTAGAGGCCCCGTTGCAAACGGGCTAGCAGGACAAAAGATGTTGTGCAAGTTCTCATTGCGAGCACGTATGACTATATATGGAATACACGCATAGGATTGTCTAGTACTTGGGTGCTTTATCTTATTTATCTGCAATTGCCCTATGTTCTAATTGCTATGTGAATTGTCTTGTCCATGCAACGCCCGTCTATCCATCCCTATGCCTACCGCACTCGAATCCCACTGTTACTGCTTTTGTTACTACCTTCTTTGCTTTACTACTGCTGTTACTTTACTATTCCTACTACAAAATCGTTGTTACTGATAAATTGCTGTGAGCAAGATTGTTTCCAGGTGCAGCTGAATTGACAACCCAGTTGTTAAGGCTTATAAATATTCTTTGGCTCCCCTTGTGTCGAATCAATAAATTGGGTTTCACTTCCCTCGAAAATACTGCGATACACCCCCTATACTTGTGGGTCATCAAGACTATTTTCTAACGTCGTTGCCAGGGAGCATAGCTTTATTTATTAAGTTTACTTGGATTCTCTATTGTTCGCTGCTATCCATCCATCATGGGTAAGTCTCGTGATGGCAAGGTTCCTATTTTACCATCCACTACAAGAACAGGTACGGTTCTAAACACCTCTGCTGCTCTTGATTCACCGTCTGTTTTGAGTAAGTTCCTTACACCACCACATACACATGCTACACACACTGCTACTACTGCTGAATCTGAAACTTCCGATGCTTATGATGTTGCTTATACTGTGCTCGATAAGAGTGGTTCATTAGGTCCTTTCCTAGATGCTACGATTGCTAGAACTATAGCTGGAAATACCGAAACTCCTAATGAAGACACTACCACATCTGTTAGCTCACCTGAGTCTAGTGAGAGTTATGATATTGAAGATGGTTATGTTGAGATGACCGATGAGTTTATTAAAGAATGTAAGAACACCCATGATAGGAGCGCTGCTAAGAGTATCCTTGAGAGGCGTACTATTAGACCCAAATTATCTCTTGATGCTAAGTTTGTTGCTTCTCCCATAAACATTATAGATGAAGATTATGATTTCTCTCTCGATCTATCTTACATAGCTATTGTCGAGAAAGAACCTTTTTGTGGGACTAAGAATGAAAGTGCGGTAGCACATATGAATGAACTTTCTACCATGAGTGGCTTGTTTTCAAATGATATTAAGATGTGTACTTACTTTGTTGCTAAGGTTTTCCCCTTTTCACTGAAAGGAGAAGCTAAAACTTGGTTTAGTAATTTACCTCATGGATCTATTGATAGCCCTGAGTGCTTGATTAGTACTTTCCTGCAGAAATATTTTCCTCCCAGTGCTAGACATGCTATTTTGCAGGAACTTTTTGATTTTAAACATGGAGAAAAAGAGGTATTGCCCGAATCTTGGGCAAGGTTTTGTGCTTTGATTCATGCACAGGCTGGAAGTCCATTACCTAAGAATGAGCTTCTTGATATATTTTATAATGGACTAACCGAAGAATCTAGGACATACCTAGATAGTTGTGCTGATTGTGTTTTCAGGAATATGACTCCAAAGGAAGTTGAGGAATTAATGGCTAAAATAAGCAAGAATTATGAAGACTGGACTCCTCCTAAACAAGCTATACCTGAAGTAATTGTACCTGAACCATCTATTCCTGTGCCTATTCCAACATCAAAGAAGAGGGGAGTTATTGAATTAAATGATGAAGTGATGAAGGAAGCTAAGAAATGTCTTAAAGAGAAGGGAATTAAAGCTACAGATGTCAAGAATTTACCTCCTATAGAAGAATTATGTAAGCCTATTCCCTACTCATCCACTATTGAGGTACACTCTCTCCAACACTTTGATGAAGGTGATATCCCTTACTCGAAACCTCCTGATCAATGCTTAGAAGAATTTGATATCTTTATTGTTAAGCAAGATAACTTTAATAAAAGGGTGCAAAATCATCTAATGGAAAACACTAGAGCTATTGTTGAGTTGAAAGATATTGTAGAAAGAACCTCTAATGATGTTAAAATGATTGTTAAACAGTTTCAGATGGTTCAAACTCAAATAGATCAACTCGTTAAAGTGCAAAACAACTTGCTAGTTAATGCTGCTAAAGAAAAACATGCTTATGAAATTAGAACTAGAAGTGGAGTTGCTACCCAGGATCCTCTATATCCCGAGGGGCATCCCAAAAGAATTGAGTAGGATTCTCAACAAGATGAAAATAGTGGTTCTACTCGTAAGAAAAGGAAAAAGAAACATAAAACTGTTGTAGAACCCTCTCAACCTGCTATAGATCCTAATAGTATATCTATCTCTGATGCTGAAACTGAAAGTGGTAATGAAGAAAATGAAGTTCCTAATGAAGAAAAAGTTGAAGAAGGACCTGAAAACCACACTAAGAATACTAAATACACCAAAGAAGATTTTATTGCTAAGAAACATGGTAGTGAAAGAGAACCTTGGGTCCAAAAACATATGCCTTTCCCTGATAAGAAACACAAGTCAAAGGAAGATGAACACTATAATAAGTTTTGTGAGTGGATGAAGCCTTTATTCTTGCAAATTCCTTTGACTGGTGCTATTAAATTGCCTCCTTACTCAAAGTATATGAAGGACATTGTC
The DNA here is from genome assembly GCA_910589775.1 of Avena eriantha. Lineage (NCBI taxonomy): Eukaryota > Viridiplantae > Streptophyta > Magnoliopsida > Poales > Poaceae > Avena > Avena eriantha. The sequence goes on from OU342741.1 coordinate 463,490,660, forward strand.
TCAAATAAAAGGAAGATCCCTAATGAAGAAATTTCTACTTTGCTTGCTAATTATTCCTTCAATGGTAAGGTTCCTAAGAAACTTGGAGACCCAGGGATTCCAACTATCCCTTGCTCTATTAAGAACAGTTATGTTAGGACCGCTTTGTGTGATTTGGGAGCTAGAGTTAGTGTTATGCCTTTCTCTCTCTATAAGAGGCTTCAACTTGAAAAATTAATACCAACTGATATATCTTTGCAAATGGCTGATAAATCTACCACTATTCATGTGGGTATATGTGAGGATGTACCTGTTCAAGTGGCTCATAATTGCTTGATATTAACTGATTTTGTTGTGCTTGAAATGCCTGAAGATGATAATATGTCTATTATTCTCGGGAGACCTTTTCTTAATACTGCAGGAGCTGTTATTAATTGTAATCAAGGAAAGGTGACCTTCAATGTTAATGACAAGGAACATACTGTCTATTTCCCCAAGAAGATTGAAAGGACTTATGGCTTGAATTCAATTGAACATGTTGAAGGCATTCAAGTTGGAGAAATATATTGTCCCATACCAAGAGAAAAATTTGAAACTATTATGATTGGGACCATTGCTATCAAGGTTGAGGTAACATAATCATTAGTGGAGTACAAAGTTTTGTCTCATATGCAATTATTTTGGTAGCAAGACTGTTTTGGTAGCAAGACTTAATCAACCTTGCTAACAAAAGGATTCCATTGAACAAAACAATGTTTTCATTATGATTATCTCCCTTTATTTCTATCCTTTGCATCTTAGTTTTTGTTTTCATTTAGTTTTCTTTGTGTTGTTAGTTGCTTGCATGTTAGAACTTCTGTAGTTCTAACCTTGTTTTGTCCTTGCATCATGTTTCCAAAAAGAAAAGAAATTTGTCTGTCAGAAAAATCATTCTTCTATTTCTGAAAAATGCCCAAAAATAAAGTGTCTCGAAAAATTCTAGAAAATTCATATTAAATTTTTACGTGAAAAAAGGGGCAGAGGAGTACCTGGTAGGTACCAGGGGGCCCACCAGGCAGGCACACCACATGGTGGCGCGGCCAGCTTTGGTGGCGCCATGCCCTGGTGTGGGCCACCCCTGGCCCCCCATTACCTCTCTCAGCTGCCACTTTCTTATCTCTCCCGAGTAAGCTCCAGTTCATAGCTCAAAATCACGTTCTTGCTATGCTTGCTCTCGATTTTTTGATCTCCTTGCTCAGTCCATCTTTCTTGCTGAAATTTGGAGCATTTGTTCCCTGGTATGTGACTCCACCCCTTGTTCAAGTAGATTTGTGTTTAGTGGTTTATATGTTGAGTATTTTGCTACGGTAGGTGACTGGTTATGAGATCTTGTAAGTTTGTTTGATGCTTAGAGATATAGTTTTTATGCATGTTTAGGCCTCTTGCAAGTCCCTATGAGTAGAATCCTTCATTATATATACTTTGCAATCACTTGTTTAATAGGTGTTTAAATTTCAGAATACCAAGCATAAACAACCATACTTTTGGAGAGATATTTGAGAGTGATGCACCTAGGAGGTCGAGGCCCTCAAGAACAGCCTCTCAAGCTAGGCCATCATACAATGAAGACCTCATTGCAACCCGTATTGGCAGTGAAAGGGATGATGGAGATGCTCACCCATCCTGTTTTCCTTGTTTTACTTTCTGGCAAGCTGCAGGTATTCTTGATGATTTCTTGCTACTGATTGAGAGGGTTCATTTGACCTCATATATGCAAGATGAGAGTGCACAATACGCTATGCTCACGAAAACTTTTGTTGAGAGCTTCATGTTTACTAACACACCCTATCAGTCTACTGTCTCTTTTAAAATCTATGATATGCCCTTCACCATGCCTTTGGAGAGATTTTGCAGTATTGTAGGTGTGTGTATGACAGGGAACGTGAAGAAAATTCAAGGGCGACCCGCTGATTTGTTGGAGCTTTACCGAGGGGTGACCAATGATGATGACCGCGTAGAGCAGCGTGGAAAGATAAGAAATATCCAACTCCCTGCTCTTAGATACTTTGCATATTATCTTGCCACTAGTGTATTGGGTAGGGAGAACACTAGTAACATCTCCAACTATCATTTAGCATTCCTTGCTGCTGCACTTAACAATGATACTCGGTACAATCTTGGCTCGCTTATTGCTCACCGCCTAGCTGCTAGGGGGTCATCTATGGGGGCATCATTGCATCGCGCATAGTCAATGCATTAGGTCTTTCAGTGGATCCCGATGATGCTATTCTAGCACCACAGAGGCTTGACCTTGTTGCCATGAAAACTCATCACTTTGTCACTGCTACCTCTGATTTGAACAATCTAGTATATAGGATGCTTTTCACTGACGGGGATGAAAGGGAGATCCTTTTGCCACAGCCTGCTTTGTTTAGTGTTCACAGGAGACCATGGTCACGCTCCAAGGAGGAGGTGGACAAGCAGCTTCGCTTGCTGGGTTTCCACGACTAGCACCAGGAGGATGTTCCCTCCTATGATTACTCCGCACATTACGGAGGGACGTACTCGAGCTCGCACCAGGACGAGGGGACCTCTTCGTCGTACCATGGTGACACTTCATCCTGGCCAGCTTGGGATTGATACCCACTTAGGCCAAAATCCTAAGCTTGGGGTGAGGTACACCGACACCGCACTCATCTCCATATCATGTTGCGTCGATACTTTGTATATTCATGTTTTCGTTCTCTTTTTAGTTTTCATTCTTCTTTGTTTTTTCTTTCTAAAAACACAAAAAGACCAAAAAAAATTCTGTTGTTTCTCTTTGGTTTGCTTCTTCTTTTTGCCTTGGTTTGCTTTTCCCTTTTTGCTTTGTTTGAACTATTCGAAAAACCCAAAAATATTTTGCTTTGCTTGTTTTTCTCTTTTGGTTCTTGTTTAAAAATCGAAAACACCAAAAATATTTGTCGTTCTTCTTTGGTTTGGCGAGTTTGCTTCAGGGTTCGTCAGTCCTCAGTGGATATTGGTTTCATACTATTCAAGCCACACAAGTGAAGAGCAATAATGAGGATCAATGACAACTTGAGGCGTGGTAAGAGGCTGGTAACGAACTCTATTTGTTTTCATTTTTGTACATATACTCATCACTGTGGGCATGCTTAGTCCGTTCATGTAGAGTGTATGTTTTCTTTGGATGCTTAGTAGTTCTTGTTTTCTTATGATTAGCTCCAGCTCGCTAATAGTTGGTAGAATGTCTTATGAATGTTTGCTTGCATTGCTCTATTCATAAATTTGTACGACACCGTGGTATCCTCCTCTGAATGTTTCATTTGATTGACTTGGCACATGCTCACGCATGCACATGACTGTAATAATCAGTTAAGCCTCGATGAATTATTTTGCCTTGAGGATCTTGAATCACTTTCATACCATGAGTAGTCCTGTTTTGTTGCAAGCATGATAATGACAACTATTGCTCTGTCGTTTGTCGCTACCTTACTATTGCTAGCCTTCACTTTCACTGAGTATGTTTTACTCAAGTTCCCAACTCCCTAAACCAAATATTTCCAAAGTGTCCACCATACCTACCCATTAGCATCATTTGCTACTTCCGTGCATATTCAATATGCCTTGTTTTCTTCCGAATAAAATGTTTGCTTGTTATGAGAAAGTTAGTTAGTAAAGCTCTCACGAACTTGATGGCACACTTAATTTTCTTGCACTTAATAAACCTGAACCATTGCGTCCTTCTTTGTTGTGCATATGCTTGCGCTTTATGAGTTGAAGTTAGCAGAACCATGTATCATGGGGACCGCTTTCAACGCTTCATAGGTACTTTGTACCTAGTTGATATCATGTTCTTTTTCTTATGGATCCCGGCGGTGTGAAATAAAAGTGGAACTTGTAAGATCATGGAGTTTGTATGTATGTTAGAGAAATGCCTGGGTCGCTAGCCTAAGCCATGCCTAATCATGGTGGAAACTTGCAGCATAACCATAATGAGCATTCTATGAAGCATCCTCAATAAAAATCGATGCACATAGTAAATAAAAAGATCGCCGAGATGCTCATTGTCTGCTTGCCTTGTATTTTGATTATGGGATAGCTACCGTTTCATGTGCAAGGGGTACCCTGTTGGCGGTTCTCTATGATACGTATATACTTACAATGACAAGGGCTTACTTGTGACTAAAGTTGAGTAGCATGAGGATCGGTCTTCATAACTAAGGGGCATGAGACTTTGATTTATAACTTGTCAATCATATCCTCGTAGTTGTGTCACTTTCACCTTAACCACATTAAAGATGCTTATGATAGGGGCAATGAGAGCTCAAAGCTAACAAGTACCATACTTTCAGCATTTGGAAGCCTTTCAAATTATTCAAAACCTTTTCTTCTACTTGTTGAGTCTCCACATATTCTTTGAGCACCTTCTTGAGAGCATAGTTGTCATTCTTTATGTTTTTTCCATTACTTGATTATTTGTGTTATGACTTTGATGCTTGTATTCTTGATATCTTTACTTGTAGTCAGCACTTGAACTTTAGGGGTGCCTTGGAATTCATAATCAAAGGCAAGCGAGATACCACTCTATCATACCTTTCTATGAGCATTATAATGTTGCTTATGTTTGTGCTTCATGCTACTTATTATTCTTGAGTTGGAATCTCTTCATAGCTTGCAAAGACTAGACTTCGTTGCATACTCCTTATTATGAATTGTCCGAGTAGTTGATCACATTGCTGAGAATATTTACATCATATGAAGCAAATGTGTTCGTGAAAGTTCTTTTATCGCACTCAGTTTTCAACTGAACTGCTTGAGGACAAGCAATAAGCTAAGCTTGGGGGGAGTTGATACGTCCAAAATGTATCTACTTTCCCGAACACTTTTGCTATTGTTTCTCCTCTAAACTTGTGTGATTTGGATGCAACTAATGCGGACTGACGCTGTTTTCAGCAGAATTGCCTTGGTGTCTACTTTTTGTGCAGAAAACCAACTATCAGAAAAAAGCCCGGAAAATATGCCAAAAATCCTATTTCACCCGAAGACTCCAGGAGCCAGAATACGAGACGGAGAAGAGCCAGAGGGTGGCCACACCACCTGGTGGCACGGGCCAGGCCAGGCCGCGCCAGGGGGTGGTGTGGGCCCCCCAGGCACCCCCTCGGCCTCTCTCTTCGCCTATAAGGAGCCTTCTGACCTAAAAGCTTCGGGGGTCGATGTTTTTCCAGAAGGAGTTCCGCTCCGCCGCCACCACCAAATTCCACGAAACAGCACCAGAAACTCCATTCTGGCACCCTGTCGGGACGGGGAATTGGAGGAGATCATCGCCATCGTCATCACCATCGCTTCTCCATCGACCATCCATGTTTCCCCCATCTATGAGTGAGTAATCCCCCGCTGTAGGCTATGGGGATGGTAGGGATTGGATGAGATTGTTCATGTAATGGCATCAGATTGTTAGGGCATGGTGCCTAGTACCTTTTATTAGTGCTTTATGACTTTGTTGCGACTTGTTGTGCTTAATGCTTGTCACTAGGGCCCGAGTGCCATGATTTCAGATCTGAACATGTTATTGATTCATTATGATAGTATTGTTCTTGGTCTTATCTGCAAGTTGTATACACACGTTGTTGTCCGGAACCAATGGCCCCGAAGTGACAGAAATCGGGATAACCGAAAGGGGGCTTTTATGTGAGGATCACATGTGTTCACGGAGTGTTAATGCTTTGCTCCGGTGCTCTATTAAAAGGAGCACCTTAATTGCCAGTAGTTCCCTAGAGGCCCCACTGCAAACGGGCTGGCAGGACAAAAGATGTTGTGCAAGTTCTCATTGCGAGCACGTATGACTATATATGGAATACATGCCTAGGATTGTCTAGTACTTGGGTGCTTTATCTTATTTATCTGCAATTGCCCTATGTTCTGATTGCTATGTGAATTGTCTTGTCCATGCAACGCCCGTCCATCCATCCCTATGCCTACCGCACTCGAATCCCACTGTTACTGCTTTTGTTACTACGTCTTTGCTTTACTACTGCTGTTACTTTACTATTCCTACTACAAAACTGTTGCTACTGATAAACTGCTATGAGCAAGATTGTTTCCAGGTGCAGCTGAATTGACAACTTAGTTGTTAAGGCTTATAAATATTCTTTGGCTCCCCTTGTGTCGAATCAATAAATTGGGTTTCACTTCCCTCGAAAATACTGTGATACACCCCCTATACTTGTGGGTCATCAGGTGGTTTAATGATAGGAGCATGGGATAAAGCATATTTAATTTTATCAAAGGCTACAAGACATTTCTCATGAAAATTAAATCTTACTCTGCAGAAGGTTAGTCAAAGGTTTAGATATTCCTGAGAAATTTCTAATGAACCTTCTATAAAAACCCACATGACCAAGGAAACTTCTTATACCTTTTATAACCCTAGGTTGTGGCATTCTCTCTATGGCCTCAACCTTAGCTCTATCCACTTCAATTCCCTTACCTGATACCTTATGTCCAAACACTATACCTTCTTTGACCATAAAATGGCATTTCTCCCAGTTTAGAACAAGATTGGTTTCTTTACAATGCTGCAAAACTCTTTTGAGATTATCCAAGTAACTAGTAAATGAAGTTCCATAGACAGAAAAGTCATCCATAAATACTTTCATTATCAGTTCTATAAAATCCGCAAAAATAGCAGTCATGCATCTTTGAAAATTAGCAACATTACATAAACCAAAAGGCATATGACGGTAAGCATGTAAACCATAAGGACTAATGAAAGTTGTTTTAAGTTGGTCATAAGGATGAACATCTATTTGAGAAAAACCAGAGTATCCGTCCAAGTAGCAAAAATGAGTGTGGTTTGCTAACCTCTCTAAAGTTTGATCTATGAACGGTAAAGGATAGTGATCTTTCCTAGTTTATTTATTCAATTTCCTGAAGTCTATACACATCCTATGTCCAACAACAGTTCTAGTAGGTATCAATTCATTGTTTCCATTAGGAACAACAGTAAAACCGCCCTTCTTAGGGACACAATGAACATGACTTAACCAATCACTTTCTTTTACATGATAGATTATACCTACGTCTAGTAGGCGTACAATTTCTTTTCTTACCACTTCCTTCATTTCGGGTTTCAGTTGTCTATTGAATTCTGCAACTAGTTTAGCACCTTCCTCCATGAATATTCGATGGACGATTATCATGGGACTAATTCCCTTCAAATCATCCATTGAGTACCCAAAGGCCTTTTGATGCTCCTTAAGTATTTTCATGAGTTCTTCTTCTTCATCTCCTGAAAGTTTAGCACTAATAATAACAGGAAATTTATTTGTATCATCTAAAAATCTATATTTAAGATTATCTGGTAGAGTCTTCAATTCTGGGGGTGGTAATTCCTCATCCCTTCTCTTTTCTGGCTCTTTGAAAGCCTCATTAGTTGGAGGCCCTATAATGGGAAGTGAAACAAATTCACCTTCTAGTTCTTCTAGGGACTTGTCCTCCATAACTATTTCTTCATAATTTGAGTCCTCATTTAATTCTTCTTCTTAATCACTAAAGGAGAGAGCTGCCATTTTCTCAATAGTTTTCTCTTTCTCTTCTTCTTGTATTTTTAGATGTCTGTCTTTAAATTTGGAAAAGTGAAATTCTTTTTCTGCTTCCCCAAGCTTAAGAGACACAGTCTCCTTTTTGAAATCAACTTTGGCACCTACATCACTCAAAAAGTTTCTTCCAAATATAATCGGGCAAAGAGTGTCAGCTGGCATATCAACAACTACAAAATTGATAGGAAAGTTTTTATTGCCAATTGTGACAGTTGCATCTTCAACTACTCCCATTGGAATTCTAAGATTTATATTGGCTAACATGATTGTCATGTCAGTATTTTCAATTGTAGCTAGTTCTATCTCTTCTTTTATTTCTAAATAAAAATTATAAGATATAACATTAACTTCGGTGCCAAGATCACATAAACCATAGTGCGAGCTTTCCTTAAATATGCAGGGAAGAATAGGCTTACCCACATCTTTTACCTTTGTTTTACCTTCAACCAATATGGAAGTCTCTTTATCAAGTTCAACTATGTTACAATATGCATACATAGCCATAATTTCTTCCTTGGTTACCTCTTCATCTTTGGTTTCTTCTAGATGTTCTTCAACTTCTGTCATACTTTCCACTTCCTTCTTCTCCTGTACTGCTTTGACCTGTTCATATTCAAAATATGTTTATGTGAAGTGTTAGGGAAAGGTATCTCATATATTGGTTCTAGGGAGGCCAGTGTTGCTCTAACTTCTCTTTTCTTCTTAGGTTCGGGTGGTGGATCATACTTGACGAAACCTTCTTTTGGAGATTTTATGTGTTCTATAAAGCTTTAACAACATGCAACACAAGATCTGAATCCAAATAAAGTTCTTTAGATAATTTGTTAACATCGCCCTTTTTATTATAGTCATGAATACTGTTGTGGTGGTGGCACGACAGATGCCATGGATAGGCTAAAGATGGGGCCAATGTGCACTAGGGGAATCTAGGGAGGGATAGTGTGGTGATTCCATACATAAGTGTTTGTATTTTCACTATATCAATGGTGGACTACAAGGGCTCCTCGAGCTGTTCGTGAGAAGGAGACTAGTTCTCTTACCCCCCCCCCCACTACAGTGCTCTAGAGTTCTACCTTCGACTGAATAACCGATCCCCCTCTAAGGAGGCCATGGTGCTCCTTATATAGGGGAACCTAGGTTATAGAGCTAGGGCACACATGGAAGCATATTCCCTGAATATGCCCTTTGGTAAAAGCAAGATGCCTCTTTATTCACTTTAAAAGGCTAGTCTGGATCTTGGATGTAATCCTCTGTGAGTTCCTCTATAGCACTGCATCACCAGACACAGACTACGTCAGCCGATACTGCCTGCGTCACCTTTGTCAGCCACGCCCCGCTGGTCATTCCCTCTGCTCGCTTCACTCACGCTACAGTGGACATATGGCACCTTTTGACCAGCAGGGGATTCCTTCCTTCTCTTGGAAACCAAGTGATAACCCGGCTAGCGCTTGGCTAACCCGGCTACGAGGGTACCTGCACACATAGTACATCAAGCATAGCTGACATATGTTTTATGTCGGCCAGGTTAATGTTAGGCGAACATCCACCAGGCTGGGTTACCCCATAAGTCGGCCTGCCTTGAGGAGACCCGGCCAGCGTTCGCTTTGACCGTGTTGTACCTCGTCTAACTCGGCCTTTATACCCCGGCGTGACCCTACCCGGGGGTATCCCCCAACAAATACAATCATAATCTATTTCTATGCCTCCTTCGCTTCCTAGACCAAAATTCCATGAAACTCCATGATCGCGAATTCTATTAAGTAAATTCCAAGCTTTAGTTATAGGAAGATTCATAAACGCTCATCTCGTGAAAGAGTCTAGTTCAATTTTATTAGGTTCAATTAAACCACCATAAAAGATATGCAATAAATACCATTCAGGCAAATCATGATGAGGACATTTATTAAGTAAATCTTTAAATCTGATATAATCTCTACCTAGTCCTTCATTAGGACGGTTCCTCCAAGTCATTATAAGACGCCTGATTCCAAAAGATTTTTATAATGGATAATATTTTTCTAGAAACTCACATGCTAAATTATCCCAAGTAGTAGTGGCTTCTGGGGGTAGAGATCTATACCATGAGAGAGATGTACTAGTCAAAGTCTGACTAAAAAGTTTAACCCTTACCTCATTAGCAGTATATCCAGGTTATTGGAAAGTGGCACATATATCTTTGAAACATGCAATATGCTCATATGTATCAGGATCTTCTTCATCTCTAGTAAATTTCCTCTTGTGTAGAATACCAAGTAGTAGAGGATTTATTTCAAACCCCCTTGTCTTCTTGTTGGAGTTGTCTCTTTTAATATCATAGGGCTTCCCAAAGTGGCTAAGTGGGTTAGCACTAGCCATATGCTCAAACTCCATCATGTTGGTGGAAACCTGTAACTCAAAACAAAACTTAGCAAGACAAAAATAAATAAGCAAAAACTAAAAGACCTAAAGCGCTTAGCTCCCCGGCAACGGCGCCAGAAAATAGCTTGATGACTACAAGTGCACAGATCATTTGTAGCTAGTTTCGAAATAAAGATATCGATCCCATAGGGAGAAGGAGTCTGAAGTCTAATAACTCTTGAATTAAATACTACAATATAAATGCTAAATAAAGTTCTAAGTAACATGATAAAATGCGAGTATTGTGTAAAAAGGTGTTTCGAGGTTTTTGGTATAAGAGACCAATAAGTAAAGTAAAACAACTGAACACAGAAAGTAAGTATCATGTATGTAAAAGAGATATAAAACTTCAATGGGAAAAGGCATTCTCAGGGAGTAGCGGATACACCTCTAGCATTATAAAGAGCTAAGGTAAAGATTATTATCATGAACATTCTCAACTATGTATGTGTGGGAGGAACTCCATATTTGGACAAATAGGAAGCAACCACTGCTCACAACCACAATAGACAGCAATCGACATCAATCGAATTACTGCGCTATTAAGGGACTTAATCTCGTAGGACATATTCCATGGCATGGATAGTGTTCCCTGAGTTTCCTCAGTTCCCAAGTTGATCTGTAAGGGGTGCCAATAGCTTTATAGTCACTCTAAGTGCTAACACACCTCCATCTACCAACAAGTAGTTCCCTCCATCAAGTCCCCACAAGAGGCAAATATTGAGAGGTCAACTTCTCCCAACATCAAGATGAAGAAAAATTACCACATGGTCACAGCGATGAATATCATAATAAACTTTATTTTATTTCATTCTCATACTAGGGTTTCTCCATCTCCCCAAGAACTAATGATATACTCATACATGGAGGCAATCAACATTATGGAAATAACAATGGAATCTGCATAGATGAGTCGGACTTGTATAAATTCACAACGAGTACGGAAATTACAACAAGATCTAGACAAGGTGTAGATGGGATGGATGGATATGGTGGTGATGCAGCGGTTGATGATGAAGATCGATGCCTTAGCCTCCCGGATCTATGCTGGGCGAAGATGGATCCCCGGTGGACGAGTTCCCCCTCCAGATGCCTTCTAGAGGTGAGGTTTCAGCGATTTCTGGTTGTTCTGTATGTCGTCTCTCCGATCCAGTTGCACGGGGTGAAACTATTTGAGGAGGTGGTGGCAGCGCCAACTATACAGCGGGAACTATACGGCCGGAAAATTATTCCCGCCGAATAGTTGGTCTTTAAACCATTTGGATGCCTCGATCACTTCGGGTTTTCTTCTGGAGTTATTGATATTTCCCAAATAAGCGATTTACGTTGTTTTTGGATCCTTTTCTCCCTAATACAACTGCTCCAAGAATTGTGTCTATTGTATCCATCATCTGTCCTGATCCTGGTGAAAATAGACTTAAAATGTGCGTATGAACACCGTAAAATACCAAGATACTACAACGATAGTGCAAAATAATAATATAAAATATGATGCAAATATGCACTCATCAGCTTCCCCAAGCTTAGACTCTTGCTCGTCCCGGGCAAGTTTAGCTTAATGGATGTGACCCTCATATTCATGAAGCTGAGTCGATAAAACAAATGAGGCAGTTGCAGCATGTGTTTATCATATATGATACATACGAATAAGTTCATGAATAGTACCTTACTCGAACCATCTGAATAATATTAGCAGGCTTCCACACCTTAGCATTTAACAATTCACAAAAGATCACTCTCGATATGATGTAAAAGTATTCGGTTCAACTGAATGAGTTAGCGAGGTAGTCCCAAGTGCTTTTGGATTAACATATTTACTTGAGATTTAAAATCTCAAACGCTTCTTTGTCATACTACAATATAGTGATTTCTATACATTTCTTATGGTGGCAGGTCACATAATAAGACTCCCTGGGTAGATGTCACTATGTTTTGATCTTTTTGAATTTGTTGTGCATAAAATGCCTCAATTAGCTAGCTAAAACCCATTCACTGACTCTCTGTTGACTAGCCACTGGAGGGTAAAACTGAGTATATTGCACACGACAGTGTTAGTACTGGAGGGCAAAACTAAGTAGAACCAAACTGCCAGTGTTACACTCGAGGGTATAACTGAGCACAACTAAGTTACTAGGGTTACACACGAGGGAAAAACACGACGCATGGTACGCATGTCATGTTGCATGGGGTGGTAGCAGATACGTGTGGCCATGCACGGTGCAGTAGCGTACACGGTTACACGGTGCACAGTGGTGCAACGAAACGTCCCTTCCCTTCACCTTTATAGAGGCCTCCTTACTCTCACTCATCACTCGCTCGCTCACTTATGCAACCGTCTCCACTGTCCCATCACCTTCTGTAAACCCCCAAGAAAACCCCAACCACGTCGGTCATGGAGAAGAATGGTATGATGGCTATCGTCGCCTCCAAGGCCACCGGCGAGGAGGCCCTCGTCCCTGTACAAGCCCCCGTCGAGGCATAGAAGGGAGCTACCATCCATGTCCATACCCACATCCCCGCTTTCACCATAGCCGCCGGCGAGGAGGCCCCCGTCAGTCTCGAGCAGATCCCGCTCGACTGGGACCCCTACGAGGAGGATTATTACATCAGGCCGGAGAACTCCTACAACACCAGCATCGCCGACCCATGGTCGGAGGTAACTAGGGTTTTCTCCCCTTCCCTTGTTCTTCCTCCATTCCCATCGTTGGATGCTAGATCGTATGGTATTAGGGTTTGGTTGTTCGTATTTTCAATCGTTGGATGCTAGGTATTTTTACAGTAGCTAATCATCTTGTGTTAGATCTCGTATTTCGATGAATCCCCCTGTTCGTATTTCAATCCTATTTTATTTGTCCTCCGAGTTGCAGTTAGTACTAGCGTCGATCTGTAGTTGGGATCAATATTCGATTTGGTTTGAGATTTGTGGATTGGGGAATAATCAGGGGATATCAACCAGTTAATTTATACAAATAATCAGTCCCGATAATCAAGGTATCTCAATCATGTCCTTATTGCACTCTACAGTTTTTCCAACGGGAGGATAGCAGCGATGTCTGCAGCGACGACAAGTCCAAGGAAACCAAGACTCATCATGTGCTGAGGAGGCTGAAGTCTGGCCAGTATGACAACTTCTTCGCCAGTGACGTCAATAGGTGCCCCTTCTGCACCACCAGGAGGCTCCACACCACTGAATTCAACTCCCTCATGAGCATGCCGAGGACGTGAGGACCTGCGGCAAGTCCGTGAACGTCCACGGCTTTAGAGCCAAGCACCAGGTGCTCGATTTTCACATCCGCAACCTCCAAAAGATGGCCATCGAGGAGAGTCGCATGCCCTCGATCAAGCCCAAGGTGCCCAAGGTCAAGGGACTAGGCAGCAAGAAGTGGAGGAGGCGATAGAGGGAGGAGGCGGAGGCTCTCCTAGCGGAGGCCGAGAGAGGCCACTGATCTTGTGCTCCTACTGCGGTAAAGCAGCTTCTTTTGTATTATATGTGTTTAACTTGTCCGCTGTTGCCGAACAGCCTAATTGTTGAACTTCATTAAGTATTGTATTATATATTCTATATTAGCTGCTTTATCCACATCTGCTATATATATATCCTATATTAGCTGTTTTATCTATATCTACTCTCTTTACTGAATGTATTTATGGTGCTGGTTAGATTTGCCACTCTAGATTTGCTACCAGATTGGGAAAAAATGAGGGCCAAAAGGAACAATGAATAAAGAGAGAAGCTGCTCTAGATTCGCTACCTTTTTGGGCAAAAAAAACACAACTGTTAGGGGGAAAGACACTCTTAAAAAGGCCAATCATAAAAATAACAAAAAATAAAAACTTCCAATTTAGGCGACAGGGCGCACGTAACCACCAAACGCGCCCCACACGGTCCCACACCACGTCCCCCATAACATGTTCCCAACAAACCGGCCCCACGGAGTCCCACATGGCGCGGCCCCATACGTCAGCATAACACGTTCCTGACCAACTGGCCCCACGTGATCCCACACCGCGCGGCCCCACACGTCAGCCAATGGTCAACCAGACGACAGTTGTCGTTCGAGCTCTTTGATGAGTTTCATAGAAGGTGATAGGAAAAAATGAGGAAACGTTAAGCGGGTAGATAAAACTAAGTACAACTAACGAACCACGGGCACGAAAGTAGAAATCCCATATATAATAGGCTGGGTCCCGAGGCCCTATACGGATAGGTTACAATCTTACAATTACAACACTAAGGCCGACGTTTTTTTAGCTTGTGATTCTAGAGAAGCTAGATTTTGGTAGATTGTGGGAAGAAATGTGGTGGGGAGAAACTTGTAAAATCACGCTCCTTCTATTCTTTTTAGCTTCTGGATATTTGACTTGTTTAATATGTTGAGTTGTGAAATGACCGTGACACCCTTAGAATTTATGTCTGATCTAAATAAGTGAATAATACCCTATGTAGTAGTACAATAGGAATCACTAGTTGAAATAGGACAATTTATCAAAATTTGGATATATCTAGACTAAATATTGTCTAGATACATTTAAATTTTGACAAATCTACGACATCTATTTTAAAACGGAGGAAGTACTTGATTAGCTATCAGCCTACTAGAACATGATTAGCTACAGTACAAATTGCTCGAAATTGTACTGCCAGGAATTGCTATCAACCTAAATTGTATTAGGAGAAATTGCACAACATCACACGGCACTACGGCACTAACAGGCATGTTAGGATTTAAAATCAGAGGTAGCAAAATAGGGGCAAGAACGCACTGTAGAAAATGGAAGCGAGTACGAGGGGCTCCAGGACGGAGCTGTAGGGAGCTGCGTGGAACTCCATGGCGTTAGGGTGGAGCGGATGCGTCCTTCAACTGTGACTGCGGTTGCGGCTGGAAGGAAGACATAGGGAGGACGACCTCACTGCAGCTAACAGCGGTGGCGTCGCATTAGGTGCGGGCGGCGGTTGTCGATCGATGCGGCGGCGGGCGGAACCGTAGCGGCAAGCGCGGACGTCGCGCGGGCAAGAGGCTCCCGGTTGATGCGTGTGAAATGATGCAGCTCTGCGGTGGCATTTTTTGTAAATACAAGGAAGCAGAGGGGCAACTCACGGTACCGTTTCGTTTCCATCGGCAGAAGCTCGGGAATCGCTCGAGAATCAGCTCACGCGTCGATTCTGGTTTTATGAACAAACTCAGATTCGCGATAGAAGAAAGCTGACCACAATCGGACCCATTCTTTTGGGCTTGTGCGATTCTAGATCTAGAATCTTTTCTATAAGAAGAAAAGAAGTCGGCCTAATACAATGTCAGTTTCTATTTCCTTATCTAGCAAGCTATGCTTTCCATCAGATGCTTCCTGGACCTTCTTCTTGGGCTTCGTGGGCTATGAGCCATCATGTAACCAGGGTAATTAATCATAAGGACCCAAGTATTCATACTCATGTCACATTCCCAACCAGGGAGTCACAGGGGTTAATATTAACACTTTTACACTTTGCAGAGGGGTACTTTGATACCGATAACCTCGACTAGAACCACAAATGCGCTAGTCAAGCAAAGATCTTTAGCCCATTAAGACCCGGACACCTTGACCTACTCATGCCGTTCGCTCCTACGGATCCATCAGGAGACACTTTCTCGAACAAGGGTCGTTCCTAACGGAGAACGCGGACAGTCTCATACTTGAACCGTGACTGGTACAATACGTTTGCCATCGTGACACCAATACAAATGGACAAGATAATGGATAGATAAATAAGGAATCGCCCAAGTGAGCCAAGAATATAAGTTCATGTCTCCGCATGAACTCCTTCATAACATACTTATTCCAACTAGACTAAGAGGACCACATGTCCCTCTCCAATCACACAAAAAGTGCACAATGATCAAAGGTGCTCACATGGATATTTTTATTAAGATACAAGGATAAGATCAACAAAGAGATAGTGCAAGTATCGGTACCAGCACCTTACGGAAGCAAAAACAAGATAATAATCATTCAAAGTAGCAAAGGTACTACTTGTAGGATGCATGGATTCAAATATTAGCAAAGGAACTACTTACTGAGTACATTTGGTACTCACCCTTGCTACATTAATTCTTTTGCAAAAGTGAGATTTGGACTTGGTGCCAAAGTGTAGGAGTAGTACTACGGGATCGGGGAATAAATAGAAGCTTGCATGTGTAGCTAAAATCTTGTGTATTGACCAAAATAATGAATAAAGTGTTCCCTTGTATTGAACTTGTAAATATGTTTCCATTAAGCCTTACATGCTTATAATCACAAGATTATAAACATGTTGAGGTTGTCACGACTAGGCCCAATTTCGCGGTGTGACAGTCTAGGGCGATCGTCCTCTTCCCCACCCAATGGACCGATCCTAGATGGAGTGTAGAGCATGCCTCTGACAATGCGTGGCATACGCTCCTCAGCAGGCTACTTGCTGATCTCGTCCTCAAGCATCTTATTTATTGTATCCTCAATCTGCTCCATCATAGTACGTGGAGTATGTTCCCTTAAGATTGCCCATCTTCAATGTGAAATCCACGGACTGTGGGTTCTAGGTACTAGAAGAGAGAGAGAGAAATTTGATCAGTAATACAACTTATCGACTCAGCTAAGACAAAGGTGCATAAAAACATTGGTTCATATAAATCGGGATAAATAAGAACATTTTTGGATGGCCTGCAAACTACAAATAAGATGGATCTATCAAATAAGACCATGATTCTATCAAATCTATAGATAATTTAAATTTCTATTACATTGCACTAATATTTTTCTTGTGAAATACTAATATTTTTAAGTTTTTCATGCGTGAACAAGTGGAGGAGCTTGGCCGACATTAAAATATTTTAAAGGATTTTTATGGAGTAGGGGGGCCATTGCCCCCCTTGACCCTAGGTAAGCCCTTCCACTTTAAACAAAGGCCTTTTGTGTCATGTTGACCCAGGGTCCCAAAATCTCTAGACTGGTCCTGACTCCAGCTCCAGGAAGCAGCATGTTCATGCTCGGGATGGTACCAGGTGAATCTTAGTGCGGCAATGTGGTCATTTTGCTGATCTGGTGGTGTGACATGTACGTCATGGCCTTTTATGTCGAAGGTACAAGCGAGCTTAGCTTTGTATCACTACAATCAGTATAGATGTGGCAATTTCATAGTGCATTTGTTGTGTGACTTTACATAACCAAGTTATTTCATTGTCAAACTACTAGATGTAGTACCAAGATTAAGACTAACTAAATTTTCTTTGTTATATATACAACTGTATGGTATCTCTACAAGGACTTCAATGCTGAATTGCTTCCGCATAAATCTTAGCTTCCCCACAACCCTAACCCCGGAGTGCGGATCATCACGTTACCAGTCAATAGCTCCTACATCAAACATAGGAGGCTATGAGATAAAGGCGGACAAACCTTCTTCTACCCATTCTATCCTCACCCTCGGAAAACTTGGCCAACTATACAGCAGTCGGCGGGGACTTAAGGTGCTCAAGTTAGAACCTCTCTCACTTCCCACAATTACAATTTCTAAGGCAACACATTTTGGGCTCTGGAGGGAATGGGTGATTGGCCACATGGATGGGGAAGTTGATATTGCAGTACCCATGGAACACAACAGTTTGTTTAACCACTGGTCCTCTATCTCAGATGTTGTGGCGAGCAATTCATCCTAGTACAGATGGGACATACATGAGCTGGTGAAGACGGTACGTGTCCTTCTGAGAAGCAGTCATATTACGGAAAAATAGGAGGGTTCATCCAAACACTTAGATAAAAAGTGATTATCAGGTGTGTGGCACTACAACTTCCCACTTGAACTATTTTTCGGTTCAGTTTCTTAAAACTAGTAGTAATCAGTATGTATAGGGGCCCTGGTTGAATGCAATTGTTTATATCGTTAAAACTCCCA
Source organism: Avena eriantha (assembly GCA_910589775.1). Classification (NCBI taxonomy): domain Eukaryota; kingdom Viridiplantae; phylum Streptophyta; class Magnoliopsida; order Poales; family Poaceae; genus Avena; species Avena eriantha. Next base: position 463,508,522 of record OU342741.1, read on the forward strand.
TGCATGCATTTGTTAAAATGGTTTTACTTTTTATCTACTCACTAGTCATGTTGATTTGCTAAAAGCAGCCGGTACCATGGAGAAGGCCTTGCAAGATGACATGTGAACTGCACCTTGTATATTGTGGATTTGGTGTTATCTACTCGCTATATCTAATATTAAGCTAAAAATAAAATGATAGGATAGTAGTAAACTATGGTGTGACTTGGAACTTATTCATATTAGCTAGGGAGAATGTACCATAGTTACTTTCATCTTGGTTATCTTTCTATGTTATTAGCATGTGAAGCAAATAATTGTATGTGTCAAATTTTACTTTGCACAATTAGAAAAAACTATTACAATCAATCACTAAACCTCCTAGTTCAGTTACCATTAATAGTTTAATACCAAACATCCAACAAGCACAATACCTTCTTATCAATTATCCATGACCTTTCATGTTACAACACATCATGCAACCATAGCTCTTACATGCTGCTAGCGGGCCATGCCCTACACATCACAAGCAATAAGAAATAGAGTAGCACCATCAACCATTATAATTAGGGAAAGTATAGAACTGTGGAAACACATTAAAAACATTTTAAAGGATTTTTATGGTGTAGGGGGGCCGTTGCCCCCCTTGACCCTAGGTAAGCCCTTCCGCTTTAAACAAAGGCCTTTGATGTCGTGTTTCCCTAGGGCCCCAAAATCTCTGGACCAGTCCTGACTCTAGCTCCAAGAAGCGGCATGTTCATGGTCAGGATGGTACCATGTGAATCTCAGTATAGCAACGTGGTTATTTTGCTGATCTGGTGGAGTAACATGTACGTCGTGGTCTTCTATGGCGAGGGTACAAACGATGTCAAGTTTGTATCACTACAATCAGTATATATGTGGCAACTTTCATAGTGCATTTGTTGTGTGACTTGATATCACCAACTTATTTTGTTTTCAAACAACTAGATGTAGTATGAAGATTAAGACTAACTAATTTTTCTTTGTTATATATACAACTGTATGGTATCTCTACAAGGACTTCAATGTTGAATTGCTTACGCCTCAATCTCAGCTCCCCCACAACCTAATCCCGAAGTGGGGATCATCACATTACCAGTCAATAGCTCCTACGGAAAACATAGGTGGCTATGGGATAAAGGTGGGGAAACCTTGTTCTACCCATTATATCCTCACCCTCAGAAAACTGGGTGAACTATACAGTGGGCGAACTATACAGCAGTCGGTGGGGACTTAAGGTGCTCAAGTTAGGACCTCTCTCACTTCGCACAATCACAATTTCTGAGGCAATACATTTTGGGCTCTCGAGGAAATGGGTGATTCGCCACATGGATGGGGAAGTTGATACTTTAGTACCTATGGAGCACAACAGTTTGTTTAACCACTAATCATCTGTATCAGACATTGTGCTGAGTAATTCATCATGGCACGGATGGTACATACATGAGCTGGTGAAGACAATATGTGTCCTTCTGAGAAGCAGACATATTATAGCAAAATCGGAAGATTCATCTAGTCGCTCAGAGAAAAGTATGATTCTCAGTTGTGTGGCACTACAACTTTCCACTTGAACTATTTTTTGGTTCAGTTTCTTGAAACTAGTACTAATTAGTATGTGTAGGGGGTCTAGTTGAATGCAGTTGTTTACATCGTTAAACAACCATGCATGCAGTTGTTAAAATGGTTTTGCTTTTTCTCTACTCACTAGTCGTGTTCATTTGCTAAAAGCAAATGGTAACATGGAGAAGTCCTTGCAAGATGACAGGTGAACCGCACCCTGGATATTGTAGATTTGGTGTTATCTATTCGCTATGTCTAGTTATGCCACCTTTAAGCTCAAAATAAAATGACATGATAGTAGTAAAATATAGTGTGACTTGGAACTTATTCATATTAGCTAGGGAGAATGTACCATGCTTACTTTCTTCTTGGTTATCTTTCTATGTTATTAGCATGTGAAGTAAATAATTGTATGCGTCAAATTTTACTTTGCACAATTATAAAAAACAACTACTATCAGTCACTAAACCTCCCGGTTTAGTTACTGTTAATAGTTTAATACAAAACATCCAGCAAGCATAATTCCTTCTTATAAGTCTGACATGCCTTGTAATCTTACAACACATCATGCATCATAGCTCTTATATGCTGCTAGTGGGCCATGACCTCCACATCACAAGCAAGAAGCAATAGAGAAGCACCATCAACTGCTATATCGGACGTTGTGGTGAGTAATTTATCCTGGCACGGACAGGACATACATGAGTTGTTGAAGACAGTACGTCCTTCTGAGAAGTAGTCATATTATAGCAAAATCGGAGGATTCATCCAGTCGCTCAGAGAAAAAGTATGATTCTTAGTTGTGTGGTGCTGCCACTTTCCACTTGAACTATTTTCCGGTTCAGTTTCTTGAAACTAGTGCTAATCAGTATGTGTAGGGGCATGATCTCTATCTTTCTACTAGTACGGCGCCAAGTCCACGACGCCACTAGTCTTGTAGTTTATCATAGAGATGACTACTACTACACAACTTAGTAATAGGAAAGTAAACTACTTTATCTTGATCACGATTATAACCATATCACATCACACGCCTTCCTGCATCAAAAAGTTAGATGTCTCTACTTTATCTATTACAAGTTTTACGTGGGTGTTAGGCTTTCATAATAGAATCGTTTCTACCTACAAACTTTCAACCACAACATGGATCTAATAGTTGTCTATACTATACCCCTTTCTGGGCCCTCCGTTGTATATGCTATATCCACTATTGTGAGAGAGATAAACACTCTCTAGCCACTTATACAGTACAAATCATATGTTTAGTGTGGAACTAGTCTTGCGTAAGATTACACGTAAGGTTAGTTCGGGACGCTTCATTAAACTGTGCCGCGATATGAACAAATACACATGGGAGGATAACAACTAGAGGATCAATGCCCATATTCATCATGTGCTATATCCATACAAGCATACTATGCATAGATCGGCTCTGATACCACTGAATGGGTTCCGTAGCAGAAAACAAAAAAAATCCTATGACAAGACACACCTAGCCAGGATCTATCTAGGAGTAATGTCGTAATGGAGAGAGACTTTGGTAGCATATCCTTGTAGACCGAAATCATTTAATGCTCATGCTGAATATGGATGATGTAGTCGTACTGACTCGACCTCAAAATCATGAAGCTCCTCGCAAGTCACCCCTTGTCCTGGTCCTTGCACGACGATCCGATGCCACAAGTGGCAGCACCACTAAGGTATCGCACACGTGCGGTGCAAAACAACGACTCCCGAATCTCTGATGCCTAAAGAGATTGCGAAAGTAGATCTCCTGGCCGGAATCACCACAACACAATAGCGTGTCACAACAAAGCAGTCTCCCGCTTGTGCAACCCTACCTTTGGGGCCGCAGTTGCAAGACAAGAAAGAGAAAATCCTCTAAGGAAAAGTGCCTTAGAGAATATTGGATGGAAACTAGGGCTCATTTTCCCTCCTATATGGTCATTTTTATATAGGGGAAAAGAGGACACCCCCATCCACTAAACGTCGTTTGAACCATATAAACGTCGAACCCAATTCCCTTATTACTTCGATACCTAACTTGTCTAATATCTGATCATCGGTATCATGATATCTTGTTCAATATTATTTCTGACAAGTGCTGCTTTACTCGTTCTCGTGATATTACATCTCCATGACCTAGTCATATGTTGCGCATCTTTATGGATGTAATTCACCGAGTGGTCCCAATGTATATTCTCATCACATAGGATAACAAATCCTGATCTCAATACATCCGCCTCAACATGCCCCTCTGAAATACCCAACATACACCTTTATGGTCACCTAGTTACGGGCATGATGCTTGATGTAGTCAAAGCAGCCTCGGGGACAGTGATTAAATATGATCTCACAGTCTAAGGATTAGGATACTTAGTTTCTAACTATTGCAATGATGAACTTTGTGACTTTGATCGTATTACAATAATTATATGTGGGTAAGCTCCATCACATCATTTTCTAGATTATATGACTTTATTGTCAGTTGACATAAATGCACCATGATCAGGAAACTTTGATCATCACCTGTCCAATGAACTAGTTAAATAGAGGCTGCTATTATAAATGCACCCTTTGGTTTGTTTATATATCACACATGTATCAATGTTTTTGATTGATACAGTTATAACATGATATAAAACTATTATGAACTAATGAGGTATGATAATAAACATCTTTATTATTTTCCTTTAGGGCATATCTCCTTCATTTTAATCCATGGATGCATCATAATTGTTTACGTCATGAAAGGGTCTTACCAGATCATTATTCACATAATTAGTTGAAAATTGTTTCTAATCCAAGAGGCCAAAATATTGGGAGTCCATAATCAGATTTGCTATATTGTTTATTTTGGCTATACATACTTTGGTGGATGGATTGCATACCCCTTAGGGCAAAGACATATGACCGATATTTCTTTTACGCCCTGAGATCATTATATAATCATGGCCCATGTGGTTTTCTAACATCGTCCTTAGTGTTATTGGAGACCAAGACAAGGTATGCATTCAACAAAAATTGTGCTTATGCTTATGCTTTGATGATTTGGCTAATGAATCTTTAAAATCTATGAAAGGCCAAATTGTTTTTAGTTTCATTTCCATGCATCAGAGATGACCATGATATTTATATTGATCCTGGCTCTATAGTACCATGGAAATTATATTCCTATTGTTTAGTTTTAAGAGCAATAACCAATGCGTTGGCATTGTTTATTTATCTCCTTATGGTATTGTTTTATGAAGCCTCGTGCCACTTAGAATATCTTGCATAGAGAATTATGCCGAATATGCAGCTTTGCTATTTGTGCTAGAACTTTTTATTTCTGTAGGTGCTACACATATTGAGGCTACTAGTGATTCATTGTGAGTAGTGCAACAATGTCCGTGATTTATCAAAGTTTTGAAAAATCACTTATTATTTATCTTGATACATGTATAGATGTAAATTTTCTCTTGGATTGATTTATTATTGCTCATATATCTAGACATGAAAAACTATAGAGAAAATGAGTTGCCTCAATAAACATTTGGCTACCATGTTATTCATGGTATACTTCATATTCCACCAGAGCCGATGTTTTGTTTTGCCAACATAGGTAAGGTTGTATTGGAGACCATCGTTTCGGACACTAATGAAATATCTACTATAGGTGAAGATGAAGAAAAAAGGAATCCCATTGTTGATTACATATAAAATCTGAACTAAAGGATGAACATATGCCAGGATGCTCTTAAAATACTCATTAATAGGTAATGATCTTTATTACCGAACGGTTGGTGATATTCTTCTTGAGCACATTAATGAAGACCAGGTTGGGATCATTATGGGAGTTATTCATGAAGGAAATTGTGATATTCATCAACTTCAAGATGAGGTGATTTTTCTTAAGGCAAATTATTTGAGAAAATCATACCCAAGTGGCAACAAGCCTAGACATAAAATGGTTGATATATATTTATCGCCCTAAGCATATGGACGATATAAAGTTATCACCCTAAGAACCAGTGGTTGATGGAGTGTTGTAATCGTCCTTCGATTAAGCGTGGACCAAATTATTTTTTGGCACGCAAGCTTTGTCGAAAACATGGAGAATGTGTTGGCCCTCGTTTTGGACTAGCTGACTAAGAAAAATGGTGATACACACTCGGAAAGGTTCACTCAAGGGATTACTAATCATTATTGAAGAGGCACCATGCCCACCAAATTAAGTCAAGCCATGATCAGACTTGATAGCCGATTATGCTAGCGTTCAGAGAAGACTCGGAGACTGATATATGGAGGATTTCACTATAACTCCTTTAATATGACCTCAAATAAAAATGTGTCCAACATGAAAGTTGTGCGTCTCATCGAGACAAGCATCTTTTCTTTCTGAATCATCTCGATCCGAGTTAGTACGCAAATTTAAGAACCAAAATACTACTAGGGGCCGAATTAGAGGGTCACAACCAGGGTCGCCGGACCACAAACCATATTTATCCCTAGGTAAGAGCAATGAACCCAGGCGATCCAGAAAATCTCCTAATTCGATCAATCTGCTTACGACCTTCATTAAGAAGTCAAAGTGATCTCGAATGAAAAATGGAAAAACACGAAAGTTCTTCATTTTTGACAGACAACTTTGCTTTTGGAGCCATCTTCATCTAAGCAAGTATACAACCTCCAGAATTAAAATACGACCGAATATAACTAAATTTATTCGGTCAAAATCCGAGTTTGAGATGAAAAGAAGGAGAAAAGGTCATCACAATTAGGTCAGATGGAAACGTAGAAAACATAAAAGTTATTTGTTTTTTCCAGGCGAACAACTTTGCATTTTACGAGATTGTGATCTGAGCTCGTTTACCGTCTTAAAAGTGGTCGGGAAGATATAGTCAAGTTTTGACTAAACATTTACGCAAATTTCGGGTTTGCCTGTTCGAGTTAGACCCCAACTAGGATTTTGGACGTGAATCCAACCCTCTTTCTTACACAGAAAGTCCAACCGCTACTTATACACATAATGGGTCATGTCTGATTGAACCAACACCAATCGAACAAATCAATCTACTACTTTTTCATGTTCATCTACTTTTTATTGATCTTCCTTGTATCTCTCTTATCGTTCTTCGTCGTTCTTCAAGATTATAGGCTGCAAATCTGTGAGGCTCTAGGGGCGTTCAGGCTGACCTAAGGAAGCCCATTGCCGCCACGCCGCCCTGACGGGTCCCTCCCAGGCGAGTGGGGTTTCGAGTCTTCAAAAGCGTCCGCCGAACTATGTTGTGTACCGCGCTTCCGGTGAGCCTACCTCGGTGCGTGCTGTCGCGCATCGCGATCGGCGTCGAGGGTACACGGTGACATGTTCGTGTGCGAACACTCTTCGATCCCTTTCATGATCTGAACCGTAAATCTAAGATCGTAAGGTTACTTTTAGGTGTTTTTCTAGGATTAACGTGGAGCCTCTTATCCTATCGGTACTTCCAATTAGTAAATATAACATATGTAGTAAGTTGCCTATTGGATACTCTTATTTCGGTAAATGTATATGTTCTCAAGCACAAGTTCTTTTATTTTGATGTTTTCTCAAGATCATATGGAATACGTTTGATCATTAGTTCATAGTCTAATTCTTTTATAAACATTTAATTTAAACACTAAAATAATTCATAATTTTTGAATACCCGTACTCAAAGTTCTAGGCCCGCCATGCTGCTCAGGAGCCAAGGAGAAGAAGCTGGTAATTAGAAGCTAGGTAACAACTGTTGTTGCTACTGGGAGACGAGGATCACAACGAGGCATGGGTTCTGGGCTAGGTGTTCCTTCCCCTCCATCACCGTCACCCCGTTTCCAGCCGCCATCGAGGGTCACTGCCCTCACCCCCGTCGTCGCTGTTCCCCGTCTCCACCCTCTACGCTCCGGCCTTTGCAACCTAGGGCTCTGGACGAACAGGGCGACCTCGTGCTCAGGACGATTAGGGGATCAGGCGACCTAGGGCGGAGGAAAGCATGCGACCTATGGTGGAGGAGAGTATGGTTCAGGGGAGCCAGCTTGGCGGAGGAGTGTTGTGTCGGGGTGGAGATGGAAGATAGTGACGCTGGGTCGGGCCAGAGATGGAAGACGATGATGCTGGTAGCAATTCAAATTTAGACATGGGTAGCAATGTAAATTTGCTCGTTTTTCACCTGGTTCGAAAAATCCTTAGACGTCTTATATTTTGACATGAAGGGAGCATGAAGCTAGTCACAAAGTTGAGTCACTTATTTTAAGACGGGGGAGTACTTGTTAGCGAAATGTTGAAAACTTATGTTTAGATAACCACCTGATGTATACACAACGCAAGCACTTTATTCAGTGAAAACCTTGCAATCACGATCAGGGGATCAGGCGACCTAGGGTGGAGGAAAGCATGCTACCTATGGTGGAGGATAGTAGGGTTCAGGGGAGCCGGCTTGGCGGGTGGAGATGGAAGACGGCAACCCTGGGTCAGGCCAAAGATGGAAGACGATGATGCTGGTAGCAATTCAAATTTAGACATGGGTAGCAATGTAAATTTGCTCTTTTTCACCTGGTTCGAAAAATCCTTAAAACGTCTTATATTTTGACACGGAGGGAGCATGAAGCTAGTCACAAAGTGGAGTCGCTTATTTTAAAATGGAGGGAGTACCTGTTAGCGAAATGTTGAAAGCTTATGTTAGATAACCACCTGATATACACAAGCGCAAGCACTTTATTCAGTGAAAACCTTGCAATCACGTACAGGAAGGAAGTTACTCAAGTTTTTTCCCGTAGGACGGCGTTTATTTGCAGATATATACGGGAACTCGGACACGCACATACTCCCGCGTGCACGGCAGCTACATTGAGTACGAACCTTTTTTTTGAAGGAACACCACGAAGCTTGTGCTATTCCTTGTACAGTTGTCGGGCAGAACCGTTGTGCTTTGCCTGGTACAGACGAGCAGGCAGGCGTGGCTTAGCCTGCAGACGCAACGGCCCAGCCATCACGAGGCTCGCATCTGCCTCTCGCAGCTCAACTCTGTCGACACCCGGTGGCTTGCTCCAGGTGAAGCCCTGCAGGAGCCGAGCAAACAACATCACGGTGATGAGAGTGCCCAGCGAAATCCCGGGGCAACCCCGCCTCCCGGTGCTGAACGACAGGAACCGCAGCTCCGGCTCGCCGAGCCCCACGGTGGCGTCGCCGGCCAGGTGCCGCTCCGGCCGGAACTCGAGCGGGTCGTCCCACACCTTGGGGTTCCTGCCGAGGCCGACGCGGCTTAGGATGACCTGACTGCCCCTGGGGATCGAGTAGCCGGCGACGGTGGTGTCGGCCATGGCGACGCGAGGCGGGTTGAAGGGGTGGTAAGGGTGGAGGCGGAAGGCTTCCCGGATGCAGGCCTTGAGGTAGTTGAGGCTACGGAGGTCGGGTTCCTGGACCAGCCGGTCTCGGCCCACGACGCGGTCGAGCTCGGCCATCGCCTTCCGCATGGTGTCTGGCCTGTTCATCATCTCGGCGAGCGCCCACTCCACGGCGTTTGATGGGTTATCCACGCTCGCGATCATGATGTCCTGCACGTAGCACGCAGTCAGTCCATCGGTCTCACCAATATATGCAAGCGCGGTCTGTAAATGCCGGCAAGAGGACGTGCACAACATGTCGGCAGTCAGCTACTACTCAGCTGACTGATCTTTTACGTGACCGCAAGGATTAGGCACGTGACCGATAATCCCACTTACGGCCACTATGTTACGAACTACAACCTACTCCCTTCGCTTCAAAATATTCCCTCCGTCCCAAGTGACTTGAGTTTATCTAGATTCGTATGTATCTATATAGTAAAACATGTCTAGATACATTCGAATCTAGAAACCTACGTCACTTATTTTGGGACGGAGGGAGTATAAGATATTTTACCTTTGTGAAAGAAGTGTATCTAGACCCTTTTTAATATCTAGGTTCACTCCAAACCTAGATAAACCTAGACACTAAAAGAATGTCTAGATACACTACATTCACAAAGCTAAAACATCTTATATTTTAAAATCAGAGGGAGTACAACCTACGGACTGACGTGCATGCAGCTGGGGGATTGAAACCCATTTGCTCCCCGTGATTTGAAGAACGTGGATTCGTTTGAAGCCTCCACGTTTGCTCGTAAGTGATATCAGTGTAGCATTACTGGGCACGTGACCGGTGCGGGACGAAATATTTTGATAGTGTACTTCACTAGTCCTGTTTTGTGCTAGTTAAACCCTATAACTATATGGGAGTGCCTAGATCTCAGGCGCCTGAAAACTTCTTATGTCTAAGTCGCTGGTGTTATTCTAATATTTATGTTAATTCTCAGTTGCAACCTAGTTGCAACTCGTAAGATTTGTACTAATTCTCAGTTACAATTTAGTTGCAACTCATGTGTAATTTTCATTCTGCACGAATCACGAGGTAAATCGAACGGTGAAAGAGGCGACTGAGATCTAACAAGTTCTCAGGCGCCTGGAACTAACAAAACCGTAACTATATACTGTATTCTTGAGCACTTCAAACTTTAGTAAATATATGGTGTCGTTGTAACAGAAGAGAAAAGTCTACATTTTTTAGCTAATTGATTAATACCATAACGCACTTTGCAGTCAATTATGGGAGTACTCCCTCCATTTAGAAATATAAGACGTTTTAACTTTGTGAATCGAATGTATCTAGACGTCTTTCAGAGTAGAGATTCATAGAGGTTCGGAGTGAACCTATACAAAAAAGTGTCTATATACATTTATTGCATAAAGCTAAAATATCTTATAATTCTAAACGGAGTGAGTACTTCATAGTGGAAGGAAAGGTTTAAGGCATTGCACCCAAAAAAGAACCGAATGGCATATGTCTCCGTTCTGAAGACCAAACATTCATGCACCAACATAATATTATGGGTCAATCCTCACGCAAATTGGATAATGGGCTTGAATTTGTTTTTGCTAAGTATTAAACATGTTGGCAACTTAGCATTTAATTAGTTGTTTGTGCCCTTTTATAAGATACCCTTTTGAACCGTTCAAATTGGATGGTTCTAGTTTATGACACAGCAGCAACTCGACATGGGACCCTTTTGACATTCAGATATTGACTAAATTAACATGGATAGTCTCTATCCCTCAAAAAAAAAAAAAAACATGAATAGTCTCTAACCTTCTAGTGCCCAAGTTCTCATCCTCCGGCACCTTAGGAAAAATGTGCCGAGTAAAAGAAAAGTATATCTTCATATCTCATAGCAAAAGGTATTGCAGCCTCAATGAAGAAAAGAAAAAAGAATTAAAGAGAAGGGTTGAGCGGGGAATATGAGCCAAATTAGATAGACTCACTTAACGATGCATCATGCGTGTGCAAGACAGCACACAAATCGGTTCCCTCACCTTCTAATTAAGTCCACAATCGGTTCCCACAACACCGCCCCAGCCCTCCCCCTCCCCCTCTCTCCAGCGCTACAGCAACCGCCCGAGATCTAGTTCTGCCGGCACACGTCCAGGACTCGCGAGCCCCTCCAGGCGAGACTGGGTCGTGCTCCACGGGCCGGCCAGCGGCGCGGTGCTATGCGTGTGGAGTTCGAGTCCTCCGGCGAGCCGCAGCTAGCGACAGGCTTGGCGCCAGCAGACCAGTGCGTCCCTATGTTCCAAGTGAAGTGGCGGCCATGGACGTGCATGCTCGCGGCGTCACGTACGGTGAGCGCCGACTCGGCGGGAGGTGACGTCGGAGTGGCCAGCGCCACGGGACTGCTCAGGCGCTGTCGACCCCCGCAAGGGAGGTGCAGTACGACGGACATGCCAGTGTGTGCCGGACGTAGCGCGTAGCTCGTGGCCAGCTGGTCAGAGTCCAAATAGTCATCTACGAACTCAGAGTGACGCCGAGTCGCTGACAGCAGCACAGGAACGCCGTCGCCGGCAGCTGAAGATGTTCACGTGCCAACGCTGGGAAGAATTAACGAGTGGTCTACCAATAGCCTCTGAAATCTAATCAATAAGTGTACCGATTTTGCCCTAGCTTTATCAGTAGTATCAATTGTACTAGTCCTCTTTTTAACTCTAGTATAAACTGATATGGGCCTTTAGATCCACCAAAATATACGACTCTTATTCATTCGAGGGTACCATAAAAGAGCTCCTTTTTATGTAAGGCACAACTGAATACACTACGATTTTCACTTATAATTGTCTACAAAATTTGAGTAAAGATACATATATTATAAGCTTAAGGAGACAAATAAAAGCCCACGTTGCACGTGTCGTGTCGTGTCGTGTCGTGTCGAGACGAGCAGGCGGGCGTCGTCAGAGGAGGAGGAGCGCGATTGTAGCTCTTCTATTCTCACTCACTTTCCTAAGTGGTGAATCACTTTACCTTATAAGGTGGTGTAACTCTCCTTCAATTTTCTATGTGGGATTAAACTTTAGCTCCTACTTCATTCATACGTGAGCTACCATCAAATTGAGCTAAATCACACATGGACTTTCACACACATGGGCTTTAAGATTTAGAAAAAAACTAAAATCACATATGGGCTTAAATAGATTAGCCCATTATTTCTAACACTAGTCGCAAAGTAAAATCCTACGAAGAATATTTGAACATCTATATGAGTTGAACACATAGCTTTGACTGTCAGATTTTTAGTACTTCCTCCGACCCAATTTAATCGTTGCAGGTTTAGCTGAAGTTTTGCTTAAACCTTGTCTAAACCTGTAACAATTAAATCGGAATTGGAAGTTGTATAAAATTTATAACCTAGCTATTTAGATATCGCATTATTCGAACTAACTAATGAAATTAGATAGTGTTTGTGGCGTGCCTCCAAAGCGTAATCTAATTAGTATCAGACATGCAGCCAATTAAAGTCACGGCTGCCGAACTTAATAGTTAGACATGTGCCAAGAATAAAAACATGAACACTACTTGCACGGATTGGTGCATTTGTGACCGATGATGGTCCATCGATCATGGTTTGCGCACGAGAGATGTATCAGCGTCCAATCAATTCGAGAGTATTCCTGGCAAAAACATGAACAAGTTTTAAGGCTGCCATTTTTTGTAGAGCGAACGTGAGGCTTTTGGACTTTGTGCGTGATCGTTAGATCGGAAGGACGGAAGTCTTCTGAATGTCTAGCTTGAGACATATCCTTTTCTGATGACGCACCTTCACCTCATGATTTGATTTTATAAAGCGTGAGTACTCCGTCATGATCAAGCGACCCTTTAAAAAGTCAAACTGAAGACAGAGGGACCGAATGAGAGTGGACAACATCTTGCAGGCTCTCAGGCCGTCGGCACAGCACTTCACGGCTCCTGCTAGCGCCTCTGCGGCTTCATAGAGGGAGCCCCTCACCAGCTCATCTTCTTCTTTTCGTTTTTGTTTCCTTAGGCATGATGTGTTGTGGCTCCAGCAGACTATTCTTTTTCTTTTAACGTTTGACGCCTAGGCGTCGATGATTTGACCGTGCTTTCTATGGTTCTAGCTTTATTTATAAAACAGGACAAAATGCCGTGTTTCAATTAAAAGTTGCCAGCTACGAAATGTGTCGGGTGGGCAAATTGCTAGGTCCATCATCCGAATCTCCTTGGCAACTTTGTGAGAGCCGCCCTACAACTCCACAACGTGTATGTTTCGTGTGTGAGCATGCACCTAACTATATAGGTATACTCCCATTACCAGCAAAAAGGTACACAAAATAAAAAGAGTGTACCAAAGGATATACTCCCTCCGTTTTAAAATATAAGATGTTTTAGCTTTTGGTAGTTATCCTGCAAAAGTGAGTACGGAACTACGGAGAAGTTGACAACTTAAGTGGGAGCTAGCGCACTTTTGGGAGTTATGAGATTATCCACGTTTAGCAACCATAAATGCAATATCATAGGAGTAATATTTAGGTTTTTAGATATGTACAATGGTTGATTAGACAGTACACGCGTAACTTTGATACGACAACAAAATATGATATACAAGGTGCTATTTTTTTAATCTCGTTGTTAGCCAGAGATATCTCAAAATATACGATGAGACATATTGTTACTAAAAGATTATCTCTTAACTAAGAGAATATAATTTTTCTTCGCTCCAACTCAGAAATCATGCTATATGGGATTTGTTAAGATAAATCTAAGATAAGACTATTGCACATGTCCTTAGTAGATTCCTTAAAAAACATTTGGTAGGTATAATACTACCGTATTCCGAGATTCAGAGCAAATTATTACTCAATAATAAACGGAATTGATAACTTACGATGGCCTGTGACTTGATCTCTTGGACCGTGAGCAGCGGTCCTCCAGCCCCGCCGTCAAGCGAGGCGAGCACGTCGAGGAAGTCGGCGATTTCCCTCCGCTCGCCGGCTTTCCGCAGCAGCCGCCACTCCTCCACTCTCTCCTCGATGACAGGGTCGTGTAGCCGATTCAGGGTCCTCATCACGGCCCTGATGACCTTCTCGTGGCCGTCCAGGTCGAGGCCGACCAGCGCCGGGAAGTAGTCGGAGACGCAGAAGGCGTCCAGGTAATTGAGCACGGCGAACAACGCGTCCAAGTGCTCCACCTCGTCGGGACCCGACCCCGCCACGGCGCCGGCAGCCGGTCGACGGAAATGTCGTCGCCCCAAGGTGAGCCTTCGGATGACGTTGCCGCAGAAGTGTCTGGCCACGTGGCGCACGTCGATGGCGCCGGCTGCGCACTGTGCGTGAACGTAGCGGAGTAGGTGGTCAGCCTCGTCCTCTCGCGTGCCGCGGAGGCGGTTCTCGGTGGCCGGGGAGAGGACCTCCGCGGCGAGCACGCGCCGCATCTTCCTCCACTGGTCGCCGTAGGGGGAGATGCTGACGTTGCGGTAGCCCATGCTGAAGGACTCGGCGGCGAACGTGGTCGGGCGGTCCGCGAACACGGCGTCGTTCTTGCGCAGCACCTCCCGGGCCATCTCGGGGGAGGTCACGACGACGACGTGCACGGGGCCGAGGCGGACGCGCAGGATCTCCCCGCCGGAATGCTCCAGCAGTGCGTGCAACCACCGGAAGACGGGCTTGTTGGCGAGCATCTGGTGCATGTTGCCCACCACTGGCAGCCCAGCAGGACCCGGCGGCAGCCCACGCCCAGCGGTAGACACGGAGGCCTTGCTACGGTGCCTTGACAAGGCAACGACGAGCAAGATGGTGGCAGCCATGACGGCTAGCATTGCTAGGGTGGGTGCGCCGGTGATGTTCACTAGTGGCATGGCGGCCGTGGCATTGGATGAGCTCATCTCTTCGTCAATGATGTCTTTGGAACGAATGCTACCAAGTCATATGTAAATGCTGGTGTGTAGCGCCTTGGTCCCAGCGAATCTACTCCAATTTGTTTTGAGATACCTAAGCCAAATTTCTATACTCTGGAAGAATCTAGTCGATCGATCGCAGGGAGAAACAGATCATCATAAATGAAATGCTTGACAGATGCAAGCAGAGCAACGCGCGGGGTCGTGATTCATGCACGAACCAGTGCATAGTCAGCACTGCCATTCAAGTCGATCGATCGATCGATGATGCCAGCGCGCACGCAGTTGTAGAATGTGCGTTGCACGCGTGCATGGGCACGAAACTTCATTGCTGCATCAATCTGCTGCTATGGCACCGGACGTACTACGTGCAGTGCAGCAGCGCTGGATAAACATTTGAGAGGATCGTTAAGCAAGTTCATGAGTCGACGATGCTACTCCGTACTTGCATTTGATCCTTATAAGCAGAAGGCGCTGGATTAAGCATGTGTAAATGCAACGCACATGTCATAGGAGTTAAGGTGTTAAGTGGGATCCCATCAAAAACATTTCTAGTTGATTTCGTAAAATCTAGTTCAATTTCTCTAGCACATCCCGATCGGCTGTTAGAGGACTTCATTTTCTCCTCTAACGGCCGAACCAACACCTAACTTAACGTCTTAGAGGAGAATAAATTTTAAGAATCACCTCCATGGCTCGCAAATATAGGCGTTCGCTGCCTTGACTCTCACATTTTTTCTCCTCCTCGCCGCTAGCACAGGCCTGCCGCTCCCCCGCCATATTCTCGCCGGCGTAAACACCGTCGACCACCTGTCGCCTCAGCCGACAGCCAGAAACATCGGCCACAATGTTCCCCACCTCTGCCCTCACTTGCCGGTGCAAACCGTCGCGGGAATCACTCCCGTGAGCCACCGCTTCGAGCCGAATCTAGCCCACCGGATTTGACCAATCCGCGGCCATGGTACACCGAGCTACAGCCGGATCTGCGCGGTCGAGCACCTCCAGCATGTCTTCGTCCTCATTGTGCCATCGCAAGTCGTTGGCTTTGGAGTTCCCGGAGGTCGTAGGAGCATCGGTGCCAGCGTCCACACCGGCACCAGCGTGGGCACTAGTTCCGGCACCAGCATTGGCGGAACCGGCACCTACGCTGGTCGATTCCGGCGGCATCGCGACCGCTGGAAACTCCGGCAGAACTAGGTGAGTTTTTTCCCTAATTCTAATTTTAAAGCTCATAAATTTCCTAGGATGATGAGAACAATGATTCTTCGTTTAAATTTGTAGTGAGGTGAAAAATAAAGAAGCAAATAGTCGGAGGATAAGGACAATGATTTGTATTTCGCGTGGCATCATCAAACACTTGTTGGGGATAACCAACCATTCCAACAATTTTGGGAAATGATTGAGGAAAACTTCAATAAAAAACTAGTGGATAAGCTCGGTCGATAACATCGATTATGAGTAGGTGGCATGTCCTAGTAATGCGCTCTAAGGCTAGCACACTATGATGATGCTTATTGGGTATGTAGGTGGAACATGTTTATGCGCTCATTGAACACTATGATGGTGGCTTGGTATGTTGTCGCAAATTATAATGATACTATCAATTTGTATGACTAATCTATCGATCTATATGAGTTATGATGCTTATGCTATATGTTCTCATGTATTCGTGTGCTCAATTTTGTAAATTGTGTTGAAAAAAAAAATAGTCCTCTAAATTATTGGAGATCGGTTCTACTAGATATTTTTGGAGGAGCAATTTCTTCCTCTAAGGTATAGAGACACGTTTAGTCTTTTAAATTAAAGAGGATGGGTTATAGATGCTCTAACATGAGTTAATGTAACACCCCGGGGTCAGGGCTAAAAAAACCTCAAAGCTATGTCTTAGATAAGCCTAACTTGGAACTCAGAAGACTACAGTGAAGCATTCGATAACATTAAAGAGAGACAACGACAGAAGACAACAGTAGTATAAACTCTTAACAAAATACGATTTCAGATTATTACAAGTAGGGCTCACAAACCCAACATTAAACAAAACAGTGAAAGCAAATTATGTTGTTATACAACAAACTTAACAAAGGGACTAATAGGCCATAAACATAAGTGACATCCATTGCATAGATCTCAGCCTGCTGCCTAGGAACCCCAAACTACTCATCAAATTCAACATAGAAACCACCATCGGATGGAGCACTGTCATCTGTAGTAAAAACATCAGCGAGGAAAGGTTGAGTACAAAAGGACTTAGATAACCTAGTATTGTTGGAAATATGCCCTAGAGACAAATAATAATATAGATTATTGACATATTTCATTAGGTTCATGATAGGTTTTATATCATGCTATAACTGTATTGATAGGAACATCAATACACGTGTGATATGTAAACCACAAGAGTCTCTAGTGATCCTCTAGACACTAGTTCATTGGCCAATCGATGATCCATGTTTCCTGGTCATGGACATTTATGTCAATTGACAATGAGGTCATTTCATTAGGTGAATGAAAATGATGGACATACCCAACACAGGAATTGTAACACGATCAATTCACGAAGTTCACTGTTACAATGACTGGGAAACGTAGTAACCAACTCCTTAGACCGTGAGACCATATTTAATCATTGTTACCCGAGAGTTCCTTGTTTACATCAAACGTCACTCGGTAAAACGGTGATCATAAAGGTGTCTTCAGGTATTCAGAGGGGCCTGTAGAGGTGTGTATGTCAAGAGAGGGATTTGTTCTTCCACGTGACGGAGAGATACTCTGGACCCACTCGAAGACGTGACATCCATAAAGTTGCAACGTATGACTAGGTCACGGGGATGGCATAGCTCGGAACGAGTAAACTTGTACTTGTCAGTAACGAGATTGAAATCGACATGGCAATGTCGTTGATCAGGTATCGTACAAGTAAAGTATCAAAGTAACAAATGTAGGACTCTATGTTTAAATGGTTCAACAATAAAGATTCTCATGGAATGCATAGGGGCCATCATGGGCATCCAGGTCCCGCTGATGATCATTGGTCCGAGAGGGGTCTCGACCATGTATGGAGTGTTCCCGAATCGTTAGGGTAGCACACTTAAGGGTTTAATACTACTCAGAGATCTTTTGGTATCATAGGAATCATCAAAGAAAATAGAAGGGAAAACTAGAAGGGTTTGGGGAAAGTCCGGCGGGTGTCCGGAATTGTCCGGAAGGAGTTCCGGTGCAACGGGGATTAAATAATATGTAAATATATATTAATTATTGAATTATACATTTATTTATATTTATTTAATGATTTAAATATGATTTAATGGGCAGCCTATGCGTAATGGGCCAATTCCCTAGGGGGAAAAGCCCAAGAGGGAGGGCAACCCAAAAAGAAGAGGGAGGGAGTGGCCGCATGGGCCATTGGTGCCCACGTGGGGCCCAAGAGGGCCCTGGCCAGCGGCCAAGGTGGCCTCCTGTAGCATCCCATCTATATAACATCTGTAATGCTACATGTTTAATAATAAAATGCTACTTCCTACATGTATAGTTGCACCATCATCATTCATGCTCATGTCATCATGCCACCTTGCATGGATCATGTTATAATTTGTTGTATTTGTTATGTTGCATTGCATTTGCACTTTGTTGGATTCTTGCTTGTGTGTCTTTATATCACCTTACCCCCTCTCTCTTTTAAAACCCTATTTTTGTTTTCTACAAGTTGGGACCCACTTGCTAGGGTCCAATTATGTCCCAAATGATTTTATCAATTGCAAAACCCCAAATTCATAGTCTTGTATAAATGCCCAAATTGAAATACCATGTGGGCATCCTTCTTGTTTTACCATTCTATTTCCCTCTTGGCTCTATTTGAAATCCTGTCTGTTTCAAATCCCTGAAAAGGTTTCAAAAGATCACAAAAAGGTTTTGTAAAGAAACTAAATAAAAACTTAAAAGAAAATGTTTAGAAAGAAAAAATAAAGAGAAGAGAGAGAACATACCTAGCAGGCCGCAACAACCTAGTAGCAGAGTCCCAGCACAGCAGGCAACCCGGCCATCTTCTCCCTCTCCCGGCCTAACTCCTTCATGGCCCATACCCTTTCACGTCGACGTTGTTCCCCTGTTTCTCTTCCCCGTCGCCATCTCTCTCTGGCCTCAGACGGAAAGCAACAGGGGGAAGGTGGCTGTCCGACCCTGTCAGCCTCATTACCCCCGCCTCCTCTTATCCACCTCGAGCACCTCTGAACCCTAGGTTTTCCCCTCCTCGCGTCATAGCCTTTCCCTTTTCCTCTCTGTTTTCCTCCGTGCTGGCGTGCTCAACGCCGCCATAGGGTCTGAGTAGAGGTGAGCCTCTCTTTCCTGTACCGCGTCGAACCACCCTGCATCGAAGGAGCCGGAGCCGCGAGGAAGCGCCCCGCGCGCCTTCCTCATACACCGTCTAAACTGGAAGCTTCACTTCGTCCTCACCTCGTCTTCATCACCGACCACCCCGGCCCCATTTCCTGCGGGAATCCACAGCGGTGAGCACCACAGCTCCCTCCTCTGCACGCCCCCTTAAGATCATCTCATTTAGCTTCAACACTACCCACCCCGTCACCGTCCTTGCTGTGCCGTGCCTGGTTGCTCTCCGCGCGCGATCGGACAGCAGAAGTAGCATGTCTGCGCGCCAGCAGCCTCGCCGGCCGTATGCCGCTCGCCCTGGATCCAGCTAACCGCGCGCGCAGCCCCGCCGCACAGTCGCTCGTCACGTCGTCGAGCCGCGCGCACTGCGACAGGGCGCGCACGATGCCCTCGTCGTCGCGTGTGTGCACCGCGTGGCTGACACACACCCGCGCCGCCTGATCCGTAGTTGTTCATTCAAGGAGTCCGATCGTTGTAGTCCTCCTCTGGGAAAACGTGCCAAATGGAAGTTGTAGCCCGATCTATCGACGACGTTTTTGTTTTTGTTTCGCCGCGGTTCGACCAACCTTTGCGCCGCCATCCTTGCCGTAAAGCGCCGCCGTCGTCGGGATCTTGTGGATTTGGAGAAGCTTCAGATTCAGACGCGGTGGTACCTTTTCGGAAAACCCCTGGAGGTTCCTGACGATCACGCACCGGTCCTCCACGGCCCACGTGTCACCTAGCTCTATCCCACGCACGCAGGTGGCCCCGCTTCTGACCCCGACCCGCTCGTCTGTGGCGGTGGGTATGACCACCCCCGGTAACAAAAGTTCTGGCTTTTTCTGAAAAATCAACATAAAATTCGGAATATAAACTTTATCTAAATAAATTCATATAAATTCAAATATTTCGAATTTGAAAAAAGTTCCAAAATGAAAAGTGGTTAAAATTTAAACATGAATTCATATATAAATTCAAATTTGACCAGAATCAACCCTAACTAGTCAAACCTGTGATATTTGACCCTGTTTTGAATTATTTGCATTAAATAATAATTTTAAATTCAAATTTTGCAAATGATATATGTTTTCTGATCAGAAAAATGTCAGGAATTTAAATATGCCATCCAAAATAATTTTTGAGCAAGTTAAATTTTCGAAATTAGTAAAATGCCAATAAATGCATTTTTCTAATTAAATATATAACTTTAATTCTGTAATTCCAAATTCGACAAATAATATGTCTAAATCGATGAGCGCGACGAGTCCGTTCTGATTATGAATTCCATGATATGAATTGAAGCATACATCATATAAGTATTGAATAATCAAAATTGTTTATGAGGGTAAAACATGCCTAAATAAATGAATCAAGTGCTTTATTTTTGTTTCCACACCTCACTCATGCCATGCTAAGTTATACCATGAAATTATGCATCATTCCATCATGGCATACCTTCTTTGCTTGTTGCATATGATTTATATAATTGTGCAATGTATTTATTTCGGCCCTTTTGTGTTTGGTTTTTATCCGGATAGACACTGAGCAAGGAGAATACCAGGAGCCTTAAAAATATTACCCGAATCCTTCTTATTCCGCAACAGAACTGCCAGGCAAGCAATTCCTCATGCTTGCATACATATAGTACCTATGGTTCTATCTTACTCTTGCATCATTGAGTCGCGATTGCATTAAATTGAATCCCAAGTATTGCATAGCCTTTACTTTTAAACCCCACCGAAGCTTGTACCTCAATACCATGAGCCATTACTACAGGAGTTGTTTGATCCATGCGAGTCGTAGAATTGCATGTTTAGGGTTTGTGCGAGTCTTGGATAAAGAGGTACCTAAACAACTTAATCTGAGTAGTAATGGGATAACTAATTAAAGAGGCATCGATGAGCATTATCCGCTATTTGGTTCTTTAAGTTCACTTGTGTCCTGTAGGACCCCGAGTACTTGATTCTTGTTCCTTGACTATTCGTACTATCCACATACGAGAGACTTTATGGATCCCTTGCATCTGAGTTTGATTCACACCTTATTTCTTAGGCCCACAAACTAGTTTGAGGTTTTATTACTATCCTGTACTTATGCCATGCTTTACTACTTTATTTACGATTGTGCGTGGAACACCTGTACTGTTTAGGATCACGGCATGATTTCGCGATATCGACAAGCCCAATGACACTTTTGGGTTCCCGGTCATTTATAGCCCTTCTCGCAAACCTTGGGTTCATCTAGGAGCCGGCCAACTTGGTTGCGGGTAGCTTATTGGGGTGAGGTCTCGCTGCATTTTATTTGGTTTTCCCGAGGTTAATCGTGTGTGTGTTGCTATTTGTGCACCGCTGCAGAGTAAATCTTTCAAAAAGCCGTGTCCACGGTTATGGATGACTTAGAGCATAGTTTATCGATCATAGACAAGCATAACTAAAGTACCACCTTTAATTTGACTAAGACATGACTAGTAAATAATGCAACACTCATGGAATGGTAAAAAAAATTGCCAATGAATGGGATGTTCTTCCGTCTTCTCGTCGGTAAGCGAGAAGGAGGGCGAGCGATGTTTATTTATGTTGCGTATATAACTGTTGTGATTAATTAAGGACTGTCCATCCATCTCTGGTTAGGCAGATGTATAGCGTGTCTTTATAGAACTTTATAGATATTATATTTTGCTGCAATTGTGTCACCCCCAGGTTGTTCCCTTTAGATGCATTAAGACTTGCTGAGTACCCCTAGGGTCTCACGCGATAAATATTTAGTTCAAATGGACATGTATACTCTTAGGAAGGTTACTGGGTTGAGGAGACAGATGATGGTGGCAATGAATGTTCAGTGTAGAGATTCCAGGGATGGAGATCCATGAGATCTGTGGGTGGGATGTGTTTACTTTTAGGACATCTTATGCCAATTTGCTTCTTATCCGTCCTCGGATCATGTTTTCCGCTTCCACTTGATACTCTGTTGCGTGATGTATGAGGTGTATCCTAAACTATTATATCTATCTAGGATATTTGGATCTTGCCATATGGCATTGAATATTTTTGTTTCTATTGTTTCTAGATGGTGTGACTCTGATGTCTATTGTAAGTCGTCGACATACATACTCATCTGTGTATGTCTTGGTCGTGTTACCTGTTGATTACGCTGCTCTCTCTAGTCCCGATGTTCTAAAAAGTGGGTGGGATGGTTGGCCGATACCGTGCCCTGCTCCATGAGGGGCATGTTTGTCTGTGGTACCAAAGTTCGCAGGCCAATGCATGGCGGTACCTAAGTTGCCTGAAATTACCGCGTTTCGAAAAGTTGGGCCGCCAAACTCATCTCACCCCTGCCAAATTCAAACATTCTATTAAACCGCCCTGTGAAGTAGACGGTCGGGACCCTCATGTCAGTCATCTGTCCGTGACGCGAGCGCTAACGTGGCAACCTCTTAGGCAAATCGAGGAACTAAGTGGATTGGATGCGTTGACCAATTTCACAAATCCATTCCCACCTTTCCCCTGGCACCGGCCGCGTCGGAATCCACCCTCTAGGCAGGACGGTCCCTTCGGACATTTGACTTCCGACACCAAGTTGCTGCGCCCAGTCGCTGATCCTAAGCTCCAATGGCGCATGCCGTAGCCGCCGTTGCGAGGCTCTCGCCCACCTCCGCCGCTGACGAGCCGAGCAGCTTGGAGGATGGCAGATCCTACTACCAAGGAAAATGAAGTTCTAGCTACAAGCGGGTGAACTACCCTTCTCTTTACTATTCGCACTAATTATAACTGCTAGCTGGCTACTGAACCTCAAATCGTTTGTTAGCCCAACGCTGACAAATATATTTTGTCCATAGTTTTCTGTCAAGTGGGATCTCCGCGGACCACCATTACCTGGTTACGGTAAGCCTCTTCAGGTACGACTCTAAGGGCAAGTGGTATGGAGACCATTGTATCATGATGGAAGAAGCGCCTGCGCAGATCTGCACTATATCTGGTATGGTTGCTGCTCTGCGTAATCATGATGAATTATGGCCGAAGAAGACTGCAAAGTTTAGATTCATGGATGAACGTGGCATCATGGTTCCTCTAACGTGTGACAGTCAGCTAATTGGGTTGATGAAAAAGTATGCTTCGGCTTGCATGTTTGAGCTGAAATGTGATGTACTGGATGTGGAAGCTGCTGCAACTAGGAGTCGCCCTTCTATTCTTGGACAGGGTGGTTGCTCGAACCCAATTAGCACCTAGTAAGCAAAAGTCTCTTGGGGTTCGCATGTTTGTGCTGAATTGTAATTTTTGTTTTATTTACTCTGTAGATATTGGGCAATTATGCAACAGTCCTGCTTCTTTGACAGGAAGCGCCGCAAGGTTAGAAACATGACTGCCGGGTCAGTCATTTTGCTGCCCGAAGAAATTAAAAACGAGTAGAAAGATGATGTTGGACACGATTCTGGTGCCCATTGTCCCGTGATGCAGAGTACGTGAAGCTAAGAAAATTGGCACCGAGGAAGAGGAAGAAGGCAAGAAATGAAGAAGCCAGTGGATATGAAGGCTTGGCACCCAGGATGCGGAAGAAGGCTGCTGGTAATGAAGATGCATAGTAATATGTTGAACTTGAACCTATATATGTAATTCGGTTAAATTCTGGAGCTCTCTATGTGGTATTTTGTTGGGTGAAATAATCTACCCACGTTCTCTGAGTAAAATGTACCCCCACTTAGGGTTTGGAAACGCCCGAGTCAGTAGTTGAATCCGAAATTGTGATTGTGCCACTGCTATCTGAAAACAAGAAGCACCGGTTCCACGATTGCTGAGGGGCAGGAGGTCTCCAAATACGACGGAATGTAAGTGGCACAAAAATAAATTATTTAAGCTGCTACACTCCATAAAGCAGCAACTTATTTCAGCTGCTGCACACAATGACATGGCAACATAAACATCAATGGCAACCGATAATGCCCAGATGAGGAGGAAATCGGTACCACTTTCTGGCCTAATCTTGAGCCCTTCTATCTCACCGCCTCTCTGCTCCTGCATCCCCTGCATCTGGCAAAGCTCCCAGATCTCCAGTAACCGGGTGTACGTGCTTCCACTTCATAAATTGTGGTTGTGCCATTTGCATACGGCACAATCCACGTAGATTACGTTTTAACAAACCACCAATGTCAGAATACACTAGTAGAAAAGGGGTCTTTGGTCCACGGTCACGTTCCCAATCTGGGACATATATCTAAATCGAGGCAGAAATTGATCTAAATCACAAATTCTTCCATAAATTAATCGAGACAGAGATCTAAATCGAGGCATTTCATTAATTCAACCACAAATTCTTCGAAACAAAGGTGTGATTTCACATCCTACATTAATTCAACCACTAGTCAACAATTTCACTTCCGCTGCCGCTGTCCTCCGAGCCGCCGGCTTCCTCGTCGTTGTCGGACGGAACCTCCACGATTTCCTCATTGTTCGCGAGACGGAGCACCTCTTCGCAGCGAGCAGCAGCAATGATGGTGTACTTCGTCCGTCCAGGGACGGACCAGAACCTCTCCTGCCCTTCTCGGTTGCGGAGATCCCGGTGCACCACGCGCCCGTAAACGATGCGGTTGCCAATCTTGGCCTTCCGCTCCTTCTTGAACAGCGCCGGCCAGTACGGGCTTGCCGCCACGTACTAGGGCAGCGCCCTCTTCCACACGGGCATCTGGCGGCGGCGCGCCACGATTTCACTCTCCATCGCGGCTCTGTCGGGGATGGGGAGCGGAGCCACTAGCACCCCCGCATAGCAGATGCGCCATCCGTGGGGCAGCGTCGCAGCCGGCGGCGTGAGTATGTCGAAGTGTGCGAATATCACCGCCTCGTAGAAGTTCAGCGAGGGCATCTCCATGGCGACGCGGTGGAGATTGGAGAGGGAGCGAGGGGATGGACGATGAAGCGACGACGCGGTGGAGATTGGAGAGGATGAGGGGATGGACGACGAAGCGACACGATGTGGCGCCTCCTATTTGTACACGAGGACGACAAAGCGACGGGCGGAATATCCAAGGGGCATTGGTTAGACAAAAGGAAGTGATACATGGTTAAGACAGACTAACGGGAGAGCAATTTTTTTCCTCCCAAGACTCCGGGACCACTAGTTCAGACCGCTAGGTCAACAAGTACTACTATTACAACTTAAAAATGCACGGAGCTCAAGCTAAATACTAGAACTAGTTATCACACATCTCCTTGATCTTCCTAATCTTATCCCGATGCACATCTTCCTGCGAGAGCAAGGATCGAATCGTCTGCTCCTTCCTTTTAGCATCTTCCTTGCACAGCTTCAATTGTTTCTCTGCATTTTTCCTCATGCACTTGTTAATACTCGTAGTTGTGAACTATAGGACTTTGTCCTGGTGAAGATCATTCCTTGCTTGAGTCAGTTCTTGCTCTGCTTTAGCCTTCAGGGCCAACGCCACGTCCCTCTCCTTCTCGACTTTGCTAACCTTGCCTTGCACCCTCCAGAGATCTCGGTTAAGCTTCGTCGTGTCAACTGGGTCCCATAGCTTCATCTCAACACTGTCAAGAAGTGAGCTGACTAAGGATTCTTTCAACTCAATAGTCATATCCCATAGTTTGTCCAGCGTTTTCTGCATCGATTTGGGCCACTCTGGGTCTACCCATTTGACAACACCGCAACTTCCGCCTTACATCATTGCACGATGTCCTTGACACCGTAGAAACCTCCTGCCTGCGTTTCGTCCTTCAAACGCTACAAATTTAGCAGGCACATGTCCATGTTTACATAGCAGAGGACTGTCTTCATCCCCTAAACCATGATAGTCGGAGTCATACATTGTCTGGTTGGCCTAACACATCATACGTGCATGAATAAAGAGAGTAGATCTAGCTCAAAAAATAGATAACTGGCCACAGATGATAGAGATAGAGATGAGACGACTCACATCTAAATCACCATCCCTGTCATCACGATGCATTTTCTCGCTGTCTCCCCTTGAACCCATGGCGAGAGGGGAGGGGTGGCTGCCGAAGAGGGGATTTGGATGGAGGCGCCCTCGGCTTGTGGCTACGGCAGGATGGGAGTGAAGTGGGGAAAGT
Source organism: Avena eriantha (assembly GCA_910589775.1). NCBI lineage: Eukaryota > Viridiplantae > Streptophyta > Magnoliopsida > Poales > Poaceae > Avena > Avena eriantha. The sequence goes on from OU342741.1 coordinate 463,534,767, forward strand.
GGCTTTGAGGGGAAGGAAGAGAAGTACGGGGAGGAAGAGAAGTAATGGGGACATGACACTTGGATGTGGCCCACTGAACTAGTGAGACGTGACACTTGCAATAGGGGAGCGCCTGGTGTTGCCAGTTTGTCTAGAGCAAGCATGGACAATCATGCCGCAGAACAGCCTACTCGCGGATCGCTCTCACGAAGACCATCCCAATCGTCCAAGCGCCCCGATCAAACAGTATGTAACAATCGTCAAAAAGAACAAATGTGTTAGGGCGTGCCTTCTAGAAGACTCGGTCTAACGGCCACCCATGCAATGACACTGGTGTATCCATGTGTGGTTTGTGAAAAGAATAGACATGCAATCACACTAGGTGGATCCATGTGTGGTTTGTTTAGAGGAACACACATGCAATCACACTGGGTGTGGTTCATGAAAAGAAGACACATGCAATGACACTGGTGGATCCATGTGTGGTTTGTGAAGAGAACAAACATGCAATGACACTGGTGGATCCATGTGTGGTTCATGAAAAGAACAGACATGCGATCACACTGGGTGGATCCATGTGTGGTTTGTTTAGAAGAACAGACATGCAATGACACTGGGTGGATCCATGTGTGGTTTGTTTAGAAGAACAGACATGCAATGACTCTAGTGGTTCATGAAATGAACACACATGCAATGACACTGGTGGATCCATGTGTAGTTCATGAAAAGAACAGACATGCAATGACACTAGGTGGATCCATGTGTGGTTTGTTTGGAGGAACAGACATGCACTGACACTAGGTGGATCCATGTGTGGTTTGTTTAGAACAATATACATGCAATGACTCTAGTTGTGGTTCATGAAAAGAACACACATGCAATGACACTGGTGAATCCATGTGCGGTTTGTGAAAAGAACAGACATACAATGACACTGGGTGGATCCATGTGTGGTTTGTTTAGAGGAACAGACATGCAATGACACTGGTGGATCCATGTGTGGTTTGTTTAAAAGAACATACATGCAATGACACTGGCAGTTGTTCCATGTGTGGTTTGTTTAGAGGAATAGACATGCAATCACATTGGGTGTGGTTCATAAAAAGAACAAACATGCAATGACACTGGTGGATCCATATGTGGTTTGGGGAAAGAACAAACATGCAATGACTCTAGCTGTGGTTCATGAAAAGAACAGACATGCATGAAAAGAATAGACAAGCAATCACACTAGGTGGATCCATGTGTGGTTTCTTTATAAGAACACACATGCAATGACTCTAGTTGTGTTTCATGAGAAGAACACACATGCAATGACACTTGTGGATCCATGTGTGGTTCATGAAAAGAATAGATATGCAATCACACTAGGTGTATCCATGTGTGGTTTCTGAAAAGAACAGACATGCGATCACACTAAGTGGATCCATGTGTTGTTTGTTAGAGGAACAGACATGCAATCACACTGAGTGTGGTTCATGTGTGGTTTTTTAGAAGAACACACATGCAATGATTCTAGTTGTGGTTCATGAGAAGAACACACATGCAATGACACTGGTGGATCCATGTGTGGTTCATGAAAAGAACAGACATGCAATCACACTAGGTGGATCTATGTATGGTTTGTGAAAACAACATACATGCAATGACACTAGGTGGATCCATGTGTGTTTTGTTTAGAGGAACAAACATGCAATGACACTAGGTGGATCTATGTGTGGTTTCTTTAGAGGAACAGACATGCAATGACACTAGGTGTGGTTCATGAGAAGAACACACATGCAATGACACTGGTGGATCCATGTCTGGTTCATGAAAAGAACAGACATGCAATCACACTAGGTGGATCCATGTCTGGTTTGTGAAAAGAACAAACATGTAATGACACTAGGTGGATCCATGTTTAGTTTTTTTAGAGGAACAGACATGCAATGACACTAGGTGTGGTTCATGAGAAGAATAGACATGCAATCACACTAGGAGGATCCATGTGTGGTTTTTTTAGAAGAACAGACATGGAATGACTCTAGCTATGGTTCATGAAAAGAA